>JAPDVU010000001.1:142404802-142794802 GCA_026230045.1 Corynorhinus townsendii | reverse complement strand
CCCCATCCCCATTATTGCTGGATTGATGGCTGGAGAAAAACAAAAAACAAAAACAAACAAAAAAGGTGAGGGCTGCAGTCGGAGCTGTCCAAAGGTCAGTGAACCCAGTTAGCCTGGGAGCTAAAAAGAGAAACACCAGTGGAACCACTGTGACCTCGAACTTAACTATCTGGAAGGAGAAAAAACAATATTTAAAGTAATCTAGTATTAAATGTTATTTGAATAGAGCAAATAGAATCATCAGTAGAAAATAAAATTTGCATAAATGGCTACTTTAAGAAAACCTTGTATCTCCTCAAATGTATTCTATTTCTAAATAGGAGGATTGTAATATCTTACAAGTTGTTCAATTTTATTACAGTCTTACTCTCGTGAGTTTCTATTGATGCTGATGATTCTTACCATTTGGGGGAAAAGTTATTTCTAAATTTCAGCATAATGGAATTACATATTTAGCCCAAGATAACCTACAAATAATCACCTTTTTGCACGTAATTATCTTGAAGTAATTAAACATTACCTTAACTACTTTTAGTTACAAAACACATTTTACTACAATTCAATAAACAATTAAAATTTAATTATGAAGGTAAAATATTTTGTTACAAATTTAGTAGGCATCTAATGAATAACTTTTATCTTTTCAACAAAATTTTCCTCTTTACATATTGAGGTATCACATTAAAGTACATTATGGCTAAATGTTCTACAATATTACTTCTAAATCAACAGAAAACCAATTGCTCCTGAGGAAAGGTTAATTAATTTAGGCTACAGGTCTCCTACTTTAGTCTGCATTGAATGGAATTTGTATTGATTGGAGACCTTTTTATAAAGAAATTTAATAAGCATTTTTGTGGAATTGAGATCAACTTTTTAAAGTGCCAAAACAACGAGGTAAAATTTTGTCACTCCAAAATTACTTTTGTGCTATGGTTCATTCAAATCAGAGTCCTGTAAAAACGCAATGTTTTTCTACTTTCAGTGAAATCAGTTGAGTATCTGGCCGGCAGAAAATGAAAACAGAAGTTAAGAACTTTAATAGGATTTTGTTTGTTTAATCCTTCCTCCCATAATAATTCTCAGCAGTCCATTCTGCTATGAGGGAACCATGAAGGACAATGTAAGTTAAATTTCATCCTTGATTTAAACACTGTATTTGCCATAATGCAGAAAACAGACTGAGTTGCCTTCTACTTGGGGACACTTCTAAGTTGTGTAGTTTCTGCTGAATAGAACTGGTGAGCTTTTCTTTTTCCTTATCTATATTTAGTTGTCTTTTCGTTTTATCAATTTAAAAAATGTTTCAGGCCTGGAACAAGGTGAAAGTAACATTTGAAGTTTCCTTCCAGGGACCATACTCACTCCTAAAACATTTTTCCTTTTTTCTAAGTGCTCCGCAAAGTCGTCAGCGGATCTGAGGGCCTCCGGAGCTTTCTGCACTTGGGTGTGTTGCAAGGTTTTTCCTTCTCCCTCCCCCCGCTCCGGGGACCCCTCCCCCACCTCGGGCGAAATTCCTAACTAAAGCGAGCCGGGTGCCTCGCAGCTGTGCGGTCCGCACCCCCTTTCCGGCCCTGGTCTGCGGGAGCGTCCTTGGTGCAGAAACACAGAAGCTCCACGGAAAGGGGGAGGGGGAGCGGGTCGCGGCAAGGCGGTGCGCTCGAGGAGGGTCCCAGCACTCCCTCGGAGCCACAGCTGTTCTCCTGGCCCCGGGCCGGCGCCCCAGCCCCGGGCGCTGCGGCGGTTGTGTGTCTGGGTTTCCGAGGAAAGGATTACGCAGCGGGGGCAGCCGCGGCGACGCGGGCGCTGGGGCCGCTAGAGCCTTCACGACGAGCCTGGCCTTCTTTGTTGACTTTTAAGTCTTGGGCTCAACAGATTTATTCGCTAGGAGGGGGAAATGCCCACACAATGAGGAACTAACTGCACTTGTCACCTCGAGATGCTTGTGGTCCAGCTCTGCCCTCCTTCCCCGGCAACCGGCCGCCCTGGCCCGGCCCGCGCGCGTCCTGACGCGCGGGGACCCGATGGAAACGCCCAGAAGTGGCAGAGCGGGCGGAAGGTGCCCAGAGGGCTTTTACTTCCCTGAGGCGCCCGAAAACCCAGGGAGAAGCCCCCGAGGCGCGGTCCGCCATCCCAGCACCAGGCAGTTCTCCAAAGTGGCCGTGAGCCCGAAGCCCGAGGCTTCTCGCCCCGAAACCCCAGAGAAAGTGTCCGCCTAGGAAGGGAGCGAGAGCTAAGGCCCACTGAACGCCGGCGGGTGCGGGCAAATCGCAGATACTGGACCTTAGAGAGAGAGAGGGGAGGGAACAACACGGACGGGAACGCTCGCAAAACGATTTAGATTCAGTGGGGCCGCATACAATTGCGAGGCCCAAGCTCACGCCTTATATTACAATTGGAATTCAAATGTGTCAACGTCTGTTTACCCGCTATCTAAATATAAATACCTGTTGGGATTGGAAGCTTTATCCTCTTTGGACCTTTAGTGTCCTTCCCAGGCCTCCAAATTAGGTTTTGAAATTACTCAAACCAGTCATTTCCCTTTCCTCCTTTCATTAGCTGAGGTGAGAGCGGGGTTTGGGGATTTCTGGATTTTTCTCAAGTGCTACATGGCACCCCTTCTCTCATCTGGGGAGGCAATTACTCGACAATTAAGGGACTCACACAGCTCTTTTTATCTTGTCCTCTGTGTGGAGTGGGGCGATCAAAGTAAAGGCTGTCCAAGTTCAAGCCCTGGCCACGATGGGGCTCACACACACAAGGCCTCAGGCAGGCCGGCCTCTGCTTGGGCTGGTGTTGTTATTGTTGATGTCAATCCTAACAAGACTTACAAAGAAATAGGTGGACTGGAAAGTGAGCCTACTATCAAAGGAGATTAATGATTTTGTGATCTCAAGCAACTGTAGGGGTGTGAAGTTGCATTTTAAAGCTTCTTAGAAGGCAAAGAAATCATCGGCTGTAACTTCTCTGCAACAATTATTTTTAGGGACAATATTTTAAAAATATCTTCACACAACACAAAATAGCAGCGCGTGAAACGGCCTGGTGGCACAAAGCTTCCCCTGCAGGCGTGCATTGACTGGCCTTTCTTGTCCCCTGCAAAGCTTCCGTGATGGCTAAGTTTTGTTTCTCTTTTTAATGTAAAGAGGATTCGGGATTCTCTGTTGCAGACAACTTAATTTTAACAGCCACAGCTGATATTGTATTCAAATACTTCTCAGATAAAGGAAAACGGTATATTGGGAAAGAGGGAAGGATAGTTAAATTAATTGTATTTATTTCATTGTGTATTTAATTTCAAAGAGGTTCATGATCCACTGGTAGATCTCAAAGGAAACATAGTAGGTTTAAGGCCATGTCAAAAATTGAAGTAAACATTACTGAAAATAAGGAATCTTAATCTCAATTCTTGGGATATTAAATCAATTTATCTATTCAGTTTTATTGAATTTCTTTAACTTTTTTTTTTTTACTAACTACATGTTCCTATAATAAACATAAACAACACAAGTTTTAGATTATTTTCCTTGTTGTCATTTATATTCTGTGCCCGACTTTGAAAAATATTATATTCAGATTATCTATTTTGGATTTAATTAAGGAAAATAACAAAAATACTTTTTTGTTAACATTTGATTTATTTAAAGTCCTTAACTGCAAATGATCAAGAACATGTTCCATGGCTTAAAATTTATTTTCATTATTTAAATCAAAATATTTTAATTACAATCACATTGATAAAAATTAACATTTTAATTTGTATTTTAACCATCATTTAAAGCAATTTTAACTGTAAAGAAAAAAAGAATAAACCATGCAATAAATTAACATTGAGAAAGCAAAAAGGAAGAATAATGAAACCCGTCTGACTATACTAACACCATGTCCAACTGTGAAAAGTGCATTAACACTGCATGAACAAGCACACGATGACAATAATTAAAATTACCACAATCAATTGGATTTTGGAATCTTGAACCAAATGTTGAAATATGGCTCCCTATAACATCTCTCCTCGCACATTGTAATATTCCCTTTTTTTCTGGAGAAAAATATTCTTTAAATGGTATAGATACATAGAAGCTAATTTTATACATGTTATCTGACCTCAGAATGACATGACCATGGCACTCCGCAAAGTAAGGAGCAGAGTTACTGAGAGGGGCAATTTTGGGGGGATTGATTCCCAGGGCTATCTGTGGGTAGAGAGGACAAGGAGGGGGTGTGTTTGTAATTTCTTGGTCAGGCAACTCTTGAAAATGTAGCATGTATACCACCTACCTATTACCTCTCTGTGTTATGTAAATATATGGAGGATGTCTACATATCTGAGCATGTGCATAAATGTCGGTACATAATACATATGTATTTCATTTTAAGAGAGCTGCTATCTAAATGGATCAGAAATGTAAGCTGAGAAACAAATGGCTCTGATGTTTATAACCTGTTTCTGTTTTGCTACATAATAGCAGTATTGTCCTTCAATATTTTTAACAGCCCATAGTGTCTACTTGTTTCCTCACTCTTTGAGTTCTTATGGTGAAGAGTATTGCCATAGACCTGTAAACTCGTGGGGGGGAGGGGAGAGGAGGGTCAGGCGAAGAGGGGAAAAAGTACAAACAAATATTTTACAAGCTTGACCATCCTTCTTCTTCTCCTTTTTAAATAAAGCCTGCACACACTAGAATGTGTCTGACTGGGAAAGAGGAAAGAAAGGGATAAGGAAGTAGGAACATTTGATATATACACTTGTGGATCATTAAACTTTGCAGGGTAAACATATGTTGGTTTGGGGTCGGTTTTCTTCCTACTGATATACACAGGCATCTGAATAACAACAAGGTAACAGTCCTTTGCACTGGGAGAAAGATTGTGCGCACACGCACAAAAAGAAATTAAAATAGTTGGTACTTCATTATGCTGTCGTCAGCTTGGTATGTGTGCTTTTGTTTGCTGTTGTTTCCCCTCTCTCCTGCTACCAGCATGGTCGCGACAAACAAACCCCTAGTCTAGGACAGCTAGGAAGTGTTCAGGACAGGTCTGGAATACACACCTTGGTAGTAGGCCGGCTCCAGGGCTGAGGGCTCAATGGGGCTCCTGGTGGCCACCGAGGCGCTGCCCAGTGGCAGGCTGGCGGGCAAGGAGGCGCTGTAGGGTGAGTACTGTATTGCCTGCTCGTATGCCTTGAAGTCCAGCTTGTGCTGCTGATCCGAGGACATGAGGTTGTTGATGGAGAAGGGGTGGTTGAAGGAGTAGTGGGGGTCCCCTTTCAGGTGGAGCTGGGACTCGTGGGGTGCCAGACCATGCACTGGGTGGGAGGGGGGCACAGATACCAGAGCCCCAGGCCCGGAGCTGATTGGGGGCGCAGCCGAGGAGGCTGGAGTCTTCAACTCCGAGGCGCCCCCTGTCGCCGTCGCCCCGCTGTGGTCCAGAGTCTGGGGGCTGGCAGTGGGCCCCGGGGCCGGTGCGCCCTCTAGCTGGCCGGCCTTACCGTGAACCCCTCGATGAAGGGGTGAGTCGCCGCTGCTGTTGGCGGAGGCCGAGGGGTCCTTTCGGCTCTCAGGGCCGCCCTTGGCGCCACCACTGCCCCCGCTCCCGCCCCCGGCCCCAGGCTGCTTCTCGCACTTGAAGCGCTTCTGGCGGCGCAAGTAACAGCCGTTCTCGAACATGTTGCCGGAGTCGGGGTGCAGCGTCCAGTAGGAGCCCTTGCCCGGCTTGTCGGGGGAGCGCGCCACCTTGACGAAGCAGTCGTTGAAGGACAGCGAGTGGCGGATGGAGTTCTGCCAGCGCTGCTGGTTCTGCCGGTAGTAGGGAAAGAGGTCCATGATCCACTGGTAGATCTCACTCAGCGTGAGCATCTTGCTGGGGGCCTGCTGGATGGCCATGGTGATGAGCGAGATGTACGAGTAGGGCGGCTTGGCGTGAGGGTAGCTGCGCTTGAAAGTCTTGGCGTCGCCACTGCCCCCGGCCCGGCTGCGGCCCAGGTTGGACGGCGCGTAGGCCATGGGGCTCATGCAGGGGTTCATGGCTGCGGCGTAGGGGCCCAGGCCGTTCATGGAGGCCGCAGGCTGCGCGCCCATGGCGCCCATGCCCCCTGGGCTCAGCGTCGTCCCCATGGCCGTCACTCCCGCCGCTGTCATGCTGTTCATGGCGCCCGCGGAGCCCCCAGGCATGCCAGCCACCGCGCCAGGGCTCAGGCCGGCGCCCAGGCCTGGGTTTGCGTAGGACATATTGAAGGAAGCTGGGGTCATGTTGCCGCTTGTGGTCATGGTGTTCATGGTCATGTAGGTGTTCATGGAGTTCATGGAGCCCAGGCCCGAGTTCATGTTGCTGACCGGGACTGAGGAGTAGGCCTGGAGTGGAGAAAGCGGGCCAACAGGCCCCGAAGGGCAGCGTTAGCAGCGCCCGAACCCCAAGGCAAGAGGAGAGCATAGGACCCCTTCCCCAGGGCGGACGGCAGGCGCGCTCCCCAGAAGGAGCAGATGTCTTGCACGGTAGGGAAAAAACCCTAGCGTGGCAGGCATGCAAGACAAGCTCACAGCAAACGTCCCCAGGAAAATGTGTAATCCCCTTACACTCCAGACTCCGGGGCTGGCTTCTGGGGTCTCTCCATCTCCTCTTCCTTCCAGCCAGGAGGCCTCCGCAAAGAAAGTGCCCTTTGGTTAAAAGGAGTTAAAACTCCGAAAACAGAATTAATCTCTGACTCTCCTATTATTCACTCCGCCTTTAGAGTGCTGTGGGTTGGCAACAGGGCCACAACTCAGCACCCATCTCACCTCCACCTGCCAGGCTGGCTGACCAAAAAGCAGCCTTGTATCTGTGGGGTGGCTATTAATTAAACTCTCTTGATAGAATAAAGCATTCAAACCCATATGACTATCCATTTCTCAACTGGCTTTACTGTCTTAGCAGTTTTTGTCAAATGGTGACTTTTCGTTTATTATATTTAGAAATAGTATTTTCCATCTACCTGTAGCAACTGTAAGAGTGAGAGAAACTCGCAGGTTAAATGGGTTTTGGGAAAAATATGTAAAATAGACCTGCAATAGGAAAAGAGTCCGGAAGGGCTGCATGATAATTGCAATGCAATTAACTGTAACATGACTACATATACACTTCTTTAAGCCATTCAAAAATGTGCACTGATTTCATTACGTATTTCCAGCCCCCTAAGAAAATGTTGTGATACGATTTGTTGAAATAATCATCTATTTTTCACATATTGACAGGTTGCTGCTGATCATTTCAAACCCTGGCTAATAGTTTTCAAATACTTTAAAATTCCAAAATCAAAGTCTACTTATTTCTTATTTCCCAAATCTCAGCTTTAACCTGTAAGGAACCCCTTTTCCACAGAGGGCTTAATTAACTACTAGGCTGAGATGACTGCATCTGAATTAAACCTGAGAAAGAGTTCTGAGCTCCTTTTAAAGTCACCAGTAAAAGAAAACCCTTATCCACAGAAATTTTGGAATGCAATAGTTATGTTAAAAATATAGAGTCCAGGCATATAACAGCTACTTCCCTGATAATTTAATAAAAATAATGATATTCTTAAATTTATTTTCATCAGGAAATATGACTATTTTAAAACAAAAGGTGAACAGATTAAAGGTATATGCAAATAAACTCAAGTTAAGTTTGTGAAGATATAAATATACAAATCTAAATCAATTAATTACCATGACAATATTTCCTGATGCCATATTTTTCTATGTCTTAAACTATGTTTCACTGTTTTTTTCTTTTCCTCTCCCCGAAATTGTCCAAGGCAGTTTCAATAATGATAAATTTTTTGAGAGGCAATCACCATTTGTTTCCAGAGAAATTTATTGGTGGTGGCCCTGCCAGTACCTGATTTTCCTCGCAACCCCTTTGTGCACACTGTAAAATAAACTATATGAACGTGCCACCATGGGGACAATAAAGAGAAACATGTCCCCCTGGAGGAAAAGTCAGCTTGCACCAGCGCCACCCAGCGGTTCTAGAGAAGAACGAACACACTTCTCATACAGCTTTGAAGAAGTTTTATAAAATTTTGGAATCGGTTCCTTATTAAGTCTCTCAACTTAGCGGCAACGAGCTTTCATCAGAACACATCTGCGAATTCAACTGCGGGAGGAAGAGGCCGCCCTTGTAGGCAAATTATGGCTTTGTCAGAGTGGTCTCCAACTCCTACCAGCGCCCACCCGCCAACCCGCGGCACCTCGGGCCGGCTCCGGCTCCGGCTCCGGCTCCGGCTCTCCACGCGGAAGTGGAAAATGCTTCCAGGGCGGGTGCTTTCAAAGCCCAGAATATCCTGAAATCCTTTCGCCCGTTCCCGGCGCCGAGCGCAGAGTCCCGGGCCCCCTCGCGGGGCAGTAAATTCGGCACCGAGGCCCGGCCAATGTCGGGCCGGGGCCACACCGGGTGGGCGGGCAGCGGTGGCACAGAGGAGGCGTCCCCAGCCCGCCGGCCGGCCGCCGGCCGCCTCGCCCGGCCTAGCCCGGCACGGGCCCCCAGATTGTCCCGCCTGCTGCCCGTCTCTCACCTCCTGTGTGTCCGCGTAGTAGCTGTTCCAGTCGCTGCTCTCATGCCCTTCCATCTTCACAGTTCCTAACATCCTGGAGTCACCCTCCCCGATGCAACCATGCAGCCCTGTGCAAAGCGACAGGCGGCCGCGAGGGGCGAGGCGGGGAGCAGGGAGCCGAGCGGTTGCAGTCACCCGAGCGCCCGCGCCGGTCCAACGCCACCCTAGCGAGGAGGAAGCCCGGCACTGCGGGGCGCGGCGTGCTCGGCGGCGCGGCGGGCGGGGGCAGGAGGCAGCCGCGGAGCGCGGCGCCCGGGAGCGCCTCCGCGGGAAGTGAGCGGGCGGCCTCTGTGGGACGAGTGCTGTTGAGCTGATGTGGATCTTACGTCGTTCGAGTGCCCACCTCCTCGTCCTCTCCCCATTTGTCCGCCGCACAAAGACGCTCGCACCTACAAAGCCCGAGGTGCACCTGCGAGGAGGCAGCCGCCCGCCAGTCCAGCCGCCGCGCCTCCCGCCCAGCGGCGCGGCCGCCGCGCGCGCCCCCTGAGCCCCCTCCCGCCAAGCCCCCTCCCCCAAACCCGGCCCTCACTTTGTTTGCAAAGCAGCGTAATTGGTTTAAGCCCGGAGGCTGGGGGAAGAGGGAAATGGGGTGGGGGTGGGGTGTAACCCCCTTTGGAAGAGGAAAAAAAGAAAAATAGCCTGGGCGGGCCGGCCAGCGAGCGAGGATTCTCGGTAGGACCCGCGCAGCCGGACAAGAGCTGGGGCAGCGGCGTTGGAGCCCAGACTCGAGGGGCAGTGCTGGCTAAATGGCCCAGGGTCTCTCCCCAGGGACTTACAACCTTTTGGATGGCCGGACAGCACCCCGTCCCGCGCCCTTCCTGCTCCTCTGCCCGCTTCCAACCCCCACCTTCCTGATTCCTGACCTAAAGTACAACCTCACTCCCGCCCCTCCGGACTTCAGGCTTGAAAAAGAAAAAAGTCCCACTTTTGCCCGGTCACTAGAAACTCGGCCATCTGAGTCAGCCGAGCCCAGTGACGTTAGGCCGATCCGGGCTCCTGGCTAGCCGAGTGGAGACGCTGCCACGAAAGCCGTACCTGCGGCTAAGAGCGGGTGAGTCATAGCACCGTTTTATACCTTTATGACATAACTTTTTTCCCTGCCTCGGTCCTCTCTACTCCCCTTGTCATCTGTAGCAGTCATAAAGAGGAAGAAACTGAGAACAGATGTCTGCGTGATAGGGCAGGCGGATCTGAGTCGGGCTGTCCTCCCTCTGCCCAGCTCCTCCTCCCACCCCCCTTCCGCAGCCTTGGGGACTGAGGTGGAGGCGACCGTCCGGTTTCTGATAGGGAAAGGTCAGGGGGAGGGGACATCGCCCTAATTAAGCGCCTTAGCTGGGAGAGCCTGGGCGCCGGCGCGGGAATGCAAGTACTCGGCTAGCAAGGTGCCAGGCCGGAGCCAGCGGTGGTCTGCAGCGGCGCCTGGTCCAATCTCTGGCTTGGAGGTGCCGGGCTAGGACAGTAGGCTCTCCCTTGGTTCCTAATCGGTCCAGACGTCTGTGGGAAGTTCTCTCCGGAGCAAAGTCTCTTGACTCCTAGGCGGCCCTGGGTAGTGGGTTTCCCACAAGTCCTGAGGAGTACCAACGAAAGTGACTGGAAGTAGGCGCTAAATTGGTGATAGGTTTGCGTGATGGTGCATGTGTGAGTTTGTGAGTGCGTGTGTTTTAAATGTGACCGTGTGTTTCTGAGTGTGTAGTACCCTCTGTAGAAGCACTAGGTTGCTTTAAGAAGCAATAAACTGACCAAGAATCCACACAATATTCTTGTTTGGAAAAGTTTTAAAAATGTTATAATCTCATTTTGAGAAGTGTGTTTTAACTTGTCTTCCAAACCAATACCTACCCCCGCCCCCTTTGTTCTTTTAAATCTTTCTTCCTTGAAATCTGGCATCAGAATCACATTAAATCCCTGAACCAAACAAATCTCTTAAATCAGCAGGGGAGCAGGAGAGGGTGAAGATGTGCAGTTAAGGAAATAAAAAAAAAAAGATAAAAGCATTGGATTACAATTCCCCCTTTTTTAACAAAAAAAGGGGGGGGGTACTTCACATTGTAAGAAAAGGAATGAGAGTGAAATTAAATCCACCTGCAAATCAGAAGAGCGGGAGCCCTCCCTAAATGCAGCCTGCGCAAGTCAGACCCATCAATGTGTGTAAATGTGTTTAGAACTGCGGGGCTCTGCACATATTTCCCATCAGCAGCAGGACCTTAGTTCCACTTGTAAAGAACACCGATGCTTCGCTTCCTCGGCCTGATTGGAGCGGGTGGGTGCGGGGGGGTGGTCACTGCTAATGAGCTTCCTTGTTCCTTCCGTGGTGATACTCCGACGCCCTCCTGGCATGACCAGGGCATTTTTCTATGGGTAGTGACAACTTAGTGACAGCTTTCCTGGTGCACAAGAAGCTGGTGCTTTAAGGGGGCAAAACTGCTTTCACTTTAAAAGGGGTCAATGAAAGCAAGTATTTGTCCTCTTTTAGCCTACATTTGCCAAACCTACTAGGCCTCATCTCAAAAAAAAAAAAGAAAAGAAAAAGTCAATCTAAGAAAAAGAATAAAGCCCCTTGTTCACAGCGGGATGGCCATAGGGAAGTTTCTCCTGCGCTTCCTCAAAGACCAGGACCGGTGGTTAAGAGTGGACTCTGCCAGCTTCAGAGCCTTGATCCAGTTGAGGGGTTCCTGGATCCGCAGACCCTCAGACCCGCAGACCCGAGGCATTGCGGTAGCACAGCGCCTCCTGTCGTGGGGAGGGAACGCCGAATCCTTCCGTCTGCGCGCCTAGCAAGCTGCCCCAGGGGAGACTGGAGCCTCGCACGCCTCCCTCGGCCAGAGGTTTTGGTTCACACAGCTGACTGCCTAAGGCCTAAGGAGGAAAGGCGGCACCTCGGTTAGCTCCCGGGCTCTCCATCTCAGTGGGCGGTATTCCAAGACACCTAATAAATCTAGGAGGTGAAGGTTTAGTGTACCCAGATCCAGCCAGTCACGTCCCCAAGGTTTAAAAACGAATTATCTGGGCCATGCCGGATCTGTGACTTGGAAAATCAACAACCAATAAACAAAGCTGCTGCCCCGGTTGCTGGCCAGTGGGCAGTCAGGTGGCACGCCTGGCTGCTGCATCTCGGTGGTTTCCAACCTCTTCTCCCAAATGGGCGCTGTATTTACGCTCTGCAGAAGACTGCTGCGCTTTCCGGGGAGCTAGAACTGTTTTCAGTTGGGGAGCCACGAGGGCAGCCACATGGCGGCTCCTGGGGAGTCCCGGGCCAAACCTGGGCGAGAACGGGTCTGCGCGAGCCTGGGACGCCCCAGGTAGCGGGTCAGGCAGGCTCCTGGGGCAGAGAAGCCGGGGGCGATCAGACAGTGGGTTGCGGGGTTACTCCTGGGGCTCCAGGGGAGAGGAAGCGGCTCCGCCCTTCCCGGAGCTGAGCCTTCTGCGCCTTTGGGGTCTGCTCCTGACACCCCCTCGCAGTGGGAGCAGGCGGCACGCGGTCCAGCGGCCAAACTCGGCACCTCCGCTCCCGGTTTCCAGCATTGCCTGGCTGGAGCCCCTTCCCTAGATCTTCACCGAGGCAGCGAGAAGCGGAGGGTGACCACGGCGCGAGATGAATGAGAGGCGGGCGGGGGCAGGCGCCTCGGGTCCCGCCGCTGCCTGGGCAGCGCCGGGGTCCTCCCCGTTTAGTGGGACCGCGAGCGCGCAGAAAGCAGGACCTGAGGCGGCAGCTCTGAGGGGCCCATGGGGCCGTTCGAGGACTTTTTGTTCCGTTGCCCCTGGTCTGTCACCTTTCCGCCCACTCTCTCCCCGACGGGGTTTGCAAAAGGGCAGGTCTCGGCCGCCGCGGGCCCGCCGCGCTCTGCAGGGCGGTCCGAGCTCCTCCGCAGGGCCCCGCTTGCCGAGCGAATCGGAGGCACAGAAACCGAGACCGGTGGCCCGCAGTTTGGGACTGAGGAAGGCCTGGGCGCTGGCGCAACTGTGTGCCCTCGCGTGTGCCCGGCCTACGGGAACCGCCGCGTGCGCGGGAGCTGGGGAGGCGCGCGGGCGCCGTGAGGGGGCGGACCCCGCGCCTGCCCGCAGCCTCCGTCCCGCACCCGGGGAGGCGCGGCCCGGACCAGCCTGAGGCTCAGGGCGAGGACAGAAGCTCTGAGCTACGGTTCCTTCGGCCCTTCGCTGCCTCTTCATTCCCGTTTCTTTTCTTCTTCACACTTGCCTTTCTTTGACCTTCCTCCTATCATTAAATAATTAATGAAGAAATTGATTCGCCACTCACAAGGCGCCCACCCTCAGGAGGTGGGGGCTCTGGGCCCCTCCCTGGCCCGGTCCCGGCTCGGTGCGAAGTCAAGTTCCCGGCCATGTAGGTGTGTATGGACCAATACATACACTCACGGAGGGCTTCAACTTTACTAAAAAAAAAATTCAGGGACCATTTCAATCCAGGTCTTTACCACTGCTGTCCCTTCCCCTGCTGCTGCCGGAGGCGCCCTCGGATCTCGGAGCTGCTCGGGCGCGGGCCCGGTTGCCCGCTGCCGGATGTTGGAGCCGGAGCTGCCCCTCACGCCTGGCCTCACCCTCGAGCGACAAAACGGTCTCTCTGGCTGCGAAAGAGCATCGCCTTGCCAAAGTCAACTTGCATTTTCATGCATTCAAATGAGAAAGATTGGGAAGGACGGCGTGCCCTCCTGGGCAATCACTAGCCTTGGGAGGAAGGAGTAAGTGCTCCCTGGGTCTCCGCAGAGAACCGAACCTCCTCCCTCGGCACGCGCCCCTACTCAGGCCTGCTCCTCGCAGCCAGGGAGCGTCTCCAGGCACCAGTGTTCCCGAGTTACGGGCTGCTTTATTCACTGGGGTCAGCGCCAGCCCGAGGAAGTGCTGGGTCCCAGGGAGTGTCTCCCCACCCCTGTGCGAATCTGGAGCCCTACCTCTGCCCAGCGGTGCCCACACTCTCCTCTGGCTACTTGAAAACCGCGGGGGTGGGGTCCTAGGGGAGGGATGGAAACGCACACCTCAGATACAGAGCTGGAAAGTGAGGGGGAAACGTGACAAATTTTGGGTCTGGTAGCAGGAATGGTCTAGAGGAGCAGAGGCCTACTGTGTGTCACAGACTGCAGCCAGGCCTGGGCGAGGGTAGATCAGAACTCTACTCCTCCCCACATAGAAGCTCCAGTTAATGGGAAGCTGTGATGGAAACTGAGGGCTCCAGAAACCTCACTGAATGCCATCTCTTGCCTCCAGGCTGCTAACATAAACTTAAATTCTTCCAGAACAGTCTATGAGTATTTAGCTTCTCAGGCACTGACCCCCCCCCCCCCCCTTCAATCCACCCATGCCCATCCCACATACATATACCCAGGAGCTTTCCCAGGGCCTCTTGATTGGACCTAGTGGTTTAACTTTGGCTATTCAAATGTGATGATCCTCAAATTTACATAGTTCTATTTAACAAAGCTTTTGTAACAACAGAAAAACCACTCATATCTAACATAAGGGGGGGGGGAGAAGGGGGAGGGCGTAAAAATTCACTCTAGGCAGGCATCCTGATTCTCTCCTAATTTTAAAATTTTGTTTTGGACTGACAAAAGGCTAATTTATTGGCATGGCTGGAAGGTGGTTACATTCATTATTTAAAATTAAGAATCGATTGGAGGACACTGTTCAGAGTGGCTTCTGAGACTTCCAGCAGTTATTTCAAAACTAACATCAGAAGAAAGTTTTATTTTAAAAATCATGCATTTGTCTGAAGTTGTTTGATTTTTCTTGTCCTATTGGCCACAGAGCAAAACCCAGTACCTAGCTCACATTGCAGTGATTTCGCTTCTAAACAGAAACACTGGGAAGAAACCCCTTTGGCAGCATTCCCTTTTGCTGGGTTACTAACAAGATTTGCAGGAAGTTTGACCACTTTCTGAAAGCTCCAGTCCTGGTTGTCTACTGTAAATGGACCAAAGTAAGAAATGCAGCTGCCAACACTTACCATTATCTGTTGTGGCAAGTCCAGCACAGCCTCCCTGGGTCTGTGATGAGGACTTTGCAGACCTTTCCAACCAAATCAAATGAGTGCCTCTCTCTCTCTCTCTCTCTCTCTCTCTCTCATTAATCCTCACCAGAGGATATTTTCTCCATTGCTTTTTAGAGAGAGTGGAAGGGAGGGGGAGAGACACACAGAGAGAAACAGGGATGTGAGAGAGACACACGATTGGGAGACACATGGATTGGTTGCCTCCTGCATGCATCTGGACCAGGGGCAGATATCCAGCCTGCAACCGAGGTATGTGCCCTTGACCAGAATCGAACCCCAGACCCTTCAGTCCAGGGGCCCACGCTCTATCCACTGAGCCAAACTGGCTAGGGCTGAGTTCTTCTCCTTTTCCATCCACACCTTGTTCCAGATTCCTGCCAGGCTTTTATTACTCTCCTAAAGCAAACTCCATTTGTGTTTTTTTTTTTTTTTTCATTTTACTTGTCATCTGGACTAGAAGCTCTGGGGAGCCGGGAGAACCACAGTGTTCCCTGTTGCCAGAGCAGAGCCTGGAACATAGTAGGCTTTCAGTAAAGATTTGTTGACTCAATCAATGAACTGATTACCCCAAGCCAGACACTGGACATGCTGGTGTCAGGTGGGAAAGGATGCTGGACTCTAGAAACCATATCTACCCATTCCAAAGTCTCCAAGTGAGAGTATACCAGAGACTGTCTTAGTCCAGTGGGCTTGTGGAATGAATGGACCAAGAGAGGAATGAACGAATGGAGGCAGACATTGCTGGCCAGGGTCTCAGAGTCCTGGCATCCCTGAGCTTCCAGGCCCACTCCACTGGGCATGGCTCTTTCCCTGGCATCCATTGTCAGTTTTAAGTAACATTATCAGGTTGACATGATCAAATCAGAATGCCCTCACTTCACCGGTGCCAGGACTTGGCAGAATCAATGCCCCCTCGAGGGCCATCAAGGCAATTATTTATGACCCCCCCACCCCCAAAGGCAGCAGCTGTGCCTTTCAATAGCAGATATTGATTAAAAGTTAAAGAGCCGCATCAATTTCCCATCAAGCAAAATATTTTACTTGTTGCTGTAAAGGAAACGTCCATGTTTAAATAGCATGTTTAAATTGGCAAACAAATGAAGCCCAGCCCAGGCAGTGAGAAGGAAAAGCCTTGCAGCAGAACTCCAAGGTTGTGCTCTGGGGTTTCTAGGGTGTGGCCTGCCGCCTTCCCACCCCGAAGCTGGGGGGTGGCTGGGGCAGGCCCTGCCAGATTTGGGTTTGCACAGTGAGAATTACTGGTATCCTCCTGGATGCCAGGCTCTCGGCTGCCTTGGCGATGGCAGCGCGGTTGAAATAATCAGGCATTTACCTTATTTTCCTCCCTGTCTTTAGGATCAAAACCATTTTTATCCCACACACCTTACCTGTGTGGTGTAATGATTTTCTTAAAGGACCACACCCTCTGAACCTGCCTTGTTGCAAAGTATCAACTGGAGACCCCTCCTGAAGTTTCATTTGCAGTGAAAGCATGTGTGAGAGTGCCCGAGAGAGGAAGCACGCGTGTCTCCTTTTCTTCTGGCCTGCTGTCCCTGGGGAGGCCCCCTGGCAGCACGGTGCCCCAGCCACCTCTGGTGTTCTGATGTCCCCTACCTTCCACAGGGTGATGTGGGGCTCCTGGAAGTTTGTTTTCTTTCAAATGCTTTCAATGATGCATTCAATCTGGGTGGATCTCACTCTCCTCACCCCACTGGCCTCCTCCTGCCAAATACCTTCCATTGTGAATCGCTGGTCTCCTCTGACCTCCTCCTGACCCTCCCCTCACACGCCACCAAAAGAAGTGGTTTCAATAAATAAAGTGCGCAGTCCTAGGGTTGAAGGTCAGTTTACACTGGGGCAGAAGCTGCTAAAACTCCTGCAGGTGCTGGAATGAGAATAAACCAGGTCATTGTCCCAAGAGATGGGAGAGGGAGGAAGCGAGGACTAGAGAGGCTATGAGGAGATGCAGAGAGGGTGCTGGAGAGGATGGGGAGCTTGGCCGTGGTCCAACTGAGGTAGAATCTTCTGTGGAACAAGGGGAGACCCTTTGGGTCTCAGTTCCCTTCTTTTCCAAATGAGGAGCTCGGACTCCCAGTTCCAGCTATTGTGAGTTATAGGAACAAAGCCTGGAGCAGCTGGGTGACTGTGAGGCCTGATGACCCCACCCAGGTGAACCAGGACCTGTGTGAATCTAGGGAGGGTTGGTGTGGGGGATGAGGCATAGTGTCTCTGCAGAAGGGGCAGGAGGCTCTGGGAGAACAGGCACCAGGAAGAAGAGCTTCCTCCCTTTTGCTCTAGTTTTATTTTTTTTAATTCTTTATTGTTTAAACTTTAAGGTATTGAATATAGTATTACATATGTTTCCTTTTTCCCCCATTGACCTCTCCCTGGCCACCCTGACCCCCCAGCACATGCCCTTACCCCCTCCCCCGTGTCCATGGATTATGCTTATATGCATGCATACAAGTCCTTTGGTTGATCTCTTAACATCCCCCCCCACCCCGTTCTTCTCCCCACCCCCACCCCCCGCCCCGCCTTCCCTCTGAAGTTTGCCCATCTATTTGATGTTTCTCTATCTCTGGATCTATTTTTGTTCATCCAGTTAATATTGTTCATTAGATTCCACAAATGAGTGAGATCATGTGATATTTATCTTTCTCTGACTGGCTTATTTTGCTTAGCATAATACTCTCCATGTCCATCCATGCTGTTGCAAATGGTAAGAGTTCTTTCTCTTTTATAGCAGCGTAGTATTCCATTGTGTAGATGTACCACAGTTTTCTAATCCACTCATCTGCTGATGGGCACTTAGGCCGTTTCCAAATCTTAGCTATGGTGAATTGTGCTGCTATGAACGTAGGGGTGCATATGTCCTTTCTGACTGGTGTTTTTTATTTCTTGGGATATATTCCTAGAAGTGGGATTACTGGTCAAATGGGAGTTTCTTTTTTTTTTTTTTTTTTTTTTAGGAAACTCCATACTGTTCTCCAGAGTCCTTGTACCAATCTGCATTCCCACCAGCAGGGTTCCTTTTTCTCCGCATCCTGCTCCCCAGCACTTGTCCTTTGTTGATTTGTTGATGGTAGCCATTCTGACAGGTGTGAGATGGTACCGCATTGTCATTTTGATTTGTATCTCTTGGATGATTAGTGACTTTGAGCGTGTTTTTATATCTTTTGCTCTAGTTTTGTGGTCTATGTTTCATGGTAAATTTTGGGCAAAAGTCTTTCCTTTCTCACTTCCAAGCATCTCTAAAGACCGGGAGGGAGGGAGGGGGAGAGGGAGAGGGAGAGGGGGAGAGAGAGAGAGAGAGAGAGAGAGAGAGAGAGAGAGAGAGAGAGAGGGAGAATTGTCTTCAATTTCCAGGCACAAGCAAGGTCTCCTCAGCTAATAGAAGGCATGGAGCTGGGCACACTCCCCTGGCAGGGCTGGCTTCTTCTCTGAGGCTGAGGTCTCTCTCATTACACAAGCTCCATCTTGACTTGTCCATGCAATTGACAGGGATAATAGGGTTTGTGTTTAAAGGCATGGGATTTGGAATCACATCTGAATTCTAATCTGTACTCTACAGGAGACTTGCTCTCTCTGAGCCTCTGTTTTCTCAACTTTAAAAGGGGTGTGTATATTAATACCTACCTCACACCAATTGTGTGCAGAGCAAATGCACTAAATGACAACAAAAATAAAGAGCCATCTACTCTGGGTGCTTGGGTGGTGTTGGATGATGAATGGTGGCAGGTACTGCAGACCTGCAATCCAGGCATGCTTGCCCCTCCTCTTTACAGGTCTTTTATAGATGACCAGCCTGGCTCCCTGGAAATCGAGGTCCCTCCTGGCTACAGTCTGAGAGGAAAGAGGAGCTCCCATGTGGGGAGTGAGGTCCTGGTGTCTAGCCAGACCCAACTCTCAGCACCCATCAGGACCCTGCCTAGAATCCCTTCCCAGTTTCCCCGAGAAAAGCGACACCTGAAAAGGATGCAGACACTGCAAGAGGCACAGGTTAAGAACCTTAAGTGGGGAAGAGGCTCAAGGCGGAAGAGATGAGAGATCCCATGCCTCCTGTACCACCATCTCCCTGGCTATGGTGACTGCAGGCAAGACCTAGGGCCTGGGTCCAGGAAGCATCCCTATAGGAAAGGTGAAGGAAGTGCGTCTTGGCTTCTAGGAGGCTGTTCCACCCTTAGCACCAGAACTTGGGGAGTACTGAAATGAGAAATCAGGACCCCTAATTTACCCAGACACTTTCTCCTTTCTCCCTCATACCCTCTTCTCATGGACAGAGTTAGCATGAACCACTTAAGACTCATTAGGAGAACTATCACTTAATTCATTTTCTAAAATCCTCAAAACCCAAGGTATTACTGTAAAGAAGCTTTAGTTGCTGTCTTTGAGAATTATTTGATACAGACTCCCTTAAAAAGTTTCCTCCTCGGAGTCTAAGTCCATCTTAAATGAAGCAAGCATGCTAAGCTTATCATGGATACTTCAAACGTTAAAGACCCTAAATATTACCTTGCATGTGCAAGGAAGCTTAGTAGTGTGCCAGGGCTTAATTGTGACAAACAATATATTATGTGAAAAGACAACATCACAAAAGGGTTTCAACAGATATAGATCCATCTGCTGAGGTGAAGATTCATGAGTTGGAAGAGCTGGAGTTTTGGGGTGAATTCCTGGGCTCAATGAACAATGACCCACAAATTTTAGACAGGGCTTCCATGGGCTCTGTTTACCAGGCTCTGATAGTTTGTGAATTCTGCTTTACTTCGTAAATCAGAACCAGGTGGATAGAAGAAATATTTCCTTCACTGAGAACACATCTTCGAAGCTTATTATTTTCCCATGGATTGGTACTGGGGGAGGTGCATTTGGGAAAAGTGGACTGGTGCACAGAAGTCTCAGGCAGCAAGCGATCTCCAGCTAAATGCAGCTTCTGTTTTTACAGCTTACTTAGGGAGAGCTGTTAGTTTTTCTAAGGATAAACCAGGCATTGGTTCTCTAAGCTCAATGTTTAGGCTACAAAGCACATCCAACAGTCTTACATGTCTACCTTTAGAAAAGGAATGGTTTTGACCTCAAACTCAGTAAAATCTCTAGTGCATTACGATACTTGGCGAACATCTAAGCAAACCCCTTTGAAAGTGTAAAGTGTAACTGGAATGCTAAATACCAGCCACTATCCAAGAAAAATAAACCTTTAATTCTCAGCCAGGTATACCTGCTTTGCACCCAGGTTGTTGGTGTTATTTGTATTTTTTCTTTTCAAATGGATAATTTAATTCACAGAGTTTTCTTTCTGCTCAGTGCTTGCTATTTTTATCTAATTTTAAACATCCTGAGATCAAGCTGGGTGGCCAGACTTCTGAGGCACCCTAGGGAAGGGAAGGGTGAAGGCTGACTTCTCAGGGGTCCATTCCTAAACTCCATTTGCTAATCAGGTCACCAGGGGAGAAATAGGGTGAGCAGGCTGGGGGTAAGCAATACCAGGGAGGACCTTCAGGCAGGGAAGCGGTCTCTGTACATTAGTTTGTGTGGATTAAAGCAGTACAGGCAAATTGGGATAGTGGACTTTGCTGGTTCTTCTCTATTATTCTTCTGAGTTCCTTTGTCTGTTGTTCCCTGCCCTAGAAGCCAATCTCTATGGACTTCCAACTGGGTTTGGCCAATGTGGGGCAATAGTGCATGAATGGAGGCCAGGAAGATAGAGCAGTAGGTGCACTTATTCCTTCTGCTTTCTCCCTACATCACTGTGACTTTGTCCTTTAATGTCTCTCTGTGTCTACAGCTCCTGCCAGGTGGCTCCTCTTCCTAGCTTCAGCTCTCACCAGGCTCCACTAACACCTCTTTTCACCCTTGCCCCTTCATATCAAATGTGCCAATACCCCCTGTTGTTGCTAAACATTGAATGTTAGTTCTCTCAATTCTCTCTGCTCCCTGAACCCTGTTAAGTCCTTTTGAGCATGCCACCTGTTTCCTGTGGTGACCTAACTGATGAGGAAAGGAATGAAGACTCATGGAAGTGCAATATGATTCTTTCCAGTGTCATCCTCATACTGTAACTCATCAAAAGGCTCTACTCCTTATTGGAGTGCAGCAAAGGCTCCAGAGTTTCTGTGGTGGCTGCTTTCTGCAGGCAAGGCTGCCTTTGGGTCTAGCAGGGAAGCAAACTCTGAGTATATTTGCTTTCTATTCACCACTTTAACTTCTAATTTACATTTTATACCACTGTTAAAGTAATTTATGTCAAAATCAAATATTGATAGTATCCAAGGTCATTGTTATTTTACCTTTAATAACCAACCTTTGCTAAAAACCACAGACTGAGACTTTTGCTATTGGTGAGTTGCATTAATATAATCAGGCAGTGAAATAGGCCCAGTGATCAAGGGGCTCTTGGGTAATGTTCATGTACATTCCCCAAGGCCTGAGCATCTTTGGCTTCACATCTCTATAATGACAAGTCTGTGTTCAAGCAAAAGCTCAGTCTCAACTAATGCTAAATCAGTGACATTATTTAGATGTGTCAATCAGTGAGCACTCTCTATGTGCCAGGCATTGTGTTAGGCACTGAGGATACTAAATTTAAGCTAGGACTCATGCCTTCCAGTGATTAAACCAATGCTTCAATCATTATTCTTAAATTTACATGCCTCTGTGGTTAGAAAAAGTTAATAAAAGTGAAATCTCTAGGACAAAAGACATGCAAGTTTTTAAGGCTTTTGAGACATTTTACTACATGACATCTAGCAAAATGAAAACAGAAATCTCTGACTGATCCTATTTTCTCACTCCCATGCATGTATTCTGTTACTGAACTTTAAATTTGATTGGCAAAAAATTGCATACCATTGTTTAATTTTACACTTCTGAGATTGAATATTTTTATAATTCTATTGGCCATAAATACTTCTTTTGGGAACAGCCAATTCATGTCTTCGTTATTCAATTAAAAATTTTGACTGCTTGTCTATTTTTCATCCAAAGAATATTAATTCCATGTCTGCCATAAATTTGAGTTTTTCACCAGGCTTTTATTTGCATTATGATTTTATTTTTAAATGCTTGGATGTTTTAAAAATACCCATTAATATTTTTATTTATAGTTTCTGCCTTTTATGGTTTAACTAGAGGCCCAGTGCACAAAATTCGTGCACAGGTAAAGTTCTTAGGCCTGGACAGCGATCAGGGCCAGCTGGGGCCTTCCTTTGTTTCCTGCCATCACCTGGTAGTCAGCACACATCATAGTGAGCAGTTGAACTCCTGGTCTCCCAGTTGAACTCCTGAGGGGACACTCTGCAATTAGCCTTTTATATATATAGGTGCTTACAAGTCTTATCAACATCTGCTCTCTTATGTACAATAAAATTTTTCATCCAGTTGGAATTTATTTTGATGCATAATATGAAGATCTAATTTTAATTATTTATTTTCTAAATAGTTTGATCTTTGGGCAGGCCCTAGTTGTGAGGGGCCTTGAATTCTCTTTGGAGAACTTTGTTTGGAATTTGTTCTGTGAGGATTCTGTGGAGCTATGGAAGCTGAATATTACATTGGATCTTCCTTTACTTGCTATGTAGTGAACCAATAGGGGGCTCCAAAACTAGATGGTAAGAGGAGTGGTGGGTGGTGGCTTGAGAGTGACAAAAACTAGATGATATCATAGTGTTTCAATGATTGCTATTTTTATGCTGTTCTTTTAAGATGGCACCAAAAGTATTAATGTTTTCATATGAAGGCATTACAATATCAACAATGAATTTGAAATGCCTTTAGATCATAACTATATTTTTAAAAAATATATTTTACAGAGAGGAAGGGGAGAGAGATAGAGAGTTAGAAACATTGATGAGAGAAACATCAATCAGCTGCCTCCTGCCACACTCCTTACTGGGGATGTGCCCGCAACTAAGGTACATGCCCTTGACTGGAATCAAACCTGGGATCCTACAGTTTGCAGGCTGACGCTCTATCCACTGAGCCAAACTGGTCAGGGCTAGATCATAACTATTATTATTATTCATCCTTCTGGCCCTCCTTATTTTCTTTCTCTCTTTCCTGTTCCTCCCTCCCCTTTCCTCCTTCACTCCCTTTCTCCTTCCTTTCTTCTTCCTTTCTTCCTTTCTTCCTCCCTTCCTCCCTTCTTCCCTTCCTTCCTCCCTCCCTCCCTCCCTTCCTTCCTCCCTCCCTCCCTCCCTCCCTCTCTCCCTCTCTCCCTCTTTCTTTCTTTCTTTCTTTCTTTCTTTCTTTCTTTCTTTCTTTCTTTCTTTCTTTCTTTCTTTCTTTCTTTCTTTCTTTCTTTCTTTCTTTCTTTCTTTCTCTCTTTCTTGAAAGAGTTCCTAGCACAGGATTGATTACTAGCTAGGGGACCTAAGATAAATCCTTAATGTCTTTGAACATAGTACCTTAACTATAAAATGAAGCTAATGCTATCTACCTCATGGTTGGTGTGATATTATATGATACTAGAGGCCTTGTGGATGAATTCGTGCACCAGTGGGGTCCTTTGATCTTGCCTGGGGGATAGGGCTGAAACCGGCTCACTGACATCCCCTGAGGAGTCCCAGATTGCTAGAGGGTGCTGGCCAGGCTGAGGGACCCCACTGGTGCATGGTCAGGTCCAGGGAGGGATGTGGGAGGTTGGCCAGCGGGGGAGGTACTGCAGGAGGGCTCCAGGGTGTGTCTGGCCCATCTTGCGTAGTCTCAATTGGCCAGACCTCAGCAGCAAGCTAACCTACCGGTTGGAGCGTTTGCCCCCTAATACACGCCATAGTGAGTGTTTGAGCAGCCTTAGCATATCATTAGTACAGTACGCTTTGATTGGTTGAACTGCTGACCAGACAACCAGACAACTGGACACTTACCATATTAGGCTTTTATTATATAGCATTGATATCTGAATACTTACCATTTTTGATTATAAAAAGTATTAATGAAAAATATTTACCATTTAAATCATTGCAAAGTTACACTAATTTTCACATGTTTCCAATTTAGGAACATGCCTATACATTATTTTTGTGCAGAATCTAGGATGGTAGCAAGAACAATGAGTCACTTCCTAAGCACTTGGATTATTTGCACATGATTTTAATTAGCACAGCAAAGTATTTTACTTATTGTCTGGAGGGGTTGCTGCCACACTTAGAGAGAAGTTGCCCACATGGAGCACCCACAGGGCAGTGGGATGTGATGTGGGTGCCAGGAAACCTCAGGGATGGCAGTTTTTTCTCTTTCCTGATCTCATTTATTAGTTGCCTGAGTATTTGTAAAGAGAAAGAGAGTTTGAGAGACAGTAGAGGGATATAAAATAAATATTTGGGGCCTGCTATGTGCCCCGCTCTAAGCAAAGAACTACCATCTACACTATTTCATCTAACCGGGTTTTCTTTTTCTTTGTGTTTTTTGGTGCAATATAACACAGGAAAATGAACAAAACTGAAAATAATGGTTTATCACAAATAAAAAAAAACTCAAGTAGTCATCATCAAGGTTAAAAAATAGAAAACCTCTAGCACAGGAAGACTCTTGTACTACCCTCTCACTCACCATCACTTTCCTCCCTCTCAAGAAGACTACCTTAGCTGTTATGGTTATTACTTTCTTGCATTTATTTGTAATACATCGACTTATTTGTAACACATCCATAAGTTCTATAGTTTTTGCTGACTTGGGTTTTTAACCTTTATGTGAACAGAATGGTGTAGAATATACTCCCTTGTGTCTGGCTTAATAGCTGGATATTACATATGTGAAAGATTCATCTATGTTGTTACTCACAGAGAAGTTTATTCATCTCTTTCATACATACCGCTGCATTTTATACCACAATCAATTTATGCATCCTACTTCTGATGGACATTTGGGTTGTTCCTGGTTTTTAGCTATTGTGAATGAAACTACTGTGAGTAGTGGTGTACATGTTTCTTGGTGCATATGTGAATGCCTTTCTATTGAGAGTGGAATGCTGGCTCATAGAATATGTGTATATTCAACTTTAATAGATAATGCCAACTATTGCTTGGTATAACCTTCCTTCTCTTGGACATCAGAAACTCTGAATATGGCCGAACCCGGTATTTGAATAGAAACTCTCTTGAATCTCATGTCTTTGATTTCAAGATTCTCTTTAGGAGTTGAGTTCTAGGTGGAAAGCATGGACCCCTTCCACCCCCCGCCCCGCCCCCTTGAAAATATACCCTTAACTGGCATATAATGCAGACATATAATATTGTCTTTTAAAAAAAAATTTTTAAAGAAAAGCTTTAAGTTTCGTGGCCCAGCATTATTCATTAAATGTACTAGAAGGAGGAACAAGAGTGCCAAGAAAGCAGTTGGCTAAGCTGGGCAAAATCGGCCCATTTTGGGGCCTTCCGTTCAGAGGCTCTTTGGGACCAGTGTCATCACCGCCCAGAGAGGTGAGGCTGCTCAACCTGGGTTTGGGTTTCTAGTCCGAGGACGCCCCGGAGCTGGTTCCGCGGGGCAGAAACTCGCGGGGTGGCGGTCCACAGCACGGAGGACCCCGGCCAGGGGCAGAGGGCGGGCGGAGGAGAGCGCGCGGCTTGTTGCTGGGCGACCGAGCGCGTTCATCCTTCCCCAGCGGTGCGAGCCCACCCGACCGCTGGCCCCGGCAGGCCGGTTGGATGCTGGGCCGGGCGGCGGGCTGTGCCAATCTTCCCGCACCCAAGTGGAGCTGAGGCGTCCCCGGAGCTGGGTGAGCTAAGGACTTGGACTGGGGCGTGGGTGACTTGTCTGGGAGGATGTGGAAAGGACAGGCTGCGGGACTTGGGCGGAGCTTTGGTCTCCAGTGTTCCCCCTCTCTAATCTGCTCTCATTTTCGGGGAAAATCCAGGCAGAAAACAGGACTGAGCTACTGTCGGGATTGGGGCTGGAGAGCACCGGTTGGGGAGGAACTGGGAGCAGTGAAAACCTGGTGGAAGGGAAAAATAGGTAGATGTGACTACCAGGCTGTGGGGAAAGAAAGAGGGGTTTGTGGGGCAAAGAGGGGTGGGAGTCAGAGGGCCTGTGGGAGGGTGAGAGGTCACAGTGGAGGGGATTTCAGTCCCAATTCCCTGACTTTGTCTGCTATCCCTTGACAGGGGCTGGCTGTTTTAGGCAAACCTTAAACTTCATTACCTAAAGTTCCCTTCCAGCACTGAGATCAATGTGCCTACTTTTGGAATAGGGAGCTGTTTCCTGAGTGTGGCCCTAAAACTCTTTGATGGGCAGTGGGGCAGTGTAGGCTTAATGCAAGGATTATTTGGCATTGAAGGAGTGTAAAGGAGTTTCATAGTTCTTTTATTTTTTAACATGCAAATATAAAAGTTTAGCAAATTGTTTTCTTCCTACTTACAACCTGACAGAGGCATAATTTATGTTCAATAAACTGTGCAGAATGTACCATTTGTATCATGTACAGGTGTACAATTTGATGAGTGTTGACAGATGTATACATCTTTGAAACAGTTACTTAAACAAGGTAACAACTTTTCCATTCTTCTGCCCTGTTTGTTATCTACCCCTATTCTCACCCCCTTCTACCACCCAACCAACTACCGATCTGCTGTGTGACACCATAGAATAGATAGCATTTTCTAGAAGTTTATATAAGTGGAAACATATAAAATATACTTTTTTGTGTCTGGCTTCCTTTATTCAGCATAATGATTTGCCAGGACCTTTGCCTGGATTACTGTAATTTATAGTAAGCTTTGAAATTGTAAGTCCTCTAGCTGTTTCTTCTTAAAAATCACTTTTTAAAGTCATTTGAATTTGTAGATACATTTTATAATCATCTTATAACTTCTATAAAAAAAGCCTGCTGGAGTTTTGATTGGGATTGCATGGAATCTATAGCTCTATATGGAGGGGAATTACCATTTTAACAATGTTGATTCTTCCAAACATGGTCGGGGAATTTTTGTAGGCCTTTAATTTCTCTTAGAAATGTTTTGTAATTTTCAGTGAGTAGATTTTGGAAATCTTTTGTTAGGTTAATTTCAAAGTATTTAATTTGGAGGGGGGGCATTATTTTCCAAAAGTTTTTACTAGTATATAAAAATACAGTTGACTTTGTGTGTTAACCTTGTATTGTACAACTTTGAAAATTTACTCATTAGCATTAGTAATTGTTTTGTTGATTCACTGGGATTTTTTTTTCCAGAGAGAGGAAGAGAAAGAGAGAGAGAGAGAGAGAGGAACAGCAATATGAGAGAGAAACATCGACTGGGTTGCCTCTAGTACGTGCCCCAACCAGGACCAAACCCAAAACTTACATAAATGCCCTGGAATTGAACCCACAACCTTTTAGTGTACGGTGTGCCACTCCAACCATCTGAGCTACTGGGCCAGGGCAATTCACTGGGACTTTTAACCTAAAAATCATGTCATCTGCAAATAGGGACAGTTTTCCTTTTCAACCTTTATTCCTTTTCTTTCTTTTCCTTGCCATAGTCTAATAGCTTAGGGCTTCTAGTATATTGTTGACAAGATGTAGTTAGAGTCCAGGCATCTTTCCTGTTTTTCAATTTTCGGGGGAGAGCAAAAATATAATGTTAGCTCTTCGTTTTTTTTTGTCTTTGTAAATTCTCTTAATCAGATTGAGGAGTTTAACCGTCAGTCATGTTCCCTATGATTCATAGCTTGCCTAGAATTATTTACTTATTTTTTATTATAAACTAGAGGCCCAGTGCATGAAAATTCATGCACTGGAGAAGGGGGTCCCTCAGCCTGACCTGCCCCCTCTCACCGTCTGGGAGCCCTCAGCAGTGGGAGGCAACCTGGTGACCAGGGGGAGGCGACACTCCATCACACCTCTGCTGCTGCCACTGTCAGCAGTGCAAGCCTCAGCTGGCCCTGGGAGGCTGGGCAGCTGCTATCTGAGGCTTGCCTGTGCCTCGGGCCAGCCCTGGGAAGCTAGGGGACTGAGAGGACTAGGGGACTCCTGAGGGGGGGCCTGGCCTTGCCACACACCTGCCGCCCTGGCCCAGCTGATGGGACTGGGCGCTGCCATCTTGTGGCTGTGAAAGCCACCATCTTTGAGGGCAGGGAAGTCAATTAGCATATTCCCTCCTTATTGGCTGTGGGCGCTTCCATCTTTGTGGTGGCATGAGGGTCAATTAGCATATTCCCTTTTTATTAGATAGGATGGATATTAAATTTTGTTAAATGATTGCCCACTATCTATTGAAGTGATCATTTTTATCTTCTTGTATTCTGTTATTATTATCAGTTATATTGACTTAAAATTTTAAATCAAATTTTCAACTGTGGGATAAACTCTATATGATTAAGATATATTATGCTTTTAAAAAATATAGTTTTGGTCCTGGCTGTGTTGCTAAGTGGTTAGAGTGTTGGCCAACACATTGAAGGGTCATGTGTTGATTCCCAGTCAAGGCACATACCTGGGTTTCCAGTTTGCTCCCCAACCTTGGTCAGGGCAGGTGCAGGAGGCAACCAGTTGATGTGTCTTTCTCACATTGATATTTTTTCTCTCCCCACCCCCTTCTCTTCCTTCCACTCTCTTTAAAAAAAAAAATGGAAAAAAAATGTTCATGTGCATTTTAACAACAACAACAAAATGTGTATCTATGTATCTATATATATATTTGGTTTTGATATGATAATATGTTATTAAAGATTTTTGCATCTATGTTCATGAGGGATATTGGTATGTACTTTCTTTTTTTAAAAAAATATCCTTCTCAGGTTTGGTATTAGGGTTATGCAAGTGTCAGAAAATAAGTTCCTTTCCCTCTTTTTTTCTGAAAATATTTGTGTAAGATTGGTGTTATTTCTTTCTTGAGTGTTTGAGAGAACCACATGGGCCTGGAACTTCCTTTGTTGTAAGATTTTTGGCAATAAATAAGTTTATCATAGGACTATTCAGATTTTCTTTTTTTATGTTAATTTTGATAAGTTGAAATTCTCAGAGATTTGCCCATTTTATCTAAATTGTTGAATTTGTTGGCATAAAGTTATATTATTTTATTATCCTTTACTATTTTAGGATCTGTAGTGAAAATCTCTTTTCATTCCTGATGTAGGTGAGTTTTGCTCTCTCACTTTATTCTTGAACAATCTAGCTAGGGGCTTTAAATAGTTTGTTGATATTTTTTGAAAGAATCAGCTCTTGGCTTTGTTAATGGTCTCAATTATTTTTCTGTTTTCTATTTTGATTGATTTTTATCCTCATACTTATATCTTTCAATTTACTTTGGGTATCCTTTATTCCTCTTTTTCTAGATTCTTAAGGTGGAATTCTAGGCTATTGATTTTAGACCTTTCTTTTAGATTTAAGCATTTAAGCTGTACTGTTCCATCTAAGCACTGCTTTAACTACACCCTCACATTCTGATTTGTTGTATTTTCATTATTATTTACTCTAAAATATTTTCTAAGATTTAATAATACTTTTGTATTTTTTTTATTATCTATTGACTTGTTAGTTATACTGCTTTCTATTACTTTAAAAAATTGTTTCTCTAGGAATTACAATATATATCCTTAACATTTCACAGTCTAGAGTTAATATTGAACTAGTTTGCAGAAACTTTCAACCATAGTTCTCTTACCCACCCTCATCCCAGGCTTTTTGATTGTTATGTCTGCATATACAGACACCCATAAGACAACATTGTAATATTTCATACAATTTTTTAAAAACAAGATTAAAAAATGGCCTTTTAAACTCACCCAGATAGTTACCATTTCTGATTCTTCATTTCTTTCTATCTTTTCAAAATATGTTTTTATTGATTTCAGAGAGGAAGGCAGAGGGAGAGAGAAATAGAAATATCAATGATGAGAGAGAATCATGGACTGGCTGCTTCCTGCACGCCCCTTACGGGGGGCACGAGCCAGCAACCCAGGCATATGCCCTGACCGGGAACCAAACCAGTGACCATAGGTTGATGCTCAACCACTTAGCCACTGGCCAGGCTCATTTCTAAAGATTCAGTTTTCCTCTCATAAAATTTCTCTTCAGCCTGAAGAACTTTATCTTTAGCATTTCTTGTAGTTCTAGTCTTTTGTTAAGATTTTCTATCTTTTTAGTCATCTTTAGCACATTTCCTTTACTTCATGGAGCATAATTATAATAGCTGCCTTAAAGTCCTTGTTTAATAATTACAACACCTGGGTTATTTCTGCACTGACATCTTAAGTATCTTTGTCCTTGAAAATGGGTCAGATTTTTCTAGATCTTTTTAGTTATGTCCTGGATATGGTGAATGTTTTGTTGTGTAGACTCTGACTTCTGTTATGTCCCTCTGAAGAATGTTGATGGGTTTTTTTGTTTGTTTTGCAGGCAATTCACCAGATAAGATTCATTGTAAACTCTATCTCATTCTCAACAGTTGGAGGTTACATTCAGCTAAATCTCATTCAGCTCTTTAAGCCATTGCTGTTTTGCTTTGAATTTGTCCCACATATGCACTGTTCAGAGGTCAGTCTAGACTTGTGTGGTGTTCAGACAGAATTGGGAAGTTACTTTTTCTAGCTCTCTCCTCTAGGATTTCTCTCTCATTCCTCCTTAGTGGTGGTTGCCTGGGAGCTTTTCTCTGATTCTTCTGGCCAGAATGATAAAGGGCTTTTATTGAAAATTCTGTGGACTTCTGAATAGTTTTAGAAAAGTTATTTTCTGAGTTTGGTAACAACTTTTCTCTATATTCTATATCACTTTAATCCAGCATCATATGTGTTGTTTACTACTAGTATTATTGATATTACTAGAGGCCCGGTGCACAAAATTTGTGCATGGGGGGTGTGTGTCCCTCAGCCCAGCCTGCACCCTCCCCAATCTGGGACATCCCTCTCACAATCCAGGACTGCTGGCTCCCAACTGCTTGCCTGCTTGCCTTCCTGATTGCCCCTAATCGCTTCTGCCTGCCAGCCTGATCACCCCCTAACCACTCCTCTGCCAGTCTGATTGATGCCTAATTGCTCCCCTGCCAGTCTGTTTGCCCCCAACTGCCCTCCCCTGCAGATCTGGTCACCCCTAACTGCCCTCCACTGCAGGCCTGGTGCCCCCAACTGCTCTCCCCTGCAGGCCTGGGTCCCCCCCAATTGCCCTTTCCTGCAGGCCCTGTCACCTCCAACCTCCCGCCTCTGCCAGCCTGGTCACCCCAACCTGCCCTCCCCTGCAGGTTTGATCTCCCCCAACTGTCCTCCCTTGAAGGCCTGGGCCCTCCCAACTGCCCTCCCCTGCTGGCCATCTTGTGGTGGCCATCTTGTGTCCACATGGGGGCAGCCATCTTTGACCACATGGGGGCAGCCATCTTTTGTGTTGGAGTGATGGTCAATTTGCATATTACTCTTTTATTAGATAGGATAGAGGCCTGGTACATGGGTGGGGGCCAGCAGTTTTGTCCTGAAGGGTGTCCCGGATCAGGGTGGGGGTTCCCTTGGGGCGTGGGGTGGCCTGGGAGAGGGGCTTGTGGTGGTTTGCAGGCTGGCGACCCAAGCAGAGGCCCTGGTATCTGGGATTTATTTATCTTCTATAATTGAAACTTTGTAGCCTTGAGCAGAGTCAAGCCTCCTGCTTGCTCCATGGCCAAAGCCATTTTTGTTGGGATTTATTTATCTTCTATAATTGAAACTTTGTAGCCTTGAGTGGAGGCCTAGGCTGGCCAGAGTGTGCAGAAAGCTTGGTTTCCTCCATCGCCGGGGGCAACTCAAGCCTCCTGCTCTCTCTAGCTCCGTGGCTGCCGCCATTTTTGTTGGGAATGTATTTATCTTCTATAATTGAAACTTTGTAGCCTTGAGTGGAGGCCTAGGCTGGCCAGGGTGTGCAGAAAGGTTGGCTTCCTCCATTACCAGGGAAATCCAAGCCTTCCTCCTGCTCGGTCCCGTGGCCGCAGCCATCTTGGTTGGGTTAATTTGCATACTTGCTCCTGATTGGCTGGTGGGTGTGGCTTGTGGGTGTAGTGGGGTGATGGCTAATTTGCATGTTACTCTCTTATTAAATAGGATTATGATTAAAGGTGGAAAAACCAGTATTATAGAAAGTGTGGAAAAATAGAAAAAAATTTATCCCATTTTCTTAGCAAAATTGTTAAAATGTTTGTATATTTTCTTTTAGACTTCTTCATAAATTATCATCAGTACACAAAGAGATCTTGTTTCTGCCACTGATATTTCAAAAGAAAATGTTGTTTTCAGAATATATTATTTTTCCTGCAATGCTGATGATTTTATTAGATGAAATAAGCTGTCTTTGGGCTTAAATGTTTCTTTTGGAACTGTAGTGCTGTGCATTGGAAGCTGATGTTTATGTGAAATTTAGGAAGTGAATTGAGATGATATTGGCAATGAATCTAGAGAACCTAAATCTTATTCTTAGTGGCTCACCCTCCCCACTGAGTGGAGGAGGTCAGGGTGAAGTAATCCATATAACCAGCTACAGCTGCGGCTTGGACTCCATTCCTAATGTCTGACTCTGCTAACCCTTTTCCAGTGTACTACTCAAATCAACTAGCTTACTGTATGAGGACTCATTTCCCCAATGTGAAGTGTTCGTGTAACTTGCAGCCAAGTCATCTGGTGGTCTGCTCTACTTATTTCTACCTTAGTTAGAGTCTAGAGTAGAGTTTTGTATCTTCTGTTCTAATAGGAGGAACAGCTACACCTGCAATAACCAGAGAGCAAACTGTTCCAGAGTCTAGAGCATTCACACAGATGGCCCCTCCTGACTTTTAGCCGTTTTTTGGCCAGTGAGCTTCCTCCTTATGTCTGACCAGACCTTGTGAGATAGGAGAGAGGGCTGGCTATTGACCTTTCTGACTACCTCATTGCTTAGACATTGACCCTCCTGGTAGAGCAGGAAGCAAAAGGCACAGAATTCTAATCATTAGGAAAAAAAGAGGAGAGTGGAATTACTGCACAGGTTGCAAAGGTTTCAAGCACACTCCCATTTTAAAATACAGCATAAACTTAATCAACCTGGATTATGAGCAGCATGCTTGATACCTATGTAGATTAATACTTTCTTTTTTGTGAAATAATCTAAAAATAATTGTTTTTTTTAATTGTGTGGAAACAATTGTTTTTTACATTATTTTTCCTTAAGTACCTCCAAGTCAGACCTAGTCTCTTTCTTTTTAATAATTTACTACCAAGAAAAAGAGAACACATTATTTTCCCATAATATTGGGTGTTTAAAAAGGATTTTACATGTTTTGCAGAACTGAGGAGTTGGGGTGAGGCTATAAAGGCACCAAGCTTTGATGGACTGGCCCATTTAGCATTGGGATATCACCTAGTTTGAAAACATAATAGAAGTTCCTGTCAAACTTAGTTCTATTTCCTATTGGTTTATTTTTTACATATAAGGAGCAACTTTCTTATGAAGAACTCAAGAGAATGTAATGAGAAATGTTGAACAATAACCACTTGTTAAATGTCAACAACAAACCATAAGCCAGGAGAAGTTGGGAAGGGAATACAAAGCAGGAACTAAGAAAAAAAAGGGAAGTGCTGTTAAGAGAGTCAAGTCAAATTCTCATAATGTATTAATGTATTTCTGGTCTGTGTTCTGTTCCAGGCTCTACCTTTTAGTCTTTTGTAAAAAGAAATGCAGATGGTGTCAGTACAGATCTATTACCACCTGTGCAAACAATAATTGTCAAAATACTATAAGAAAGATTCTATAGCATTTTTAAAATAAGGAAACTTCCTTAAGAGCTCTAGAAATAATTTCTAATGTTCATATGTTATGGCCTGAAGTAGAGGCAAAAGATTACTGTCTCCACTTTTTAATATGAAGTCTTATTACAGATAGAATTGAATCGTCTAAGGTCTGGCCAGTGGTGGAGCTGCACAGAGAAAGAAAGTCTACTGATTCACAGATGAGAGCTCTGCATGTAGGAGGGTCTTGAGTTTGAGAGCCAGCAATGGACATTTTGGAGATTAAAAGTAATATGACTATATTTAAAGGCTGATAAGTAGGGTGTTTTCTTCATATTTCCCATACCACATGACAAATGAAGAAATCTAATTGTAAAATAACTCTTTTAGGAATTGATATAAAGAAATTCAACCAAGAAATGTGGATAGCTGCTAAGCAAAGAAATACCAATTTAAAAAGAACATAATTTCCATGTCTAAGTCTTAAATCCATTGTATTTGGAAGCATGCCATAAATTGAAATGTAATTTCCCTCCCTTACCCCATACTATATTCAACCATTTGCCTTAGCATAATTTATTAATATTTCTTCTTTTATCACCAATTTAATACTGCATTTATAACATAAGCCATATTATTCTTAATTCTTTTGCTCAGTATATAAGTTGATTCTAGCATCAGTGTATCAGTTTTAATGCTTGTATCTGTATAAGTTTTTTAAAAATATATTTTTATTGATTTCAGAGAGGAAGGGAGGAGAGAGATAGAAACATCAATGATGAGAGGAAATCATTGATTGGCTGCCTCCTGCCCGCCCCACCCTGGGGATTGAGCCCAAAACCCTGGGCATGTGCCCTGACTGAGAATCAAACCATGATCTCCTGGTTCATAGGTTGATGCTCAACCACTGAGCCATGCTGGCCAGGCTATGTAAGTTTTAATTATCTTGTTGGACAAGTGCTTACTCATTTCCCTTTTCAAAATTTGGCTAATCTACTGTTTATTATTTCAAATGAATTCAGAATTGCTCTTCAAAGTTTAAAATACCATTTTTAAACTGGCACATGGAGGGAAGTGGGCTGGGTGAGGGATGGAGACACCCAGGGCTAGCTGGAAAAGGAGGTGCAAAGTGCTATCCTGCCAGACTGCTTGAGATTTTCTGTGCCTGTGTGCACTATGGTCTCTGTGCACCATGTGCACCATGGAAGTGGGACACTACATTATAGTCTAAAAGGCTAATATGCAAATCGACCCAACAGGGGAACGACCAGTCGCTATGATGCTCACTGACCAGCAGGGGGCAGATGCTCAAGGCAGGAGCTGCCCCCTGGTGGTCATTGTGCTCCCACAGGGGGAGCACTGCTCAGCCCGAAGCCAGGCTCTGGGCCTCTCCCGCCTCAACGCTAAGGATGTCCCACTGCTGGCTTAGGCCCAACATTCCCTGAGGGGTCCTGGACTTTGAGAGGACTTAGACTGGGCTGAGGGACCCCCTCTTCAGTGCAGAATTTAGTGCACGGGGCCTCTAGTGTTACAATAAATCCAACAGGGGTTTCAGAAACACCTGCTGTCAAAGAGGCTTTAAAGGCTTTTCATGGTTCCTGTGAAATGGTCAGTAGTTGGTTTTAAAATGATATAAAGTACTACTACCCACTGGTGTCTCACGGAGCACAGGGAGCGGTCTCGATGATAAGCTTTTTGAGTTGGAATTTTGTCAACAGAATTTTGTTATATGTTAATATATTATTATTACAGACTAGTCAAGATGTCCACGATTTCGAAGCATTTTGGACTGAGCTACAGAGAAGAATCATACATCTTTAAAGAACTTGAGAAGGTTCGCAGGAAGACCCAAAAGGATTTTGTCCAATTCAAGCAGAAGTTGGCCTCCAAGACCTTAGTGGATGGAGTCCCTGTCTGTGGCCTCAGGGCCCCTGGCCCGGACAGGCCTGGGGAGAAGGGGGGCGTTTCCTGCGCTGGACCCCGGGAGTCTTCAGGGTTCCCTTGGGCTAAGGGCCCCGCGACCCCCGAGGCAGCCTTCCTGCAGCAGGCGCTCCGCGGCGCAGGGCCCTGGGGCCCCAGAGCGGGGTCCGCGCCCTGGAGGCCCCGGCGGTTTCGCCCCCGAGACTTCTACCTGCGGAGCTCCGCGTTCCTCCGGCACCGGCCCCCGAAAGAGCCGCCGGTCATCGCCACCGGAGCCGGCACGTCCAGACCCGTGGTCCTGAGGCCACCCCCCGCGTCAAGGAGGAAGCCCGGGGAGCGCCCAGGCCGCTGGAGCCCTCAGCTCGCAGAGGCCCAGCCCGAGCTCGGCTCGCCCCCGGCCCCGGCCCCGGCCCCGGCCCCGGCCCCGGCCCCGGCTCCAGTGCAGAGCCCGAAGCTGGAGGCAGGTCCGCCCGCAGCGGCCTTGGCCGCCAGACAGATAAAGAGCCGCTCGACTTCCAGCGAGGATGGAGAGGTGGAGGCGGCCAGCCAGCGGAGGAGAGTGAGGATTCGCACCCAGGTCCTGCACGAGAGCGCGCCCGCCACGCCGCGGGAAGCGCCCAGGTCATTTTCCAAAACAAGCGCGGACGTTCTCCAGGCAAGAGACAGGCTGGGGGCCGCCGTGCACACCCCGCTGCCCGTGCGAGTGATCCCGACGTCCATAGAGGAGATCATCGCCTCGCTACAGTCCGAGGCGCAGCTGGCCTCTGACCAGACTATTAAAGAGCTCATACAGAGTGTCCTCGGCCAGAACTACGACATTAACATGGAAGTAGGTGCAAAAGGAGAGTGGTAGTTTTCCTGGGTAAATGCAACCTTAGGATACGTACATAAAATATTACAGTGTATACGGTGTGTTACAAGTTAGGCGACAAGCTACATAAAGCATTGCAGTGTTAGTCAAGGTTTTGCATTTTGCATTTGAATTTTTAAGTTTCCCACCCAAGGAGAGTATCCTGTTTTCAAAGGGAAAAAACTGAGAGGTTATTTCAAAAACTGGTTCAAATAACAGTTATAGACCTGAGTAACACATCACTTGTCACGTTTCCTTTCAAAGTCTCTGCGATTATTTAGTATTGAAATAGCAGAGCAGATGTTTCATATGGAAAACTCAAGTCTTTTCCCATTACAGCTTAGTATTATTAGCAGTGAATTTATATCCTAAGAAGATCAATACGAGTTCTGTAACATTTTCAGTGAAAACCATTCTTTTAAAATGTTTCTTTAATTGAATTTATTAGGATGGCATTGGTTCACAAAACCATAGTTTTCAAGTGTACAACTCTATAAAAATACCATTTGTACACTGTATCATGTGCCCATCACCCAAAGCAAAGTCTCTTTTCATCTCCATTTATCTCCCCTTTGCTCACCTCCACCTATCCCCACTACCCTAGCACCACACTGTGCTCTCTCTGTCTCTCTCTCTCTCTCAGAATCGAACCTGTAACCTCTTGGTTTTCTACGTTGATGCTCAACCACTGAGTCACATGGACCCTGCAGTACCACTGCTTTTTTATCTACTATCTACTGATGGGCTCCTGGGCTGTTTCCAGATCTTGGCTATTTTAAATAACACTGCAGTGAACTTAGGGGTGCATATATTCTTTTGAATTAGTGTTTTGGGTTTCTTCAGAGATATTCCCCAAAGTGGGATCACTGGATAAAAAGACAATTCAATTTTTAATTTTTTGAGGAAATTCCATTCTGTTCACAGTGGCTGCATTCCCATCAACAGTGCACAAGGGTTCCCTTTTCTCCCCATCCTCACCAGAACATGTTGTTTGTTTATTTATTGATGACTAGTGGCCTGGTGCACGAATTCATGCACATTGAATGGAAATTAATTAGAAGAAATATTTTAATATCACTATTCGCCCTTTCTCTATAATAGAAGTGTCAGAGATGAAAGAAAATTAGTAAAATGTATATGAAAATAATATACAAATTTGTTAATAAATAAACAATAACAACATGATATAACAACAACAAAGATATGATATAAAAACAACAAAAACATGATATAAAAACACTGATACAAATAATGACTGATAAATTGATTAAACTTATTCTAATATCTCCCTGTATGCCAAATTAAAAGTAAAACACTTTCAGAGTGCTTGACTGATTTCCCTTGTGATGAAGTATTTACAACTTTAACGTCACATGCTCTTTGAACGTGAGAGAAAGCAACATATAACTGACTATGTCTGAAAACAGGTTCAGGTAAGAATATGCCTACTCCGTCTAGAGCTTGTCCTTGTGATTTATTAATTGTCATTGCAAATGCTGGCATCACAGGAAACTGTCTTCGAATTAATTTAAATGGAAGACCAGGGTTAGACGGGGACAAATCAATTCTTGGAATCAGAACAACCTCTCCTTCTGGTCTTAGGCTCTACAGCAGTGGTTCTCAACCTGTGGGTTGTGAACCACAGGTTGAGAACCGCTAGCAGGGTCACCTAAGACCATTGGAAAACACAGATATTTACATTACGATTCATAACAGTAGCAAAATTAGAGTTATGAAGTAGCAACGAAAATAATTTTATGGTTGGGGGTCATCACAACATGAAGAACTGTATTAAAGGGTCACGGCATTAAAAAGGTTGAGAACCACTGGTTTAAAGTATTACATAAGTCTCCTTTTTCCCCCATTGACCTCTCCCCTTCCGCTCCTACCCCCCAGCACATGCCCTCTGTCTGTGTCCATTGATTATGTTCACATGCATGCATACAAGTCCTTCGGTTGATCTCTTACCGTACCCCCCCCCCCCCCTGCTTTTCCTCTGAGCTTGGATGGTCTGTTCGATGCTTTTATGACTCTGGTTCTATTTTTGTTCATCAGTTTATGTTGTTCATTATATTCCACAAATGAGTGAGATCATGTGATATTTATCTTTCTCTGACTGGCTTATTTCACTTAGCATAGTGCTCTCCAGGTCTATCCATGCTGTTGCAAAGGTAGGAGTTCCTTCCTTTTTAAAGCAGCATAGTATTCCATTGTATAGATGTACCACAGTTTTTTAATCCACTCATCTGCTGATGGGCACTTAGGCTGTTTCCAAATCTTAGGTATGGTGAATTGTGCTGCTATGAACATAGGGATGCATATATCCTTTCTGATTGGTGTTTCTGATTTCTTGGGATATATTCCTAGAAGTGGGATTACTGGATCAAATGGGAGTTCCATTTTTAATATTTTGAGGAAACTCCATACTGTTTCCTACAGTGGCTACACTAGTCTGCATTCCCACCAAGAGTGCACGAGGGTTCCTTTTTCTCCACATCCTCACCAGCATTTGTTGTTTGTTGATTTGTTGATAGCCATTCTGACAGGTCCTTTGCCCATTTCTTTATTGGGTTGTTTGTCTTCCTGGCGTTGAGTTCTAGAAGTTCTTTTAAATTAATCCATTATCAGATGTATCATTGACAAATATGATCTCCCATTCAGTGGGTTACCTTTTTGTTTTGTTGATGTTGGTTTGTATTTTCTGTGCAAAAGCTTTTTAGTTTGATGTAGTCCCATTTGTTTATTTTTCCTTTGTTTTTCTTGCCTGAGCAGATATGTTGACAAAAATATTACTATGAGACATGTCTGAGATTTTACTGTCTATGGTTTTTTTTCTAGGATTTTTATGGTTTTGTGACTTACATTAAGTCTTTAATGCACTTTGAGTTTATTCTTGTGTATGGTATAAGTTTCATTTTCTTGCATGTATCCAGTTTTCCAAGCAACATTTATTGAAGAGACTGTCTTTACCCCATTGTATGTTCTTGTCTACTTTGTCAAATATGAATTGACCATAAAGGTGTGGGTTTACTTCTGTGATCTCTATTCTGTACCATTGATCTATACGCCTGTTCTTATGCCAATACCATACTGTTTTGATTACTATGGCTTTGAAGTATAATTTGATATCAGGTAGTATGATACCTCCAATTTTGTTCCTTCTCAGGATTGCTGAGGCTAGTTGGGGTCTCTTATGGTTCCTTATAAATTTTTGGAATATTTGTTCTCATTCTGTAAAATATGCCATTGGTATCATGATAAGAATTGAGTTGAATCTATAGATTGATTTAGGTTGTATGGGCATTTTAGGGATGCTAATTTTTCCTATCTATGAATACTGTGTATGCTTTCACGTATCTGTAGCTTCCTCAATTACTTTCTTCAGTATCCTAGAATTTTCTGAGTATAGGTCTTTTATCTCCATGGTTAAATTTATTCCTAGGTACCTTATTTGTTGTTGGTGGTGCAGTGATAACTGGGATTGTTTTCTAAATTTCTCTTTCTGATAGTTCATTATCTACATATATGAAGAGCCAGGGTCATAACATCCAAAACCACCGAAGGCTTGACCGAATGCCAGGCTGCGCGTGCAACAGGCGAGGGGGCTGAACTGCTGACCTCTCAGAGAGAGAGAGAGAGAGGTGGGGCTGATCATCAGCAGCCTTGCCAGCAGCCAAGCCTCTCTCTCTCTCCTAGAGGTCAGCAGTTCAGCCCGCTCACCAGCAGCCTGGGGTGGCTGCTGATCAACCCCGCCTCTATGATCAGGCCCAGAGATAGGCCTGGAGATGCTGACTGGCAGAGAAACCAACCAATCAGAACCAAATCTGGGTGAATTGCGAGGAGCCAATGGCTGCCTAGGAGATAGAACTTTTGATGCTGACTGGCATAGAAACCATCCAATCAGAACCTACTCTGGTGAACTGTGAAGGCAGAACCTAAGATGGGGGTGAGGAGGGGTTTTAAGGGCAACAGCTGTTTGGTATAAGGTGTAAGAAAGTGGTTCAATTTTTTAATGACCAGTTTGGCAGTATAGTGCATATGGCTGGCTATCAGTCCAAATATAGGGATTATGTATTGCATCTCCTCCTGCTGAAAAAGGCTCCCCCCACCCCCCGCATTTAAGCAGTCCTATCCTATATAATCTACCTATACTAATAAAAGGGTAATATGCTAATTAGACTGGGTCGGCCGGCCATCTTCCGGACATCCGACTTCCTTCTGGACAAAGCCATGGTGGTGGAGGTTGAGGCAGAGGCAGTTAGCAGTAATCAGGTCAGCAGGGGATGGCAGTTGGGGGCGACCAGGCTGGCAGGGAAGGGCAGTTGGGAGCAAGATCAGGCGTGCAGGGGAGGGCAGTTGGGGGTGAGATCAGGTTGGTGGGGGCGGGCAGTTAGGGGTGATCCGGCTGGCAGGGGGGCAAGGTAGGGGCAATCAGGCAGGCAGGCAGGTGAGTGGTTATGAGCCAGTCATCCCAGATTGCCAGAGGGATCCCAGATTGGAGAGGGTGCAAGCTGACTGAGGTACCCCACTCCGTGTACGAATTTCATACAGTGGGCCTCTAGTTAATGTATAAAAATACCACCATTAATTAATTTCTAAATATTAATTTTTATTAAAATATATTTTATTGATTTTTTTTTACAGAGAGGAAGGGAGTGGGATAGAGAGTTAGAAACATCAGTGAGAGAGAAACATTAATCAGCTGCCTCCTGCACACCACCCCCCACTGGGGATATGCCCACAACCAACGTACATGCCCTTGACTGGAATTGAATCTGGGACCTTTCAGTCCACAGGCCAATGCTCTGTCCACTAAGCCAAATCAGTTAAGGCTGAGTATTAAATTTTTATCCTGCTACTTTACTGAATTCATTTATTAGATGTAGTAGTTTTTGGTGCTGTCTTTAGAGTTTTGAATATGCAATACCATGTTAACTAATGATAGTTTTACTTCCTCCTTTCTAATTAGGATGTCTTTTAGTTTTTCTTCTTGTCTGATTGCTATGGCTAAGACTTCCAGTAATATGTTGAATAAGCATGGGAAAGCAGATATCCCTGTCTTGTTTCTGATTTTGAGGGAAACCCTTGTAGTTTCTGCTCATTGAGTATGATGTTGGCTGTGGGTTCATCATATATGACCTTTATTATGTTGGGGTGTGATCCTTCTATTCCCACTTTGCTGAGGCTTTTTATCATAAATGGGTGCTGAATTTTATCAAATGCTTTTTCTGAATCTATTGATCTGATTATGCGACTTTTATCCTTCATTTTGTTTCTGTGATCTATCATGTTTATTAATTTACGAATATTGTACTAATCTTGCATATCCATAAAAAATACCACTTGGTAACGGTATATGATCTTTTTAATGTATTGCTGGATCTGGTTTGCTAACATTTTGCTGAGGATTTTAATATCTATGTTCATCAGGAATATTGGTCTATAATTTTCTTTCTTTGTGGTATCTTTATCTGGTTTTGGAATTATAACATTGGCTTCATAAAAAGAGCTTGGAAGTCTTCTCTCCTCTTGGAATGTCTTTTTTATGTATTTTTTGTTCATTCTCACCTGAGGATATTTTTCCATTGATTTTTAGAGAGAGTGGAAGGGAAGGGGAGAGACAGAGAGAAACATCAATGTGAGAGGGACTCTTTGATTGGTTGCCTCCTGCACACACCCTAATCAGGGCTGGGGTTTGAGCCTGCAACTGAGGTATGTGCCCTTGACTGGAATTGAACCCAGGACCTTTCAGTCTGCAGGCTGATGCTCTGTCCACTGAGCCAAATCAGCTACGGCCCTCCTCTTGAATTTTATGGAATAGTTTGAAAAGGATAGGTGTTAGTTCTTTTAATGTTTGGTAAAATTCACCTGTGAAGCCATCCAGTCCAGGACGTTTCTTTTCGGGGAATTTTTAAAATTTTATTACTGCTCTGATTTCATTAGTTGTAATTGATCTATTCAGATTTTCTGATTCTTCTTGATTCAGTTTTGGAAGATTGTATTTTTCTAGGAATTTATCCAATTTTTCCGTTTCCAATTTCTTGGCCTATAGTTGTTCATAGTATTTTCTTACAATCCTTTGTATTTCTTTGGTATCAGTTTAAAATTGCTATTGCCTTGTTCATTTTTTTGTTGGAAGATCTATCCATTGATGTCAGTGAAGTGTTAAAATTCCTTGCTATGACTGTATTGCTGTCGATCTTGCTCTTAATGTCTACTAATATTTTATTTACCTATTTAGGCACTACTATATTGGATGCATATTTATTTACAAGGGTTATATCATCCTGTTGGATCAATCCTATTAGTATTACGTAGTGAACTTCTCTGTCTCCTTTATGGCCTTTGTTGTGAAGTCTGTTTTATCTGATATAAGTATTACTACTCCAGCTTTTATTCATTTCCATTTGTATGGAATATTTTTTCCATGGAACATTTTTTCCATAATTCCAGTCTGTGTGTTTTTTTATTTTTTATTCTGAGGTAGGTTTCTTGCAGATAGCATATATATGAGTCATGTTTTTTTAATCCATTCAGTTCCCCTATATCTTTGAATTGGAGCATTTAATCCATTTGCATTTAAGGTTATTATTGATAAGTACTTATTTATTGCCATTTTATTTTTTATACCTATATTTCTCTCTCTGTTTCTTCTTCTTCTCAAAGCACATCATTTAACATTTCTTGCAATACTGGTCTGGTGGTAATGCACTTCTTTAGCTTTTTTTTTTTTTTTTCCCCTGGGAAGCTCCCTATTTCACATTTAATTTTAAATGATAGCCTTTACTGGATTGAGCCTGCAGAAAGGGGCCAAGCACTTGATCCAGGTCTCAGATAATAGCATCCAAGGGATACACACTCTGAATGTCCCAACTCCTAGCAGCACTCTCTTCACCTCTGCAGAGTTGAGCTCACCAGAGTGGGGCCAACTGGACTTGGGAGGGCAGATCTAAACAGTCTCCCATTGCGGGTAGGCAAGCCTGGGAGAAGAGGCAGCACTTCTTCCCCTTCCTGGGCAAAAGCCTCCAATGTGCACTGAAGGTCCCAGCTCCAAGTGGCTCTTAGATTCCCCTGCTCGACTTAGCTCAGCAGAGTCAGGACCCTGGCTGCCAGGAAGGCAGGTTAAATCAATCTCCTGTTATTGGAATAACATGGACTGAGCTTGCAGGGGGGATAGGAGTGCCCTCCCCCACCCCCCTGCCAAACTGTGATGTAGCCACACAACCCAGCTCCTGCCTGTCTGATTCCTGGACAAAAGCCTTCTCAGGAGATGTGCTTGAAAATCCCAGCCCTGTGCAAATCCCAGCTCTGGGTGGCACCCTGATTCCTCTGTGGAACAGAACTCAGCAGGGCAGTGCAACAGGGAGTGGAAGGGCGAGCCAGTGATTCAACGGGGAGGAAGCACTGGCTGTACACTCGAGGTGGGGAAGAATGGTCCCCTTTCCAAAGTTGCACAGTTCCATCACTGTCTGAGTCTCTGCTAAGAGCTTCTCCAGAAAAAGAGCTCTTCAAAGGTCCATGCTGGGTGCAGCCCTCAGACCCCACTGCAGGATGGAGCACAGCGGAGTGGTGTTGCCAGTAGTTGGAAGACAGCACAGTGCACTCCCCAGGCTGGTGCTATAACAATAGGAGTGCTTGACCCTGGGAAGGTGGTGTCTGTGTCTCTAGCAGACTCTTCTCTTCAGGTGGACTGAGTCCCTACTGATTTTCACCATTCGATGCTATTCGAGTTCCTCTTCCCATCTCTGTTGCTCTGGATTGGGGATCCCTGCGTAAAGTTGAGACCCCATGCTCCTGGACATATCCCTCCAGCTTCTCACCCATCAGGTGTGGGGGCAGCACTTTCTGTGTCTCTGCCCTTCTTACCAGTCTCTAAATGGCTTCTTCTGTAAATCTTTGGTTATAATATTTCAGTTCAGCTAGCCTTCAGTTGGTTATTCAGGTTGGTTGCTCTATAATTTAGCTGTAAATCAGGTTTGGTGCTGGAAGCAGGTGAGTGTAGCCTCCACCTATTCTGCAGCCACCTTGCAATCCTCTTTTAAATGTTTTTTAAAGTTTACTCTTCCCAATTGTAGAGATTATAAATGATTCTTATGTGCCAAGCACTATGGGACACTGTGTGTGCACATTTTTGTCCCAACAATAACTCCCTTAGGTGGGTACTAGTAAGAGCTTTATTTTACAGGAGGCTTCCTAGCAACTAATGCATGGTGGAGCTGGGATTCCATCCTAGGCTATCATACTCCAGAGACTGGACTGGAACCATGCCAGGGCTGTCCATTTGTTGATTGTGATGTGTCCCTGGCAGAGAGCAAAGCTAGATAGGGTCATAGTTTAAGATATTTTTCCCCTTATATAGATTTTGCTCTGGCAAGGACATTCAAAACAAAAATAATGACAAGAGAGTCTGAGTCCCACACAGAAAGTGGTGGGTGTGGTGGTGGAAAGGAAGAGAACAAAAGAGGCAGTCATTTTTTTCAATGGCAATGAGAATGACAATAAGAGGAAAAATATATTCCTATTCTTGGCTGCAGCTCCAAACCTCTTGTTAGTGCACAGAATATTGCTGCCACATTGTCTTTAAAATAAATTCAGGTCCAGAATACACTCTTGGCTGTGATTTAAAGAATGTGATCATAAAGCCCATTACGGAAACAAAAACATGTAAGGACAAGACTCCCCAGTGTTTTCTTTGACCTAATGTTTGTCAGCAGAGTAGGACAAACATTTTCAATTAAGTCCCATACCTCCCTACCAGTTACTGAACAAGATCAGTGTGACTGATTGGGCCATTTCAAAATGGGTATTTCTAATAAGGTTTTCTGTGGCTCTAATACAAAAAGGAATTGGGGAAGTGAATTGAAAGACTTAAGGGAGAGAACACAGGCCTTGGTGCCAGCCCCTGTGAGAAGGAACTCTATGTCATAGTCAAGGTACTTGACATGAAGAGGAGCCTCAGAGGTCCTATACAGTTGGGGAAGGTTACACTTTCAGAGCAAGGACCCTTGAGAGAGAGTATGTTTTGAAGGGTTCACATAAAATAGAATACAAGAAGGGAGAGTATCAAATGGCAAATGAACACCAGATAGTGAATTCTGTTCCTTCTGTTATTCCATTTCTCATATGTATCCATTATTGATACTTCAGTTACCTGAATTGTTTTATGTAGGAGAATGGCCTCTAGCAGTAGAGTCAGAAGCCAAGGCAAAGCCATATATTATAAGACTTGGCCAGTCTGAAATGGCTCAGTCCCATCTCTGCCTTCCATTATATTAATTTTTAGTGCAGCTTCAATTTCATTCTTGCTATTTCAATCTCCTTTCCCTGCCCCAACAATTCCAGACAATGAAACTTTGCATAATCTGTATATATAAAAGCCTAAGTGACCTTTCGACCATTCGACCGGTAGCTATGATGTACACTGACCACCAGGGGGCAGATGCTCAGCACACCGGCATGAAAACATGAAATAGACTGATAAATCCCAGAGGGAAGGGGGACGGGGGGAGGGCAGGAAGAGATTAACCAAAGATCTTATATGCATACAAGAGGCCTGGTGCACGGGTTCGTGCACTGGTGGGGTCCCTCGGCCTGGTCTGTGGGGATCGGGCTGAAACTGGCTCTCCAACATCCCCCGAGGGGTTCTGAATTGTGAGAGGGCGCAGGCCAGGCCAAGCAACTCCACTGGTGCATGAATCCATGCACCTGGCCTCTAGTTTTGAATAAAGATTTTTTTTTAGGGTGTTAAAGGAACAATGTGGAATTTGTTGAAATGGCTGTGGCTGGGCGGGTGAGAGATAGTAATAAAAATGTAAGTGTAAAAGTGGTCTAAATTATGATTTAAAAATTCTTTATATTAGAATAAGGATATCTGTTTTAATCATTTAGAGTTTTTTATTTTTATTGATTTCAGAGAGGAAGAGAGAGGGAGAGAGATAGAAACATCAATGATGAGAGAGAATCATTGATTGGCTGCCTCCTGCACAGCCCCCACTGGGGGATTGAGCCCACAATCGGGCATATGCCCTGATCAGGAATCGAACCCTGACCTCCCAGTTCATAGGTCGATGCTCAACCACTGAACCACACTGACTGGGCCATTTGGAGTTTATATAAACAACATTCTGTCCAGGATAAGCAAAGAATATGGTTCTTAATTTTAAACATGTTTAACTTGGAGCCACAGAGCAATCCCTAGAGGGAAAGGCAAAGGATAAGACAATTTCAGCAGGGTGTATTGTCTTTGTTTAGAGCTTGGATATGGCCCCTCCATACCTAGTGTTCAGAGTTCCATAAATAATTACATTGTCCAATAGGTACACAGAATAATTGAAGGTTAAATCGAGCTATCAAATGTAGGTCAAATATCTAAACCAGGGTTTCTCAACCTTGGCCCTATTGACATTTTGGGTTGGATAATACTTCATTGTGGGTGGTTGTCTTTAGAACTGCAGAATGTTTAAAATTATTCTTGGCCTCTATCCACTAGATGCCAGTAGCATAATCCTCTGCCCCTCTCCCCCAAAGTCATAACAATAAAATACCTCTAGATATTGCCAAACGAGACCCGGAGGGAAAGGGCAAAATCATTTCCCCATTCCTCCACCCAGTTCAGACTCACTGATCTAAAAAGTGTGCATATACCATAGCAGGCGCTATTAGAAATGTTATAAGATCTAATGTTTGCTTTACAGGGGAGTTCAAAACCATCACTCACAAAACACATTCTAATTATATAAGACTGGAGTTTAGAGACTACCTTTCAGATATTAATAAAGGATGCAGGAGCCATCCCATCCTTGATTTTTCATGTGTAGTTGTTTTTGGTCATACAACTCAAACAAAAATGGCTTAACATGACCTAGGTAAGAGGAAATTCATGTTTCAAGGTCTCTTATAAACCAACTAGAGGCCCGGTGCATGACATTCTTGCGCTGGGGGTGGGATAGGGTGAGGGTCCCTCAGCCCAGTCTGCACCCTCTCACAGTTCGGGACCCCTCAGGGGATGTTTGCCTGCTGGTGGGGAGTGGGCCAAAGCTGGCAGGTGGGCATCCCCCACGGGGTCCTTAGCGCTACACAGAGGCAGGAGAGGTACCTGCCACCGCTGCTGCGCTCACCAGCTCTGAACCCGGCTTCTGGCTGAGTGACACTCCCCCTGCGGGAGTGCACTGACCACCAGGAGGCAGCTCCTGCATTGAGCATCTGCCCCCTGGTGGTCAGTGTGCATCATAGCGACCGGTTGTTCCACTGTTCGGTCGACTTGCATATTAGGGTTTTATTTTATAGGATAATGTATACTTCATAGGAAAATGCTATATGATAAAACTTATTCTACTTCCACTTCAGGGAAGATGAAATAAATGTACTTTTCCCTAGTCTTCCTGCTAAGTACAACTTATTAAGTACTAACTCTGGACATTATGTGTGACTAACATGGGAAGACTCACAAAGTTGGAGAGGAGGAGACAGACTGGCCAGGGACCTTAGAATTCAAAGAATTACATAGTGGTGTTCTCAGGTTTTCTTTTTGCCACATATATCCCAGACTTGGAGCTAAAGAAGCTGACAACCTAGAATGCTAATGGATACAGACAGAAGAACTCCCCTTCCCCCAAAAGCCTGCTCTCTTTAGACAAAGGATTAAGAAAGGGCAGTCTAGCAAGCCAAAACTTTTAGATAATAACTGTGCTATTCTAGTGAAACACCACAGAAAAACCTATGGCCTTATCCCCAACCCCACCAGGCAGGGCTGAGTGGGGAGTCTAGAATTTTAAAATTACTAGGTTGTAACAAGGTACTCCAACCCTCTCCCTAGGTCAGTGGAGAGTCAATGATGTTGTCTGCTGGGGGTGACCAGTAGCCTCTGAATAACAGATGAGCAGATTACTCTGACACAGTTTCACTGTGAAAGAGAGGGCTAAGGGATAGCCTGGCTATAGCAACCAGGAAGCCCCGATTGCATGCCTCACTAGGCTTTTATTACAGTTTGAGATAAAGTTTATCTTTTAGATACAATCAATAGGGTGAGTAATCTTGGGAGGACACATATGTTTATATTGTCCTCTAAGCAAGGGCATTCAGGGATTAAGCATAAGGATTCCAGTAAATACCCGGGGGTCTGCTCATGTACAGACTTGTTTGGAAAAGCCAAGGAATAATCAGGTGCTGCCTTCAACACTACCCTAAGTCTCTCCTAAGTTGGAATTCTGATAAACAGGGCAGGCAGCCTTCCACACACTTCCCTTTTATCAGAATGTCCTCCTTACAACTTTCTAACCAAGTTTCATGTGCTCACCAACAGTGTTAGTGAAGAGTCAAGACTTTCAACACTGCTCAACAGTAAAGATGCTATTTTCTCTCTCCCCCTTTGTGTCTCTAGTGGCCATATGTGGGACAGTAATGAGTCATCCCTATGCCTCCTAACCAGAATGGTATCAGTGGAGGCCTCGTGGGAGCCAGAATTCCTACTCCTTCCCAGCAATGACAAGGAGGCCTCCATCTTTGTTGTCAACGAAGTTGGGAACCTGGATACTACCCCTAACTGGCAGTGATGATGCAGCTTGTGACCTTTCCTGACTGCCTCTACTAAAGCAGTGTCAAAGGAAGCCAGCTAAAACAGAAAGTTTAAATAAGATTTTATAACATAATACCCAAAATGTTAATGTTTTAATAGAAAATTACCTGACATGCTAAAAACCAGGAACATTTTGACTTGACAAAAATAAGTCAATAGATGCTAACTTTCAAATGACAGAGATGTTAGAATTATCTGACAAAGATTTTAAAGTGGACTTCAAAAATGCTTCAATAGCAATTACACTTGAAACAATGAAAAAAATTGGAAGTCTTAGCAGAGAAATAGATTCAGTAAAGAAATAGAACATATAAAGCCTTAGCCGGTTTGGCTCAGTGGATAGAGCATTGGCCTGCAGATGGAAGGGTCCTGGGTTCAATTCTGGCCAAGGGCATGTATCTTGGTTGCAGGTTCCCTGGCCCTGGTCAGGGTGCATGCAGGAGGCAACCAATCGATGTGCCTCCTCACATTGATGCTTCTCTCTGTCTCTTTCTCTCCTTCCCATTCTCTCTAAAAATTAATGGAAAAATATCCTCTGTTGAGGATTAAAAAAGAAATCCTATATAACAAAGAGCTAATATGCAAATAGCCATCACGTCCTCACACCGTAACTCTGTAATGGCTCAGACACTCAACACTGGGGAGAGAGGAATGGGGACCATCCAGGCTGCGGCCTGGGAGAAGGATAAGCTCCCCGTCCCATGGTCCTCGGCATGTGTGGCTGCGCCTGCACCTGTGGCCCAGCCTGGGAGAGGGACAAGCTGCATGCCCTGTGGTCCCGGGCACCAGTGGCTGGGGCTGCAGCCCGGGAGAGGGACAAGCCACCCACCTCGCAGACCCAGGTGACAGCTTGTATTACTTAACTAAAAACTAGAAACAACTCAGATGTCCTTCAAGGAACAAATGGATATATTATTCAGCAATAAAAAGAAGTGCAGTACTTATATCTTCAACAATGGGATGAATCTTCAGAAAATTATGCTGAGGCAAAATACCAATCTTGTTAGACACTGTATAACTCCACTTATACATATTCTTTTATTTTAAATATATATATTTTCCATCACCATTTATCTACCCTATACCCCCTTCACTTCCACCCACACTCCTTCCCCCACAATCACTACACTGTTGTCTGTGTCCATGAGTTCTTTCTTTTTTTCCCCTCTTTTTAAAAAACATATTTTTATTGATTTCAGAGAGGAAGGGAGAGGGGAGAGAGAGATAGAAACATCAATGATGACAGAGAATCATTGATTAGCTGCCTCCTGCATGCCCCCTACTGGGAATTGAGCCCACAACCTCGGCATGTGCCCTTGACTGGAATTGAACCTGGGACCCCCTCAGTCCACAGGCCGATGCTCTATCCACTGAGCCAAACCATCAAGGGCTCCTCTCTGTTTTGCTCAATCCACTTAACCCAAAAGCTCCCCTGATCCCCGAATTCTCAGCCTGCTTTCCATCTTTGAGTCTGTTTCTACTATGCTTGTTAGTTCTGTTTGTTCATTAGATTCCACATATGAGTGAAATCATATAGTACTAATCTTTCTCTGACTGGCTTATTTCACTTAGCATAATGTTCTCCAGGTCCATCCATGCTGTTGCAAAGGGTAAAATTTCCTTCCCTTCCCTTCCCTTCCCTTCCCTTCCCTTCCCTTCCCTTCCCTTCCCTTCCCTTCCCTTCCCTTCCCTTCCCTTCCCTTCCCTTCCCTTCCCTTCCCTTCCCTTCCCTTCCCTTCCCTTCCCTTCCCATCCCTTCTTTTCCTTTTCTTCAAGTTCAGTAATTCTTTTCTCTGTCCTCCCTTATAAAGCTGTTGAGCCATTCATTGAGCTTTTAGTTCAATTATTATATTTTTCTGTTCTAAAATTTTTCTTTGATTCCTCTTTATATCTTCTACTAGAGGCCTGGTGCATGAAATTTGTGCACGGGGGCGGGGGCGGGGGGTGTCCCTCAGCACAACCTGCACCCTCTCCAATCCAGGACCCCTTGGGGGATGTCTGACTGCCTCTCGCAATCCGGGACCACTGGCTCCTAACTGCTCACCTGCCTGCCTGACTGATTGCCCCTAACCACTTCTGCCTGCCTGATACCCCTAATCACCTCTACCTGCCTGCCTGATCTCCCCTATCTGCTCCCCTGCTGGCCTGATTGCCCTAACCACCTCTGCCTCTCCCCACACCCGGGACCCAGGATTCCCTCCTCTGGTGGGTCACAGGCACCTGAGACCCGGGTCAGTGTGAGTCCTTTGTTCAGAGGTGGGTCTCTTATAGATAGCATATCTATATATACTATACTATATATACATATATATACATACATATATATATTATAAAAAATATATATACTATATATATATGTGTGTATATATATGTATATACTATAAAATAAAGAGGCAATATGCAAGTTGACCATCACTCCAACACACAAAATGGCTGCCCCCATGTGGACATAAGATGGCTGCCACAAGATGGCCAGCAGGGGAGGGCAGTTGTGGGTGATCAGGCCAGCAGGGGAGGGGCAGTTGGGAGGGACCAGGCCTGCAGGGGATGGCAGTTAGGGGTGACTGGGCCGGCAGAGGAGGGCAGTTGGGGACAACTAGGCCTGCAGGGGAGGGCAGTTGGGGGGGACCAGGCTGGCAGGGGAGGGCAGTTAGGGGTGACTGGGCTGGCAGAGGAGGGCAGTTGGGGACAACTAGGCCTGCAGAGGAGGGCAGTTGGGGGGGACCCAGGCCTGCAGGGGAGGGCAGTTGGGGGGGGGACCAGGCTGGCAGGGGAGGGCAGTTAGGGGCAATCGGGCTGGCAGGGGAGCAGTTAGGCATCTATCAGGCTGGTAGGGGAGTGGTTAGGGGGTGATCAAGCTGGTAGGCAGAAGCGGTTAGGAGCAGCAGTCTGGATTGTGAGAGGGGTGTCCAACTGCCAGTTTAGGCCCGATCCCACCATGATCGGGCCCAAATGGGCAGTCAGGCATCCCTTGAGGGGTCCCAGATTGGAGAGGTTGCAGGCTGGGCTGAGGGACACTGACCCCCCGTCCCCCCCACCTCCCCCACCTCCCCGTGCATGAATTTTGTGCACCAGGCCTCTAAAAAAAAAAAAAAAAATATATATATATATATATATATATATATATATATATATGATGTTTTCTTATCCATTCAGCCACCCTATGTCTTTTGATTGGAGCACTTAATCCATTTACATTTAAGGTTATTATTGATAGGTATTTGTTTGTTGCCATTTTAATTCTTTTATTTTTTTATTTATTATTATTATTTTTTTAAAATAAATCTTTATTGTTCAGATTATTACAGCTGTTCCTCTTTTATTTTTCCCCATAGCTCCCCTCCACCTGATTCCCCACCCCACCCCATGCCCTTACCCCCCACCACTGTCTTCATCCATAGGAGTAAGATTTTTGTCCAATCTCTTCCCGCACCCCTCACACCTGCTTCCCCTGAGAATTGTCAGTCCACTCCCTTTCTATGTCCCTGATTCTATTATATTCACCACTCCATTCTGTCCTTCAGATTTTTATTCACTTGATTTTTAGATTCACTTGTTGGTAGGTGTATATTTGATGTCATTTTGTTGTTCATAATTTTTATCTGTACCTTTTTCTTCTTCTTCCTCTTCTTAAAGAATACCCTTCAGCATTTCATGTAATCCTGGTTTGGTGGCGATGAACTCCTTTAGCTTTTTCTTGTCTGTGAAGCTCTTTATCTGACCTTCAACTCTGAATGATAGCTTTGCTGGGTAGAGTAATCTTGGTTGTAGGTTCTTGCTGTTCATCACTTTGAATATTTCTTGCCACTCCCTTCTGGCCTGCATAGTTTCTGTTGAGAAATCAGCTGACAGTCGTATGGGTACTCCCTTGTAGGTAACTAACCGTTTTTCTCTTGCTGCTTTCAAGATTCTCTCTTTGTCTTTTGCCCTTGGCATTTTAATTATGATGTGTCTTGGTGTGGTCCTCTTTGGATTCCTCTTGTATGGGGTTCTGTGCGCTTCCTGAACTTGTAAGTCTATTTCTTTCACCTGGTAGGGAAAGTTTTCTGTCATTATTTCTTCTAATAGGTTTTCAATATTTTGCTCTCTCCCTTCTTCTGGCACCCCAAAAATTCGGATGTTGGTTTGCTTGAAGTTGTCCCAGAGGCTCCTTACACTATCTTCATATTTTTGGATTCTTTTTTCTTTTTGTTTTTCTGGTTGGATGTTTTTTGTTTCCTCATATTTCAGATCTTTGGTTTGATTCTTGGGGTACGTTGGTCTACAGTTGAGTTTCTGCATATTCTTTATTTTAGACAGTGTATGCTTCATTTCTGACTGGTCCTTTTCCATTTTTTTGGCATTCTCATTAAGGTCCTTGAAGGTCTCACTAAGCTCCTCAGAAGTGTCATCAAGTTTCTTGGCAGTTTTTAGAAGATTCTTGAGTAACCTTGTACATGTGGTTCTGAACTTTATGTCGTCCAGTAGTTTGCTTTCCTCCATTTCTTTCATTCGTGGCATGTTTCTTTGTTTCCACATTTTGGCTGCTTCCCTGTGTTGATGGAGTGGCTTTGTGTGGTAGGTGACCTATAGGGGTCAGTAGCTTAGCCTCCCCAATCACCTGATGTGGACGCTCTTGGTACACCCCTTTGTGGGCTGAGTGCAAAGTCTTGGTGTAGTTAAGACTTAATTGCTTTTGGTACGCTGGGAGGAATTGACCTCCAGGCCAATTAGCTGTGAGCAGTCCCTGTGTCTATAATGGAAGAACTGCTGTGCTGAAGACACGCTTATGGTGCAGGACTTGTTTCAGTGGGGCTTTGGTGCTCGCTGAGTCTGCCTCTTGAATGTGTCACTTATGGATGTGAGGAGTTGAAATCTGGTGTCTCACACTGACCACTAGGTATACTGGCTTCTGGATCTCCAATGGGGTCCAGGTCAGCTATTGTCTGAGTCTACCCAGCAGGAGCTACAGCGAGAGCTACAGTTTTCTCCTCTTTGCTTGGGGTTTGGAGGTTTTGGAGCTGTCTGATCCAGGCTGAAAGTTTGTTAGGTTAAGCTGTGACAATAGGGCAGTCCATTCATATGCAAAAGCCGCTGCTTGGAGCTTGGGTGGGTTTGTAGGTTGTGTGGGGCGGGGTCTCAGGGCATCACTAGGCTAGGGCGTGGCAAACAACAATGGCTGCTAGTTAGCTGGCTCTGTGTCTCCGACTGCTTCCAGTCCCGTGCCCCAGTGCAGATAAACAATTATGCCTGTGCGCAGCTCTACAAGCAGGCCCCCCTCACTTTCTGACCCGGTAGCAGACAATCCAGCTTCTCCCCATAGGAGTTTGGGTCCCCCGCGTCTCCCCAGAAACTGTATTTCAGAGTAATCGGGGGCTTGTCTCCCCTTTGGGTTGAAAAAAGCAACGCCTGCCGCCAGCCCAGATCATGCGCCTCCGTACCTCAGCTTTTTAGCGCTCGTGCACGTCTCAGTGCTCTTTTCTCTTTCCTTCTAGTTGTAGAACTTCTACTCAGCCAGCTTTCCGTGATTCTGGGTGATAGACGTTTTGTCTTTTAGTTGCAGTTTAAATTGTTGTGCGAGGCAGCAGTTTAGGTGTTTATCTACGCCACCATCTTGGATTCCTTCGCCATTTTAATTCTTTATGCCTGTGTTCTTTGTTCCCTTTCTACTACTTCTTTTTATAACAGTCCCTTTAGCATTTCTTGCATTGCTGGCTTGGTGGTAATAAACTCCCTTTGCCTTTTTTTAATCTGCTAACCTCCTGATTTCCCCTTCTATTTTTAATGACAGCCTTGCTGGATAGAGTATTATTAGATTCATCCCTTGCTTTGCATCAATTTGTATACTTCATTCCATTCTCTTCTGGCCTGATGTGTTTCCGTTGAGAAATCACTTGATAGTCTAATAGGAGATCGCTTGTGGGTAACTTTCTGTCTCTCTCTGGCAGCCTTTAAGATTCTTATTTTGTTATTGCTGTTTGCCAATTTAATTACTATGTGAGTTGGTGTCAGTCTTTTTGGGTTCATCTTGTCTGGGACTTTTCAGGGGAGAAATGGCTGCTTAGTTTTGGAAGCTTTAAGAATGTCCCAATGCTGGAATACTGGCCACATCTCCCTGCCCTGCTTCCCTCCCCAGCCTCTCCTCAGGCACCTCGAGTCTGTGCCTCTCTCCCTATGCCAAAGCCTCGGGTGAGTCTTTGCAATGGAAAAGTCCTATGTTCTGGGTTTAGAGAATAAAAGCAAAGTTGAAATAAAACCAAAACAACCACAAAACTGCAGGTTTTTCTCCCCCCAGCACCGCACTGCTCGGGCCGCCTCAGCCTTTTGCGGCTGTGGTCTTATGTCCAGGTTCCCCGGCCAGCAGCAGCCCTGTGGTGTTGCTTTCCACAGTTGGATGTTATGCCCGTTGCCACAGGACACGGCTTTGGTTCACCACAGCTTCCTCCTGTCCCCTTGGCCCGCTGACTGGGTGTCCCTCTCTAACCCAGTTCCCCATCGCTACCATTCTCCAGGTGTCCTCTGTTCTTCCTTGTTGTGAATTGTCTCCTCAGCTGTGTCTAATGTGTTAATTCTGGGTGGATGTTCTCTGATTTAGCTGCTTTTCCAGTCGGGGACAAGATGCATGACATGTTGGCCTATTTGGCTGCCACTTTCTATTTGTACACATTGTTGACTTATTGTACATGGGAAGCTGTTTATTTTTTATTATTGAAAAATACAGTATTTGGTTGTGATTTAAGTCCATCATTCAGGAGAGGAAAAACTGGTGGCAGAATAGACAGATGTGTCCCGAGCCTTGTCCCGGAGCAGATAGAAAGAACAGCTGACGGTCGCATGGGGAGTGTTTGTTGGTGAGTTGAGGGACAGCTATACTCCAGGAGATGGTGGGGGACTGCTGGACAGGGATCCCCTGATCAGGCAGCCCCACTGCTGCTGGGTTCCCTCCTGGAGTGACCAGCTCAGACTTGGAGACTACGCCACCCTGAAGGGGAAAGTGGAGGTTATCAGAGGCCTGAAAATCTACAACTATGGCACCCACCAAACAGCTGCGAACCTCAGAGCACCGGTCCCCAATTGGTGCAAACACAAGGATTCAGAGGAGCTCGACAATCCACCATGGAAAGGTCAGATTTCGTCTGGGATAAGGTGAGGTCTCTGCTCCCAGCAGGAGAGAGAAATGCAGGAACTGCGGGAGCTGGAGGACCAGTGGAAGTCTGTGCCTAGAAAAATCCGTGGCTGTTGGGGCTGGTGTGATCCGTGAATGTGGAAGGGGGTCCTCAGAGCTGCTCACAGAAAGGAACTCTTAAAAGGAACCAATTTTGATCTGACGCAAAAGGACAGCCTAAAAATTTTAAAAGTGTGCTGCTGCTTAGACTCAAGGGGGAAAAAAAGACTGCACAGACTTGCCTGCAGCCCCGGAGTTCACACACTTACGCTAGCTCTTTTTTTTTCTTTTCTCTATTTCCTTTAAATCCTTGCTTCTGATTACTAAGCCCAATACATAGGATCACCCAATTGGGGACACCCTAAGAGACTGCAGGGGAAAGTTGTTTTTCTGGAACCTGGGGATCAGAGCGGGGAATAACCATCAGAGAGCCAGCTCTGGGGCAACCCACTCCCACAAACCGGTATTGAATGCCACAGGGAAAACAGGATCTAAGCACTGGCTAGAGAGGACCTATAGACCTGAGGCCAATCCAGAAACACTGCCACCCAGGGGATGAATCACAAATTGACTCTGTGTAAACATAAATAAAGGAATACAAGAAATTAAGAGACATTAATTTCTTGTATTTCTTTAAATTTTCTTGTATTCCTGCTTAAAAATCAGGACTGGCTTACAACACTGAGGAGCAGTAGAATGCAGGGAACTGTAATACTGTCCTGACTAGGAAACAGGTGTGCCAAACAGAACAGTAGAGGAAGTGAATGACCCTCACTACTGCACATTTGATTTTTATTATTTTTTTTCATCTTTTACTTAAGAAATGAATTTTTAAAATTTTTTTCCTCACTTGATTTTACCTTTTAAATTATTACATTTTTATTTTCAATCAGTATTATTACTACTACTATTTTACCTTTTTTAAAAAAAAGTATTTTATTTTCTCTTTATTTTACTTTGGGATTAGTGTTCTACATTCTATTTTCATCTTCCCTTTAGCATCATTTTACTCTATCTCAACTTTATCTTTATGCCACCACTCTCTTCCTAACTTTTCCCCTTTTGTTGTCCTGTTTCTCTTACCCTTTTCCTGCTTTAGATTTTCCCTATTCTTTCTTTTTACCCCCTGTTGAAATTTCACTCTGCATATATATCTAATTTCCAATCCCCTGCTCCAAGTCCATACACACCTCTCTCTTCTTGGTCTTAACTATCCAAAAAATTGTTTTTCTCTCTGTCCTTTTGTTGTTGTTTGCTTGATTGTTGATTATATCCATTTTTTGTGCTTGTTTTGCTTATTCTTTTTTTTGGTTTGTTTTGTTTTTTGCTTCTGTTTTCCCTCACCTTGCTTAATATTAGTTGTTGTTTGTAGTTTGTATTCATCTCCAGGTACTTGTTGCTGGCATTTGTTGGGATTAGTGGCTTGGAGTTTTCTCCCCATATACATAGTTTGTTCCCCTCTTCTTTCGTATTCTCTTTCTTTTCTCTCTTACTTTTTTTTCCTTTTCCCAATTTCATTTTTGCACTTCTTCCTTTCTTTCTTTCTTTCTTTCTTTTCTTTCTTTTCTTTCTTTCTTTCTTTCTTTCTTTCTTTCTTTCTTTCTTTCTTTCTTTCTTTCTTTCTTTCTCTTTTTTTCCTCTTATCCTATAATTTGCCTTTCTCTGGTGGTCACCTTTATTTGGGGTTATTAATATCATGACTATATTTCTGTTCAGTGCCTTGTGCATTGTACCTGGTTGTGTTGTATTTTGTGCCTTTAAATCAATGCAGGAGAGAGAGAACTACATAACCAGACACCTGGAGAAGAGAGACCATGGGGAGATAAAGGAACGGCCTGCATATGAAAGAAAAGCAGGCCTCACCAGAAAAGGAAGTAAATGAAATGGAGGCAAGCAACCTGCCAGAGAAAGAATTCAGAGAAGTGGTCATAAGGTGGATGAAAAGAATGGAAGATAAATTCGACAATTTGAGTAAGAACCAAGAGGAAATGAAGAAGAACCAAGAAGAAATGAAAAATGACATTGCTGCGGTAAAGAACTCAATAGAAAGCATCAAGAGTAGACTAGAAGAAGCAGAGGGCCGCATCAGTGAGCTAGAAGACAAGGTAGGAAAAAATACCCAGTAGAGCAGCTTCTAGAAAAAAAAATTAAAAAGCAGGAGGAGAGCCTAAGTGAATTTTGGGACAACATGGAACAAAACAACACCTGCATAAGAGGGGTTCCAGAAGGAGAGGAAACTGAGCAAGGAATAGAAAACCTGTTTGAAGAGATAATGACAGAAAACTTTCCTGATACAGAGAAGAAAAAACCCACACAAATCCAAGAAGTTCACAGAGTCCCAAGCAAAATGAACCCCAAAAGACCACCGTCAAGGCTCATTATAATTAAATTGGCAAACACCAACGACAAAGTAAGTATCTTAAAAGTGGCCAGAGAGACAGAAAGTTACCTACAAAGGAACCCCCATCAGACTAGTGACTGATTTCTCAACAGAAACTCATCAGAACCAGAAGGGAATGGAACGAAATATACAAAGTCATGCAAAGGAAGGTTCTGAATCCAAGAATACTGTACCCAGCAAGGCTATCAATCAAAATTGCAGGTGAAATCAGGAGCTTCACAGACAAAAAAGGACTAAGGGAATTTATTACCACCAAACCAGCAATGCAAGAAATGCTAAAGGGTCTGCTGTAAAAAAAAAAGAAATAGGAAGCGAAGATGGAACACAGGGGTAAAGAATAAAAATGGTGATAAATAAGCATCTATCAATAATAATTTTAAATGTAAATGGATTAAATGCCCCAATCAAAAGACATAGGGTAATGGATTGGATAAGAAAACATGACCCATATATCTGCTGTCTACAAGAAACCCACCTCAGAAAAAAAGATGCACACAGACTGAGGGTGAAGGGATGGAAAAAGGTTTTTCAGGCGAATGGAAATGAAAGAAAGCTGGGGTAGCAATACTTATATCTCACAAATTAGATCTCAAAGTGAAGGACATAACAAGAGATAAGGAAGGCCACTTCAAAATACTAAAGGGTGCAATCCAACAAGAAGAAATAACTCTGGTAAACATATACGCACTCAATACAGGAGCACCCAAATACATAAAAAAACTCCTGGAGGATATCAAGGGAGAGATTAACAGCAATACAATCATAGTAGTATTTTTTATGCCCCACTATCACCACTGGACAAATCCTCTAAACAAAAAATCAGCAAAGAAACATCAGTCCTGAATGACTCACTAGACCAGATGGAATTAATTTACATCTTCAGAACATTTCACCCCAAAGCCACAGAATATACATTCTTCTCAAGTGCACATGGGTCATTTTCAAAGATAGACCATATATTGGATCAAAGGCAAAGTCTCTTCAAATTCAAGAAGATAGAAATCATATCAAGCATCTTCTCAGATCACAATGGCATAAAACTGGAAATCAACTACAATAAAAACAATCCAAAAAAAATCAAACACCTGGAAACTAAATAGCATGCTATTAAACAATGACTGGGTTACCAGAGAGATCAAAGAAGAAATAAAAAACATCATGGCAACAAACGACAATGAAAACACAACAATCCAAAATCTATGTGACATAGCGAAAGCAGTCTTGAGAGAGAAGTTCATAGCTCTACAAGCCTACCGCAAAAAACAAGAAACAGTAATAAATTACCTGACCATATAAATCAGAGTTAGAAAGAGAGCAACAAGAACAGCCCAGTGTAAGAAGGAAGGAAATAATAAAGATCAGAGTGGAGATAAACAACATAGAGACCAAAAAAAAAAAAAAAAAAAAAAAATACACAATAGATCAACAAAACCAAGAGCTGGTTCTTTGAAAGGATAAACAAGATTGATGAACCTGTAGCCAGGCTCACCAAGAAGCAAAAAGAGAGGACCCAAATAAACAAAATCAGAAATGAAAGAGCAGAAATAACAGCAGACCCCACTGAAATGCAATGATTGTTAAAAAATACTATGAACAACTCTATTCCAACAAACTGGACAACCTGGAGGAAATGGACATATTCCTAGAAAATATAACCTTCCAAAACTCAATCAGAAGAACATAAACATCTCAATAAGCCAATAACTATGGAAGAAATTAAAACAGTCATCAAAAAGCTTCCAGCAAACAAAAGCCTGATACCAGAGGGCTTCACAGGGGAGTTTTACCAAACATTCAAGGAAAAACTAAAACCTATCCTCCTCAGACTATTCCAAAAAATTCAAGAGGATATAACACTTCCAAGCTCATTCTATGAAACCAGCATCACCCTAATACCAAAACCAGATAAAGACAACACAATGAAAGAGAATTACAGGCCAATATCCTTCATGAACATTGATGCCAAAATCCTCAACAAAATTCTAGCAAATCAGACCCAGCAGTACATCAGAAAGATCATATACCATGGCCAAGTAGGATTTATCCCAGGGATGCAAGGATGGTACAATATCCGCAAATCAATAAATGTGATACATCACATAAACAAATTGAGAGATAAAAATCACATAGTCATATCGATTGATGCAGAAAAAGCATTTGACAAAATCCAACACCCTTTCTTGATAAAAACTCTCAACAAGGTGGGAATAGAAGGATCATACCTCAACATAATAAAAGTCATATATGATAAACCCACAGCTAACATCATACTCAATAGGCAAAAACTAAAACCATTTCCCCTAAGAACAGGAACAAGATAAAGATGCCCACTCTCACCACTCCTGTTTGACACAGTACTGGAAGTATTAGCCATTGCGATTAGAGAAGAAGAAGAAATAAAAGGCATCCAAATTGGAAAAGAAGTAAAGCTGTCCTTATTTGCAGATGACATGATATTGTACATAAAAAACCTGAAAGACTCCATCAAAAAACTATTAGACTTAATAAATGAATTCGTCAATGTAGCAGGATACAAAATTAATGTCAACAAATCTATGGCATTTCTATATACCAATAGTGAACTTACAGAAAGAGAGACTAAAAAAGCAATCCCATTTACCATCGCACCAAAAAAAATTAAGATACCTAGGAATAAACTTAACTAAGGAAGTAAAAGACCTATATGCAGAAAACTACAGGAGACTGAAAAAAGAGATAGAGGAAGACGTAAACAGATGGAAGAACATACCATGTTCATGGATTGGGAGAATCAACATCATTAAAATGTCCATACTACCCAAAGCAATCTATAGATTCAATGCACTCCCCATTAAAATACCAACGGCATATTTCACAGACCTAGAAAGAACTTTCCAAAAATTCATCTGGAATAAAAAAAGACCCTGAATAACCACAGCAATCCCAAGAAAGAAGAACAATGTAGGTTGGATCTTAATACCAGATTTCAAGCTCTATTACAAAGCCACTGTTCTCAAAACAGCCTGGTACTTGCACAAGAACAGACATATAGACCAATGGAATAGAATAGAAAATCCAGATATTGACCCAAACCACTATGCTCAGTTAATATTTGACAAAGGAGGCATGAACATAAAATGGAGTCAAGACAGTCTCTTCAATAAATGGTGTTGGGAAAATTGGACAGATACATGCAAAAAAATGAAAATAGACCACCAACTTACACCATACACAAAAATTAACTCAAAATGGATACAGGACTTAAACATAAGATGGGAAACCATAAAAATACTAGAGGAATCCACAGGCAGAGAAATCTCAGGCATATGCCGAAGCAATTTCTTCACCGATACTGCTCCTAGGGCAATGGAAGCTGAAGAGAAAATAAACAAATGGGACTACATCAAAATAAAAAGCTTTTTCACAGCAAAAGAAACCATCAACACAACAACAAGAAAGCCCACTGTATGGGAGAACATATTTGTAAATGTTATCACTGATAAAGGTTTAATCTCCAACATCTACAGGCAACTTATACAACTTAATAAAAGGAAGATAAATGATCCAATAAAAAAAATGGGCAACGGACCTAAATAGAATCTTTTCAAAAGAAGACATAAGGAAGGCCAAGAGACATATGAGAACATGCTCAAAGTCACTAATTATCTGAGAGAGGGAAATCAAAATGACAACCATCTCACACCTGTCAGAATGGCCACCATCAACAAATCAACAAACAACAAGTGCTGGCAAGGATGCGGAGAAAAGGGAATCCTCGTGCACTGCTGGTGGGAATGCAGATTGGTGCAGCCACTGTGGAAAACAGTATGGACTTTCCTCAAGAAACTAAAAATGGAGCTCCAATTTGACCCAGTAAACCCACTTCTATGATTATATCTTAAGAACCTAGATACACCCACAAGAAAGGATATATGCACCCCTATGTTCATAGCAGCACAATTCACCATAGCTAAGATTTGGAAACAGCCTAAATGCCCATCAGCAGATGAGTGGATTAGAAAACTATGGTACATCTACACAATGGAATACTACACTGCTATAAAAAAGAAGGAATTCTTACCATTTGCAGCAGCATGGATGGACCTGGAGAGCATTATGGTAAGTGAAATAAGCCAGGCAATGAAAGAAAAATACCACATGATCTCACTCATTTATGGAAAATAATGAATATTATAACCTGATGAATAAAAAGATAGATACAGAGGCAGTAACGCACTGAACAGACTGTCAAATTACAGCAGGAAGACTGGGGAGTGTTGGGGAGGGAGGGAAATAAATCAACCAAAGGACTTGTATGCATGTATATAAGCACACCATTGGACATAAGACACTGGGGGTGTGGGATGAGGGCATGTGACAAGGGTTAGGGGAGGCTGGGGGAAGGTCAGTGGGGGGGGGGGAAGGAGATATATGTACTAATATATGTGATATTTATAAAAAGAAGTCCATCATTCAACTGTAAACAGCCTGAATCTAGGCAACTGTGTTTTTTACAATGCTTATTTTAAAGCATAATAGGTAAGCAAGGGTAAACTGTTTTGACAGTAAAATCAAAATCTTGAGAACTAGCCAAGCACAATCGTGTTTAAGTATATCTCATAGACTGTGTAGCACATTATTGAGTTGTGCTTATTATATATATTTTATTTTTGGAGGATAATTTTTTTCACAAGTACCTGGTTTCCTTCATTCACTGCAAAGTGGGCTAAACCCTGGTCTCACCATAGAAGAGTAAGATGGCTTGATAAAATCAGCCATATTTATTATCTTTATGCATTTTTTAAGCATAGTAGTTAAAATATTAAATTCTTAGTCTTGCATTGAAACTAAAACTAATACTTTTTTATTAATCGTTTAATAAAATTTTTGAGATATTTTACTTTGCTTTCTTATTATATGGAAAATACTTTCAGAGTCTTGGTGATAACTTTTCCATAGTGTTCCCTTACTTTCATTTTTTTTTCATTAAAATAGTATCTGGAGCTGGAAGGTAACCCAATCCTATATAATAAAAGCCTAATATGCTAAGTTCCGGTTGTCCAGTTGGCCATTCAACCAATCAAAGCGTAATATGCTAAGGCTGCTCAACTGCTTGCTATGACGTGCACTGACCACCAGGGGGCAGACAGTCAACTGGTTGACCATTCGCTATGATGTGCACTGACCACCAGGGGCAGATGCTCTGACCGGTAGGTTAGCTTGCTGCTGGGGTCCAGCAAATTGAGACTGAGCGAGATGGGCCAGGCCCACCCTGGAGCCCACCTATGGTCTCTCCCCAGCTGACCAACCTCCTGCATCTCTTTCCCACCCTGATTGTACACCAGTGGAGTCCCTTGGCCTGGCCTGCGCCCTGTCACAATCTGGGACCCCTTGGGGGATGTTGGAGAGTAGGTTTCAGCCCAACAGTGGAACCATCAGTCAGTATGATGCTCACTGACCACCAGGGGGCAGATGCTCAATGCAGGAGCTGCCCCCTGTGGTCAGTGTGCTCCCACAGGGGTAGTGCTGCTCAGCCAGAAGCTGGGCTCATGGCTGGGGAGTGCAGCAGCAGTGGTGGGAGCCTCTCCCACCTCCACGGCAGTCAAACATCCCCCGAGGGCTCTAGGACTGTGAGAGGGTGCAGGCCTGGCTGAGGGATTCCCCCCCACCCCCCAAATGAACGGATTTCATGCATCGGGCCTCTAGTTAACTTTATTTTAGAAATTACAAAACTGAGACTCAATGAGAAAAAGTGATTTTTGCAAGGCCATACAGCTAATTAGATAGTTTAGACAAGAACTTACTTAGTTCTGATAGCCAGACCAGAATTGGTTTTTTTCTTGTTATGTCATATTGATGGCACTTCCTTTCTCTTTGCTCCCATCTTCCCTCCTTTTTTTCCCTCATTGTCTTAAGACCTAGACTTCAGCTATCCAGAATTATTTCTCACTGTGTGTTCTCCTCTCTCATTTCTCTCTGATGACTCTGCATTAGTGTGAGGCTCATCATACTCTCCTCTCCTAGGATGACCACATAGCCTCTTGCTGGTGACTTCCAAGCCCAGCACACTCAAGCTTTGGGAAGGTCAGCAAGAAGCAAGGATTTACTGCTCACAAAGTTCTACAGTGATGGTAGAGATGGTGGGTGTGGGATGCGACTCAGGCTGGGCACATAACATACTATATTATGTCATAAGGTGAAAGGGTATAGGTGAGATGAATTACAGGTAGTAATGACATAAGTTCCTGGTTACATGGTCACTAGCTAGTGCATTCAGTCAAGTACCATTGTTTCTGCCAACTTAGGTTGCTATTAATATGAATAAAACATAAAATCTCCATTATCTGCCATCTCTCATGTCACATAAAGACAGAGTAACTTCTAGTTCGTCTTATTAGCTTTATTCTATTTTGAAATCTTTGAGCTATGCTTATAGTGAAGAACTACCCACAAGTACTTTTTATTTTAGTGCAGTTCGTACAGGTTATGAGTCCCCATTCTTTTGGGACAGAAGATCTACTTTTGACATACTTGAAATCTTACTGTCTTTAGTAGGTTGGGTCTGTTGAGATCCCTTAACTTGAAAGAATGGAGTGTTGGGTCAGTGGCCTTACCAGGAATTCCCAAAAGCCAGGAGGGAGAGCCAATGTTTTGGACATTATCTAAGTAATGCTAAAAGATTGCTGTTATCACATGGTTAACTGGTAATTGTCCTATTGGCCATCAGATTTGATGATTTTTTAAAAATATATTTTATTGATTTTTTACAGAGAGGAAGGGAGAGGGATAGAGAGTTAGAAACATCGATGAGAGAGAAACATCGATCAGCTGCCTCTTGCACACCCCCTACTGGGGATGTGTCCGCAATCAAGGTACATGCCCTTGACCAGAATCGAACCTGGGACCCTTCAGTACGCAGGCTGACGCTCTATCCACTGAGCCAAACTGGTTAGGGCAGATTTGATGATTTTTGATAATAAGTAAAATATCCTGCACCCTTTACCCTTTTCCCCACCTTTTAAAATAGTAGTCTGTATTCTCTCTAGATTTCACAGATAATACAGTAAATAAAATTCCTGTCCTTTGCTTGGATTACTACAAATTTATTAGGCACACAGGCAGAGATTATAATAAAGCCAGACCTCATCATTTCAGCCAGATTTCCTCTCAATAACGTCTCAGTCTCAAGCTCTTCATCTCTCACTCATTGGCAATAGGGTTATGAAGAAATGAAAGACGGAGACAGCTGAGGCACTTTTCATTGTTCTGATTTCATTATACTATTGAGACCTGGCTAGATGTGCTGTCTTTGACAATCAATTATTACTCTGGAAAGTGATTATTAAACAGTCACTGAATTATGGATTTTTATGCATTACTATGTTCTATTGCTTTTTAGGGTTAAGTGAAAAAGCTTACTAAGTATCCATTTACAATAGAATCTTTGAAAATGCTAAGTGGAATGCATAATTCATATAGGCTGTCATGAGTACAATGCCAAATCAGTTTAGCCAAATATCAAGTAACAGGAAATGGGAGTAAGTGGCAATAGAACTAGTTCTGGGCAGCTAGTGGGTGCCAGTAATCAGAAAATCCAAAATAATAGTGATTTAGACAAGATGCAAGTTTATTTCTTTCTTGTAAAAGGCCATGTAAACAGAAATGTAGGACTATTTTAGAGTTAGGGAAGCCAGTGTCCTGATGTCTTATTGCTTCATTGACTGTGACCCTCATTAAAAAGGTCACCTCATCTCTAGGTTCAGTACGGCTGCCCTGGCCATCACATCTGCATTCCAGCCAGTAGGAAGGTTTTAAACAAGAAAACTGTTGTGTCTAAAGTTACCTCTACTTCTGCTTATATTTTATTACCCAAACTTAACCACAATACCACATTAGCTACAAAAAAGAAGAAAATGAAGTCACTGTTGTGGGTAACTGTATGCCAATATTCACATTCTATTGTTATGAAAGAGGGTAAAAGAGATATTGGGGCAGTTTTTGTCATAACCTGTATGAGTCATACACCATCTATGGAGACTTTTGTGGCTTCCCTTTTCCAAAGATTTATGGAGCAGCTGCAATATTTAGCATTGTACTAGGCACTAAGAATTGAAAGATTTTATATGACACATTTTTTATTATTTTATTTTTTAAAAATATATTGTTATTGATTTCAGAGAGGAAGGGAGAGAGAGATAGAAACATCAATGATGAGAAAGAATCATTGATTGGCTCCCTCTTGCAAGTCCCACACTGGAACCCAGGCATGTGTCCTGACCTGGAATCAAACCATGACCTCCTGGTTCATAGGTTGATGTTCAACACACCAGCCAGAGGATGTGACATAATTTTTAGTGTTAGGGAGTTAGGTGACAGAATAAGAGAAGTAGCAGACAACGGAAAAATGGTGGAGAAAGCCCTGGGATTGCGGTTTAATGACCTAGAAAGTATCCTTGATTTGTGACTTATTTGTTCCTTAAAATTATTGGTGCCTCAGTTTTCTCATCTGTGCAATACAGTCAATAATACCTTATAATACTATGAGAGTAAAGGATCTTAAGTAAAACAACACGTTTAGAAGACTGCATTTTAAAAAGGTTTTTCGTACATTGTCTTCCAGTAAAGTTGAACCATCTGTATTCTTACAAATAGTGAGTACCTATCTGTTTCCCTATATCCTCACTAGCATTGTGCATTACTATGCTTTTGAGTCTTTGCTAATTTAAAGACCAATGGCTTTTCAATACTTTCCAGGTTTGGAAACCTTTCTTCAAATGAAATATTAAATGAATATTCAAATCCCAAACACTTAATAGCATGGCAACAGTGTTTCTATTGGGAACAAGGGACCTGAAATCCAGCTACTTGGATTCAGGCTCTTACCAGCGTACTAGAAGGCTTTTGAAACATTCATCTATCCATCCAGTTTTTTAAAAAAATTAAAGTGTAGTTGGCGTGCAGTATATTAATTTCAGGTGTACAATATAGCGATGTGACATCTATACCTTGCAATGTGATCACTACACTAAGTCTAGTAACCATCTGTCACCATGCAGAGTTATCATGATATTAATGACTTATATCCCCTTCACATTTTCCACCCGCCCCACATTCCCTCCTCTCTGGCGACCATCAATTTGTTATCTATTTGTATGAGTCTGTTTTTGTTTTGTTTTGTTTGTTTGCTTTGGGTTCCACATATAAGTAAAATCATGTGATATTTTTCTTTCTCTGACTTATTACACTTATCCTGATAACCTCTAGGTCCATCCATGTTGTTACAAATGGCAAGAATTCATTTATTTTTTATGGCTGAGCAATATTCCATTGTGTGTGTGTGCGTGTTCGTATGTACAGGGTGTCCCAAAATTGTATACACACTTTGAATGATTATCAAATCAGTATTTGTTAATATACAGTTTATTTTCAAAATTTACAAGAATCTGCAGGAATGGATACATTTTTTGTCAATAGCTGTTTTTATACTGATGACCATTCTGGCCCAGGCACTGCTGATAATGTGAAGCAATAGAATCACAAACATCAAGAATCATTCGTTCAATATTTTTGTGCCTTCAATTTGTCAGCTGTTGCTGGTTTTGTGCCATAAATTGTATCTTTTATGCATCCCCATAAAAAAGTCTAATGGACTTTGTTCAAGACTTAGTCTGACTTCACCCATTATTTCAAATCAGTTAAACCTGAAAAAAAATGAAAGTTAAATGTTATCAACTGTTAAAGTGTGTATACATTTTGGGGAGTCACAGAATAATTATAAAGGCAGTGTGTGTACTTCAACTGTGTTTTCAAGCTTCCAGCAGTATTTTAGGATGAATTTCCTTTGTTCAAAGCTTAGTTCGCTGAAAAGAAAGAAACATCAATTGAGCTATCAGCTGTTAAAAGTGTGTATAAATATTTTTGGGACACATCAATTTATCCATTCATCTATCAATGGAGACTTAGGTTGCTTCCACACCTTGGCTATTGTAAACAATTCTTTAATGCACATAGGTGTGCATATGCCTTTTCAAATTAGTATTTTCATTTCCTTTGGATGAATACCCAGAAGTGGAATTGCTAGGTCATATGGTAGTTCTATTTTTAGCTTTTGAGGAATCTCCATATTGTTTTCCATTAACGGGTCCTCCAATCTACAGTCCCACTCAACATTGCACGAGGGTTTCCTTTTCTCCACATCCTCACCAACACTTGTTATTTGTTGGCTCTTTGACAATAGCTATTTGACAGGTGTAAGTTATCCTTTCAGTTTAACAGGTGCCTATTATGTCTGGCACTTTACAAAACACTGGGAAACAGCAATGAACAAATGAAGTCCCTGCTTTCTTGGGGCTTACACTCTAGAGAGAGGAGGCAGAGAGTAAATAAATCAGTAACGCCTCTTAGATGGTAATAAGTGACATAAAAAACAGTCGTGCAGGATAAGAGATAAAGCATGATGGGGCGGGGAGATATTTAAATTGGGCGGTTGGGAAAGGACTTGTAAGAGCACATGGCATTTGAGCAGAGGTCTGAAGGAAGTAAGGTAGCAAGACATGTAGTTCGTATGTGGGGGAAGATAATTCTAGGCAGAGGGAAGAAACACTGCAAACCTCCAAGGCTGGAGTGTTCCTGTGGTGTTTGAGGAACAGCAGGGCGGGGCATTTGGGTAGATGTAAGCTAGGAGATAAAGTTAGAGAGAGCGAGATTTCTCTCTAAGAGATAGTGGTTCTCAATACTATCAGACTTAGCCATCCTGTCTTACTGCATGTACTTTGCATATATTTTGCCCTTTTACTACCCTGCAGTAAAATGAATAGGTAATTATCACTTACCTACCCATGTAATGTAAAAAATTAATATAGTGCCCTATTTGTGATGAAAAGGAAAAATGAGAGTAACTTATAATTATAAGTGACTACACTGGAAGACAGAGTGACAAAGTATATATAAAAAACAACAACTCATATTTTCCAACTTGAAATTTCAACATATGTTAAGGACACATTTAGTCTCTGGAACTTAAAAAGATCTTGAAAGCTATATCTTTTAATAGATGATGAAACTAAATGATGGGCTGGAAAAAAAGAGAGTTAATTCAAGAAAACATGGAGAAATAGACCTCCATGGGAGTTTGGGAATAGAACAAAAACAACAGGTCATTCAAAATTAAATAAATAACTTCAGTGTATGGTGTCTTGTAAATCAAGTGAATAAAGTATTTCCAAAAGGATGCAATAACTATGTCAAATCCTAAAAAGTCAAGTAAGATGAGGACTGTAAGGTTTAACTATAACATTATAACTATGACATTTAACTATACACACACACACACACACACACACACACACACACACCTATCTTGAAGATTTTTAAAAAATTACATTTATTGGGATGACATTGGTTGACATGATCATATAGGTTCCAGGTGTGGGTTTCTACATTATGAGATCAGTATATTGCACTGTGTGCCCAGCACCCAAAGTCAGATCCTCTCCTGTCACCATATTATAGGATCCTCTTTACCCCCTACCCCCTTCCCCACACTGCTGTTTGTGTTGACCAGTTTCAGTTTTATATCCTATACTAGAGGCCCAGCACACGAAATTCGTGCGTGGGTATGGTCCCTAGGCCTGGCCTGTGATCAGGGCCATCTTCCTTGGCTGCCCACAGCTGCCCCCCCCACTGCCCCTCTCCCCCCCCCCCCGTTCCCCATTCACCATTGGGCGATCGGAGCCTGACGGCCCAGGGAAGGGATGGAGAGGTTGGCCGTTCCCACCCACTCACTGGCCCACTGCCACCGTGGGTTGCCCTCTGTGTGTGGGTGACCAGCAGGGCTGGGGCCTTGGCCTGGTGCCACCCGCGTCCCCTGCCACCATCTCTGGTTCCCTGTTCACCATTGGGTGATTGGAGCCTGCTGGCCAGAGAAAGGGACCAAGAGGTGGTCAGTGTGCCTCATGGTGACTGGTCGAGCAGTCGTTCTGGTTGTTCCGCTGTTAGGGTCAATTTGCATATTACCCTTTTATTATATAGGATATGAGTGAAATCATATGCTTCTTAGCTTTTTATGACTTATTTCACTTAGTATAATATTTTCAAGGTCTATCCATGTTGTTGCAAATGGCACTATTTCATCCTTTCTTATGGCTGAGTAGTATTCCATTGTGTATATGTATCACATCTTCTTTATGCAGTCCTCTATAGCAGGACACTTTGGTTGTTTTCATGTCTTGGCCACTGTGAATAATGATGCAATGAATGTAGGGGTGCATATATCCAAGAAAGGGACTTCTGAATCATATGGTAGTTCTATTCTTATTTTTTTTTTTATGCCTGCAACCAAGGTACCTGCTCCTGACCAGAATCAAACCTGGCACACTTCAGTCTGAGGGCCAACACTCTATTCACGCAGCCAAGGGCTAGGGCTTTTCTTAATTTTTTGAGGACTCACTAGACTGCTTTCCATAGTGGTTTTACCAGTCTACAATCTCACCAACAGTGAAGGAGGGTTCCCTTTTTTTCTACAAACTCTCCAGCACTTGTTATTGCTTGTCTTGTTCATAATGGCCACTCTAACAGGTGTGAGGTGGTATCTCATTGTAGTTTTGATTTGCATTTCCCTAATTGCCAGTGAAGTTGAACATGTTTTCATATATCTATTGGCTGCTCATATATCTTCTTGGTAGAGGTGTATTTTCAGGTCCTCTGCCTGCTTTTTGATTGGGTTGTATGTTTGTTTGGTGTTGAGTCATGAGTTCTTTATATAGTTTGGAAATTAAACCTTTGTTGGAGCTACTGTTTGCAAACATCAACTCTCACATGGTTAGCTGCCTCTGTTTTGTTGTCAGTTTCTCTTGCTGTGCAGAAGCTTTTTAGTTTGATATAGTCCCATTCATTTATTTTTTCCTTTACTTCCCTTGCCTTTGGGGTCAAGTTCATAAAATGTTCTCTATGACTAAGGTCCATAAGTTTGGTACCTATATTTTCTTCTACGTAACTTGTTTTTGGGCCTTATATTTAGGTTTTTGATCCATTGTGACTTAATTTTTGTACCGGGGACAAACTGTAATCCAGTCTCATTCATTTAAACGTGGCTTTCCAGTTTTCCCAGCACCAATTATTGAAGAGACTATCATTACTCCATTATGTGTTTCTGGCTCCTTTGTTAAAAATTATCTGTCCATATACATGTGATTTTATAGCTGGGCTCTGAACTCTCTTCCATTGATCTGTGTGTCTATTTCTCTGCCAACAACATGCTGTTTTGATTATTGTAGCTCTGTAGTATAATTTGAAGTCAGGTAGCATGATACCTCCAACTTGGTTCTTTTTTCCTCAGGATTGTTTTGGCTACTTGGGGTCTTTGTAGTTCCCTACAAATCTGATGATTTCTTGTTCTATTTCTTTAAAAAATGGCATTGGGGTTTTGATGGGGATTGCATTAAATCTGTACATTGCTTTGGGTAATATGGCCACTTTAACTATGTTGATTCATCCAATCCATGGACATGGGACTTTTTTCCATTTTGTTGTGTCTTTTTCAATCTCTTTTAATAATGCTTTGCAATTTTCAGTATAAATGTCTTTCACATTCTTTGTTAAGTTTTTTCCTATGTATTTTTTTATTTATTTTATTATTTATTTATTTATTTATTTTAATTTCAAAGTATATTTATTCCAAGTGCTAAAAATTATTTTACATAATAATTCATTTCTTCTTCAGCTTGAATTAATAATCATATGAAATTCATATGTGATATATATTTTTTTAATTTAATTTTATTTTTATTGTTTTAAGTATTACAAATAGTAGTACATGTCTCCTTTTTTTTCCCCCTTGATCTCCCCCCGAACTCCCCTACCCCCCAGGACATGCCTTCACCTGCCCACCCTCCCCGCCCCGCCCCAGTGTCTTATATCCATTGGTTGTGCTTATATGCATGCGTACAAGTCCTTCGGTTGTCTCTTACAGCACCCCTCGCCCAACCTCCCCTGTCTTCCCACTGTAGTTTGACAGTCTGTTCAATGCTTCTTTGCCTCTGTATCTTTTTCCCACCATTTCTTTCCTTTAAAAAGTTTTGTCTTTGCAGACTGGAAATAAACATATAATAACAAAACAAGACAAAACAAAAAAATGTTTGAGTCCCAATTTCAATGTCCAACAGTTCCTTATGTGTACATGTCAGCAGTGATATCTGGATGGTGGGCACATGGTGGCAATGCAGGTCCAACCCTCTCTGGTTTGGTCCTAGGTAACCTGCAGCGGTGCACAGCTGCTGACTGCTCCCTTGGCAAGGCGTTGTCAGCATCTTCCATCTCTGGACTGTTTTTCCTCTTGTCTTCGTGGTTGGAGCACTCCTGTCAATTCCTCTCTGTTGCAGGAATCCATCTGGTCTTGGGGTTGTTTTCTGAAAATATACAAATATATTTTCCTATGTATTTTATTCTTTCGGTTGAAATTGCAAAAGGGATTGTTTTGGGTTTTTCCCATTTCTTTTTCTGAAGTTTTTTTTTTAAATTTTATTGTTTAAGGTATTACAAATAGTAGTACATATGTCTATTTTTTTTATTCCCCACTGACCTCCCCCTGTTCTCCCCTACCCCCTGACACTTGCCCTTGTCCCTCTGCCCCCAGTGTCTTGCCTCTGTTGGTTGTGCTTATATGCATGCATAAAAGTCCTTCGGGTTATCTCTTATCTCTCTAACCCTCCCTTACATTCCTGCTATAGTTTGACAGTCTGTTCAATGCTCCTTTGTCTCTATTTTTGTTCAACAGTTTGTATTGTTCTTTATTATCCATAAATGAGTGAGATTATGTGGTATTTATCTTTCACTGACTGGCTTATTTCACTTAGCATAATGCTCTCCAGATCCATCCATGATGTTGCAAATGGTACAGGAAGGCAGTGAATTTTTGCACATTGGTTTTGTATTCTGTTACTTGACTGTATTTGTTTATTATTTCTAATAGTTTTTTGGTGGAGTCTTTAGGGTCTTCTAAATACAGAATAATGTCATCCACAAACAGTGACAGTTTGAGTTCTTCCTTCCCTATTTGGATGCCCTTTATTTCTTTCTCTTACCCTATTGCTCTAGCTAGGACTTCCAGCATTATCCTATATAATGAAAAGGTAATATGCAAATCAATCAAATGGTGGAATGACTGGAACACCTGTGGCCCCTCGCCCTGGCAGCCCCAACCCGGAGCAGGCACCCCCACCCCGATTGGGGGCGGGGCCAACCAGCAAACCACCTTCGGCCCCTCACCCCAGCTGGCCAGCCTCCTGATGGTCCCCATTGGGATGGGCCGGCTGGACCCCACCAGTGCACGAATTCGTGTTCTGGGCCTCTAGTGTTGAATAAGAGTGATGAAAGTGGACATTCTTGTCTTGTTCCTGATCTTAGAGGGAAAGCTTTCAGTTTTTCACTATTGAGTATGATATTATCTGAGGATTCATCATATATGGCCTTTGTTATGTTGAGGTACCTTCCTCCTCCTCCTATTTTATTGAGTGTTTTAATTATAACACAATGTTGTATCATATCAAATGCTTTTTCTGCACCTATTGTTAAGATCATATGATTTTTATCCTTTCTTTTGTTAATGTGGTGTATTATAGTGATTGACTTGGGTATGTTGAACCATCCTTGTGCCCCTGGAATGGAACCCACTTGATCGTGATATATTATTTTTTGATGTACTATTGTATTTGATTTGCTAGTATTTTGTTTAGGATTTTTGCATCTGTATTCACCAGAGATATTGGTCTATAGTTTTCTTGTTTTGTGATATCTTTGCTGGGTATTGGTATCAAGGTTATGTTGGCCTCATAAAATGTGTTAGGAAATACTGGCTCTTTTTCAATTTTTTTGGAAGAGTTTGAGAAGGATAGATTTTAAATCTTTGAACAATTGGTAAAATTCACTGGGGAAATAATCTGTTCCTGGAATTAATTTTATTTATTTATTTATAAGTATATTTTTACTGATTTCAGAGAAGAAGGAAGGGAGACAGAAACATCAATGAGAAAGAATCACTGGCTGGCTGCCTCCTGCATGCCTCACAGTGGGGATTGAGCCTGCAACCCGGGCATGTGCCCTGACTGGGAATCTAACCCTAACCTCCTGGTTCATAAGTCATTGCTCAGCCACTGAGCCATGCTGGCCAGGCTGGATTTTTCTTTTTTGGAAGGTTATTGATGCTTTCTTCACTTTCTCCACTGCTTATTGGTCTATTTAGATTTTCCAATTCTTCATGATTTAGTCTAGGAAGGTTATATATTTCTAGGAACTTATCCATTTCTTCTAGGTTATTGAATTTGGTGGCATTTAGTCTTTCATAATATTCTAGCATGATCTTTTGTATATCTGTTATGTTTGTGGTAACTTCTCTCTCATTTATGACTTTGCTTACATGGGTCTTTTCCCTTTTTTTCTTAGTGAGTCTAGTCAGAGGTTTATCAATTTTATTAATCTTTTCAAAGAACCAGCTCTTTGTTTTATTAATTTTTTGTATAGTCTTTTTATTCTTTATTTTATTCAATTCTGCTCTAATTTATTTTTTAAAATATATTTTATTGATTTTATAGAGAGGAAGGGAGATGGATAGAGAGTTAGAAACATCAATGAGATAGAAACATTGATCAGCTGCCTCCTGCATGCCTCCTACTGGGGATGTGCCTACAACCAAGGTACATGCTCTTGACCGGAATAGATCCTGGGTCCCTTCAGTCTGTAAGCCGACACTCTATCCACAGAGCCAAACCGGTTAGGGCTGCTCTAATTTTTATTATTTCCTTTCTTCTGCTGACTTTTTGTTGCTTTTGTTCTTTTTCTAGTTCTTTAAGATGTGTTGTTATGTTGTTCACTTGGTATTTCTCTTGTTTTTTGAGATATGCCTGTAGTGATATAAACTTCCCTCTTATCGCTGCTTTTGTTGTATCCCAAAAGTTTTGATATGTTGTATTGTCATTATCACTCTACATCTCTTCTAATTTCATCTTTTATTTCTTCTTTGACCCAGTCATTTTATAGCAGTACTAGAGGCCCGGTGCATGAAATTCATGCATGGGTGGGGGTCCCTTCAACCCAGCCTGCATCCTCTCCAATCCAAGAACCCTCAGGAGATGTCTGACTGCCGGTTTAGGCCCAATCCCCAGGATTGGGCCTAAACCGGCAGTCAGACATCCCTCTCACAATCCAGGACTGCTGGCTCCTAACTGCTCACCTGCCTGCCTGCCTGATTGCCCCTAACTGCCCCCCTGCTGGCCTGGTCGCCCCCAACTGTCCCCCCCTGCCAGCCTGGTTGCCCCAAATTGCCCCCCCCCCACATCAACCTGGTCACCCCAAACTTCCCCCCTCTGTTGGCCTGGTTGGCCCTAACTGCCCTCTTCCCTACCAGCCTGGTTGCCCCTCACTGCTCTCCTGCCAGCCTGGTCACCCCCAACTGCCCCCCTGCCAGCCTGGTTGTCCCCAACTGCCTCCTCCCCCCCTCCCCCCTTGCCAGCCTGGTCACCCTACATAGCCTGCTTGTTCAGTTGTTTGGTCGTCCCTCACTAACCCCCCTGCCATCCTGGTCACCCCATGTAGCTGCTGTTCAGTCATCCGTTTGGATGTTTTGGTTGTGATGGCCCCTGGCTTTTTATATAATAGGATGTTTAATCTCCACGTATTTGTGGGTTTCTTTACTTCTTTTTTGCACTTGATTTTTAATTTCAATGCATAGTGGTCAGAGACTATACTTAGTATAATTTCAATCTTCCTTAATTTGTTGATGCTAGTTTTGTGACCAACATATGGTCTATCCTTGAGAAAGTTCCATGTGCACTGGAGAAGAATGTATAATCTGATGTTCTGGGATGAAAGGTTCTGTAAATGTCAATTATGTCCATTTGGTCTAGTGTCTCATTTAAGGCTGATGTTGCTTTATAGATTTTCTGTTTGGTTGATCTGTCTAGAGCTGTCAAGTGGAGTATTAAGGTTCCCAACTATGATGTGTTTTGATCTGTTTTTCCCTTTAGTTCTGTAAATAGTTGTTTTATATATTTCAGTGCTTGCTGGTTGGGTGCATATATATTAAGACGTGTTATGTTGATGTAGTGTCCCCTTTATCATTATAAAGTGTACATGTTTATCTCTTATTATCTCAAAATCTCTTTTGTCAGATCTAAGTATGGCTACAACTGCTTTTCTGTGGATGTTATTTACTTGAAAAATCATTTTCAGTCCTTTTACTTTGAATTTACCTTTGTCTTTGCTGCTTAGATGTCTATTGTTGGCAACATATGTTTTGGTTTTATTTTTTGATCCACTCTGCTACTCTATGCCTCTTTACTGGTGAATTCAGACCAATTCAGTACCCATTTAGGGTACTTATTGATGTATTATGATTTCCTATAGCCATTTCCCCTTGCTCTGGTAAACTTTGTGCCTCCATTGGTTCTTTTCCTTAGCGTTTCTATCTGTTGTTTTTGTTTGGTGGCATTCCACACTTCTTTTCTTTGTTTCCTTTTTCTTTTAAGCTATGTGACCTGGTATGGGGATTTTTGTGTGTGGTTACCATTAGGTTTATAAAAATAATAAAGTTGCATATATACTGAATTTTTTTCTTTTGAGTGTACTGATCTTCATTCTCCTTTGCCACTTCAGAGTTTTAACCCTTCCTCTTCTGTGTTTTTGTTGTCACAAATTGTCCCTGTTTATGCCATAAGTTTTTGTGTGTGATCTTACTTGCAGTGCTGTTACCTTATGTTCTTTGTTTCAGATAGAATGACTCCCTTGAGTATTTCCTACAATGGAGGTTTTCTCATGATAAAATCCCTCAGCTTCTGTATGTGTGGGGATGTCTTTATTTCTCCTTCATATTTAAAGGATAATTTTGCTGAATATATTATTCATGGCTAGTAATTTCTCTCTTTCAGACATTTGAATACTTGGTTTCACTCTCTTCAGGCCTCTAGAGTTTGAGAAGTCAGATGAAATTCTGATGGGTTTTTCTTTGTAGGTCACTTCCGTCCTTAGCTTCTTTGAGAATTTTTCTTTGTCATTAATTTTGACAGTTTTAATAAAAAGTGCCTTGGAGAGGGTCTCTTTGGATTGAGGTAACTAGGTGTCTTGATTGCTTCTTGGATTCAGGGATCTAGTTCTTTCCATAGGTTTATGAAGTTCTCACCCACTATTTGTTTGAATAGACTCTTCATTCCCTGCTTCCTCCTCTGGAATGCCTGTTATTCTAATATTTTTTTTTCTGATAGAGTCAGTTAGTTTTTATGGAGCTCTTTCATTTTCCTTTATGCTCAGGTTTCTCTTTTCTCCCCTCTGTGTCATTTCTAGATTTCTACTTTGATATCACTAATTCTTTTCTCCATCTGGTTGGCTCTGTTTTCTATGCTCAGTGTTTTACTCTTATTCTCCTTAATTGCTTCAGTTCTGGGATTTCTGATAGGTTCTTTTTTAAAATTTCAATCTTTTTAGTAAAGTACTCATTTTGTTCATTGATTTACTTTCCTGAGTGCATTGAATTGCCTGTTTGTATTTTGTTGCATCTCATTGAGTATTTTCAGAGCTGCAATCTTGAAATCTCTGTCATTTATATCGCACATTTCCATGTGTTCCATCCTGCTTTCTGGGGATTTTTCATTTTCCTTTTGATCATCATCATTACCAGGATTATTCATGGTATTTGCTGTTCTCCTTTGCCTAGGCATTTGTATCCGTACATACTAATGGGGGTGCTGACAACAACTTCCTCTGAAGAGGTCTTTCTACTATTTTTCAGTAGATGGTACTGAAGTGAAAGCTTTTACCTCTGTGATCTCCCAGTCTTGACTTGCAGGCTTCTGTCAGACAGTACAGCTGTGTTCTTGGGGATAGGGTTGTTTTGCCCCCACTGTAATGGTGACTCCTGACCTCCATGTGCTCCCATCCCAAGCATCTCTCCTGAGGATCAGTCACAGAGGGAAATGGTGGTTCTACTGTAACAGCTATTGGTTTACAAATAATATGCTCCTGGACTTGATTCCAAGGGCAATGGGAGGTGAGTTTTGGGAGTCCAAGGGGTGGCAAGGCTCTGTGTTCTATTTCTTTGTCCAAACCACCACTGCCTGGCCGGACAGAGGAGAGCCACATGGCAGAACCCTGTGCTCTATCAGGTGTCTCTTCACTCAGACACTGTTTGCTCCCCCACCACTCACCCTGCTGGGCTGCCCACCCATAATTGTCTGTTTCTCCCAGCCAATGGAAGCACCTGCCACTCTGGCTTCCTCACTTCTCCAGGCTGAGTCATGAACTGCTGGCTGTAAGGCTGTGTCTGCACTTTCCTCTCTTCTGGTTTCCCCATTTATTCCTGGTTGCCCACCTTTAGAAGTTTCGTTGTGCAAGTTTCTCAGGCATGCCTCTGTGTTGAGTTGGAAATTATTTGTTGAATTATAGTTGGTTAGCTTGTTGAAACTTCAGGGGGAGAAGCCAAGGGGCTCTCTCACACCAGCTTCCATTCCTCTGATGTCATGTGTCTTGAAGATTTTTATTGCTCTTTTGAATGGAATGCTTCTATTTACAGTTTAAATTTTTTTTTTACCGTATTTGTTTTCATATGTTTATCATGTATTCCATAGCCTTATTTGTGTAAATAGGTTGCTTGTAGAATCTCTATATATAAAAGCCCAGCGACCATTACAGCGGAACAACCAGAATGACCAGTTGCTATGATGCACACTGACCACCAGGGGGCAGATGATCAATGCAGGAGCTGCCCCCTGGTGGTCAGTATGCTCACACAGTGGGAGTGCTGCTCAGCCAGAAGCTGGGCTCATGGCTGCGACATGCGAGCCTCTCCTGCCTCCAGCAGGCACAATCTCCAGCGAATAGACTGCAGTCCCGATGCCCGCATGGTGGGGGTGTAGCCAGAATGACCATAGATCAGCTGCTGCCAGCCCCTGAAACTCTCCCTTCAGATCCTGCGGCTGCACCGCACCCCTTACCTATCGCCCTCTGGGTCTCCGGATATGGGCTTGGGAAAAACACAGAGGTGCTTCATGCATATACTGCCTGGGCCAGCCCCCATCTCGAGAGCGAGAGCAGGTAAAGTCTAGCCTAATGACTGACACTTGTGTGTCCATGGGTGAGCCCTTTGCAACTTCCACCTACCCCCCAGCCCCGGCCCCATCTCCTGGAAAGGTCAGTGTCCTGGCACCGAATACCCACTTCTGGATCCCTACAGAGCGCTGGTCGGCTCCGGTGGGTGGAGGGGCACCAGCTGGTTCAGGCAGCCCCACACTTGGGCCAGGAGTTGTGTGGAAAAATCACCCCCTGTACCCTGCAGGTATAATCTGCTGTGAATAAATGCAGTGTGGAATGTTTGTTTGTGACCAGGATGACCTTGATACTGATGCCGGCCCCTTGGAACTCCCCAACGAGCATCAGGGCCACATTCCACCCCTTAGCTATTGCCATGTTCCTTTGGATGCAGAACTGAAATACTAAGAATGTGCCTTACCCAGGACCACAATTGGCTTCTCTCTCCTTCCCTCCTACCACCCCCAGCTGCCACTTCTAGGCAGGACCAGCCCCCACTTCCAGAGACAATCCTGGAAAAAGTGAGAAAATCCCAATCCAATGAGAGGATCTCCCATGTGCCCTTCCTGGGCCTGGCCAGCATCTGGGCTCCCATATTCCCTACAGATCCCTGGTAGCTCCTGTAGACCAATCCCCCAGTGGTGCTGGTACCCGGCCCCAAGGATGCCCACAGCTCAACCAGAACTTGCCGTGAGGCACATACCCCATAAACCTACAGGTACAATCTCTGGGGAACAGATGAAGTGTGGACACTTGGAGTAACCAGGATGAGCCTGATACCACCTCTAGGCTCCTGGATCTCTGCCTCTGGCATCGAGATCAAATCTCATTCCTTACCAATTGCTCCCAAGGTACAGAGGAAGGCAACAATATAAAAATGGCCGCAATGTGGCGACTGACAAATGGGGCGGGGGGGGGGGGGGGAGTCAGAGAGATGGATCTGAAGAGTGGGGGCGTGGGTGAGAGAGCATCCCTACCCTCCAAGATTCCCAACTTTGTATTGTTCACCTCAGAGCATCTCTTATCCAGCTCTGAGTGGTGGAAAGCGTCCACCATGGCCCGAGGTATCCATTGGGGACCTTCTGGCTGGCAAGGTGCGACCTGGCCGCAGAGGGGACATTTGGAAATATTTTTTCAAGAAGCTTTGGAGGAGGACACACTCTCCATATGACTTTTTGGTGGCTCACTGGGACATGGAAACTCCCCGGGCACATGGGCAGGGCTCCCGATTGCCTTTCAGTGTGCACAAATCCATGCACTGGGCCACTAGTTTCTTAATAAAATTGGTGTTTAATGATAATGGTGGTTATGTGCACCCTTGTTTTATTCCTGACTTTAAAACCAAGCCTTGGTTCTTAGTGTCACCACTAAGTATGATGTTCTATAGCTTTGTGATAGATATTCTTTATGTTCACTTCCTTTCTCAGCTTGTTAAGAACTTTTATTATGAATGAGTGTTGAATTTTGTTGAATATTTTTTCTGCTTCCATTGGGATAATCATACTTTAACTCCTTAATCTATTATTGTGATATATTAGTCCATCTAAATTCTCTTTTTGTTCTAGAAAAGCATTCTTGGTTCTGTTACAGTTTGTTTTTATATACTGAGAATTTTTATTAGAGTTTTTGCATTTGTGTTCATATGTGAGATTTATACATTTAAAAAAATATATTTTATTGATTTTTTACAGAGAGGAGGGAGAGGGATAGAGAGGCAGAAACATTGATGAGAGAGAAACATCGATCAGCTGCCTCTGGCACACCTCCCATGGGGATGTGCCTGCAACCAAGGCACATGCCCCTGACCAGAACCAAAACCGGGACCCTTCAATCTGCAGGCCAATGCTCTATCCACTGAGCCAAACCGGTCAGGGCTCGTGTACATTTTTTTATTGTATTATTTTTGTCCATTTTGGGTATCAAGACTATACTAACTGCATAGTTTAGGCTTTTCTATTCTCTAAAAACAGCTTATATAAGAGCACAATTATTAATTTATTCAAGCTTTTAATTCTCACCTCCACCCTTAGTCAATTGTGTGACATGTATTTCTAGAAAATAATTTTTTAATCTAAGTTTCCCCATACTTATTGGCATGAAGTTATTCATAGATTACTTCTTCTTATTCTATGGCTTTTTTCTATTCTATGGTCTTTTGATCTTATAGCTTCAGAGTCTGTCTCAGCATGTAGTGGGTATGATTCTCAGTCTCCAAGCACAGATGTACAAGAAATATGTTTATTTCTCTAAAACACTATTTAGTCTTTATTTGAATTTTCCATGCCACGAGGACCACAGAAACTTGGTCTAGGCCAGTGGTTGCCAATCTTTCAGACCTCATGGACCACCAGTGGTCCGCGGACCACCAGTTGGCAATTTGGAAGCTCAGTCCCCATCCCTGCGTTATTGATAGAGTTCCTTAAGATAATGTGCCAGGATGACCTCTGCTGACACTTCATACTTTCATTCTGGTGGTCCACTTAGGTATCATTGGGAAAAGGGAGTCCTGAGCATGCAGTCTTCTTATTCCTACTTGTCTCATAAGAATGGGCCTTGGGCCTGGAACCCTTTCTTACCAAGAGATAGAGTCCTCATAACTTGTGCTGGGCTTTAACCTTGTGTGGAGGTGTTTTTTCTTTAGACTCAATGTATGCTTCTTTGTCCTATTAAGTGTATGCCTTATGGCACTTGACCAGCCAGCTACTTTATCTGTCTCCTATGGGGAGGGGACAGGTTTCTTTGTTCTGCAGCACAAGAGGGGTGTGTGAAAGCCTATGGTTTTGCATCAGCTCTCCTCTCGGGAGGGCCCTGCTGGCCATTACGAAAGCTGATCTTGCTTTATTTCTTCTTTATGTAACATTAGAGGCGTGGTGCACGAAATTCATGCACTGGGGTCGGGGGGGGGTGGTGGTCCCTCAGTCCAGACTGCACCCTCTCACAGTCCGGGACCCCTCAAGGGATGTCTGCCTGCCAGCTTAGGCCCATTCCCATGGGAATGGGCTAAGCCGACAGTTGGAAATCCCTCTTGCAGTTCAGAACCCCTCGCTCCTTACTGCTTGCCTGCTCACTGGTCCTTACCACTGCTGAGATACTTGGACCCCTTCCTCTGTGGTCACATGCCAGGCAGTCACTCAGAAATATCTTGGCATTGGCCAACTTATGGAATTCTCCCTTCTCTCTGTTCTCCTGAGCCGGACTCCAGACATTGACTGCGGCATTCTCTTGGTCATTGTTTTTTTTTTTTCCCCCCCAAAACATTACAAAGTTTATATGAATATAACATACAAAGATGCAGTCTCCTTTGTAGGAACAGGGAAGGAAGGGGTGGTTAAGTAAGGCACATGGAGCTGCAGCAAGCACCAGCTGTGGGAGGGCCAATGGGGAGAAGAGGTTGGCACTGGGGCTGAGGCCCTAGAGCCATTGCTGGGGAAGTAGGGATCCCCTCTGAGTGCCATGCTCTGAGGCTGAACTAATTGGTCCAGCTGAGGCAGAGGTGGGTGGCCATATCAGCCATCTTTGGTGCTGTTTACCCTTTCCCACCCCAGCTCTGTTGTAAAACCCCAGAGCTCTGGATTCCAAAGGCCCCATCCAGAGCAGAGGCCCTGGAAGGGGATGAGAGGAAGTGAGTAGGGCAAGTTTGAAAGCCGATATGCCTGTGTGCTGAGGGATGGCCTGAGACGGTGGTGAGAGGTAGCAGGGGAAGGGCTCTCATACATACCCTTCTGTGGGGGCCACAGGTGAAGGAGACCAGGGGAGTAGGGTAGGCCTGGGGCACCATGGCCCCAGCCTCTTAGACATCCCTGTCTGTCCTCTGCAGTGTACATGGAGGAAAGGGCTGCCTCTGAGGAGGGGCCAGGCCAGGCCAGGTGACCATCTTGAGTTCTGGCTGAGGTGATGGTCCTCACCCTAAGATGCCATCTAACTGGTGATGGCAGAGGGCCCAGTGCCTCCTCGCTTCTTGAACATGTAGTCAATGAGGAATGTGGCTCCCAGCAGTACAGCCCTCACTCTCATGTCCAGATCCAGCAGGAACTGCAAGCCAAAGTCATCTGCATCCGTGAGGGCTTCTTGGAGGCCCCCATCCCCACTGCTTGCTGACGTGGCCCACACTGGGGGACTCATCCGGAGTCTTCGCCTCAAAGTTGGTGTCTGTGCCACAGCCACAGGTCCAGCAGGGCCCCACCACTCTCAGGATCGTATGGCGATCAGCATCTTGAATGGAGAACTTGGGGAGGAAGGGATGTCAGGTCTGCAGCACATGGCACTGATGGTGCCTGGTGGCGACTGTACGTCTATCTCTCGGTTCCTGGAGTCCACCAGATGGAAGCGAAGGGGCTGGTGGCCCCACAGCACAGATGTGCACAGCAGTTGCTCTCTTCAGCTGCCTGACCCAGAGCTGTCCAGCTCCTGAGCACAGTTCATACCAGTTACTTGTCTCCCAGCCTAGGAGCGTTTCCACTCTTGCAGCCCTTTGGTGAATCAGGATCTGATCAGTCGGCACCAAGAATTCGAGGCCAGAAGGCACGCTGGGCAGTGGCAAGAGGCGGGCAGCAGGCCCAGCAGCAGGCCCCAGGGCAATGGGGCTGAGTGAGGGGAAGAGAGCAAAGCCGGTGCAGGCCTGCGCGGGCACTGGTGCCAGTCCGGGCCCAGGATGCTGCACCTGCTCCGGGTACCCAGTGGTCACAGGGTAGGGAGGAGGGGGCGAAGGGGTATAACTTGTGGGGGGCAAGTATCCTGCTATAGAAAAGGAATGAGGGTTCACGGGTTGTCGCTATACCAGAAGCTTAGTTCTAGAAGTGGAGGCAAGCTTGGGGACAGCCTGACAGACACAGAGACAGACACAAAGACGAACAGGCAAACACAGAGAGGCGGCTGCTCCAGGTGCCCACCCAGGATCTCTTGGGCAACGCCTCTGACTCGGGGAGAAACCAAAAGTGTCAGCGGGCAGGGCAGAGTACCTGGAACCCTGGATTCTCTCTGGGGTTTGCAGAAGTGCCCCCTCCCTTGGTTCTCCCATTCTCCGTGGAGGCGGCTGTTGGCAGGTGGCAGGACGGATGGATCCGTGATCAGACTGATGGCCCAACCTTCAGGGAGGTTTCCTGACCCCTCTGCGCCCCTCATTCACCTGAAACCCCTAAAGTAGTCAGGGTGCCCAGTGCTGGGAGGCTCCCAAAAGCTCATGGAGGCAGGCCCTTGGTCATTGGTTTTTATTTTTTTACTACATTTCTTCAGTGTGCAGTGATCACATTTCATCTGGAGTGGGGCGGGCTCGAGTGACATTGAGAAAGAATGGGGAGAGCAGTCACTGCTGGTCACCCCTGGTGCTGCTGGTGGTATCCTTTCTTCCTTGTGGAGCGTCTAGGGAGGGGAAGTGGCCGCGGTGCCTGAGGCCAAGTTCCAGGAGGCTGGCAGCACTGTCGGGATCCTGCTGGCACTGCTGGTCCTTTGGTGCCTAGCCTGTCCTCTTGAGATTGAACCTGCAGGACTAAGGGACCAGTCCACAGTTCCGCCCTGCCTCCACCACCTATCGATTGGAGTCTGAGGGCTGGGAGGAGGGACCAAGAGGTTTGTCTTTCAGCTGCTCACCAGTCACCGCTCACCAGTCACTGCTCACCAGTCACCGCTGTCACTGATTGATCAGCTTCCGCTCCCTCAGCTCCCTATCCTGATGTTCAGTCGAGCCTTCGGTTGTTTTGGACATTACGGACCCTGGGTTTTTATATATTAGGATTTTTCCATCAGTGCTTTACTGGGCTGTGTTTTTTTATGGCAACTCTAATACCAAGTTGTAGTGGGCAGAAGTATTTGGACTTCTCCTGGTGATAGACAACTGAAGCCATTTGCTGGACAGATCTTCCCTCCATTGTCAGTCCACACAGGTCTCTGCTGAGTTGATCCCTGTTTGTAAGGCTCCTTCAGTTTCCCCAGATCACCCATCTGTGTTTGGGGAATACAGAAGTCATCTTGGGCATACAGAAGTCATTTTGCTGTTCTCAAGCCATGCTGGGGCCAGGTAAACTCTGCGAGATTATGTAAAACTCCATTCGCCTCAGCACTCCCACACGGCCATTTCTTCTCTTGGATCTTGCCCCTACCTGGCTTCTCCATAGGAAATGTTCTCAGATGTATCCTTTGGGCTTAGCTCTGGGGTGCTGAGTGTGAGCCCCTATCATCACTTCCCTGCCAACTTCCTCTAACCCAAGAATTCCATTGTTTCCTAGCTGCAGAGAGAGGAACTATTACAGAAAAAAACCTCATCTTGTTTTCTCTCAAATTGATTGTCATCATCCTATGTTCTTTTGTTCCACAGGCTCCCTAGATATTTGAAACCTGAAAGCCAGGGAAGGACCCTTGTTTTTATTTTATGTTATGCAATAACACCTTTTACTTGAGGTTTTGGGCTCAGAAGGGCCAAGTTGGGTAAAGGGAGAAGGATATTGGGTATGTGAAGTGATCTCTTCAGACCCTTCATTTAGCAGGTGAAGAGGCAGAATCTCAGAGAAGTAACTGATTTTCCATGGCTACGAACACTTAATGGTGGAACAGAGACCAAACTCTGGATAACCTAACTACTGCCCTTTTGTTCTTTGTTGTTAAATATTGTCTAACGGTTATTTGAAACATGGATTTTAGGTTTTACAACCCAATACATATTTTACCGATTTTTAAATACATTGTAACTGCCAGCATGAGGGTTCTTAGCAAATGGATAATTTTAATTGCTGAAATTTCTTAATAATTATGGGTTCAGTCTGTTAAGGTCAAATATGCCCTTTTTTTTAAACTATTTTTTTTATTGATTAAGGTATGTGTGTCCATATTCCTCCATTGTTCCCCCCACCCCCCCAATCCTGCCCTCACCCTCACCTCCTGTTGTCTGCGTCCACTGGTTATGCTTATATGCATGCATACAAGTCCTTTGGTTGATCTCTCCCCCTTACCCCCACCTACTCCTACCTTCCCTCTGAGGTTTGAGCATCTGATTGATGCTTCTCTGTCTCTGGATCTGTTTTTGTTCATCAGTTTATGTTGTTCATTATAATCCACAAATGAGTGAGATCATGTGATATTTATCTTTCTCTGATTGACTTATTTCACTTAGCATAATGCTCTCTAGCTCCATCCATACTGTTGCAAATGGTAGGAGTTCCTTCCTTTTTACAGCAACATAGTATTCCATTGTGTAGATGTACCATAGTTTTTTAATCCTCTCATCTGCTGATGGGCACTTAGGCTGATTCCAAATCTTAGCTATTGTAAATTGTGCCACTATGAACATAGGGTTGCATATATCCTTTCTGATTACCAACTTACACCATACACAAATATAAACTCAAAATGGATCAAGGACTTAAACATAAGACAAGAAACCATAAAAATATTAGAGGAATACAGAGGCAGCAAAATCTCAGACATATGCCGAAGCAGTATCTTCACTGATACAGCTCCTACGGCAATGGAAACTAAAGAGAAAATAAACAAATGGGACTACATCAAAATAAAAAGCTTCTGCACAGCAAAAGAAACCATCAACAAAACAAATATGCCCTTTTTAATGTTTACTTTTTCAGTGGAAACATTGTCTAGAACCTGTTAGGTTTTTTCCCTTTGTAAAAACAGGTGTAACTTGTTTATCCTTCCATACGCATCCCCTGGCTTAGGTAGGTCCTAGTGGAGGTGCTACGTTGACCCTTTGCTTGGGGACGAAGGGCACCATTTTTGGATGTTGGTTCCGTATACTGTGCTATGGTATAGTGATGCTCAAGGTCTTACTGGGTCAATGAAGTGTTTGCCTCACACCCTATATTCAGCTGTGCTTTGACTTCTTTTGTTTCCTTTTTATATTTTTTGTTTTCTCCTTCCCATTAGGCCGACTGCCCCTGTTTTGCAGTCAGTATTTACTAGTAAGTACACTGTCAGGTGCTCCTCTTCCACAGCTCTCTTTCTAATATCTTATTTGTATTCTGCCTTAGGTTTCGAAACTAGATTAATAAGCCTGGTAATATTGTTTGTAAAGTGAGAGTAAACAGTCTCTGAGGGAGGGCCTCCGCAGCTTTCCTATGGGAAAGTTTGTGAGCTTCCTCTGCACAGGCCGTTCCTGACACCTCTTTTGCCTGCTCTAAGGCCTTTTTGGCTTACATCCTGCATCCTGTCTCTGCTAGATCCGTGAGGTTGCAGGATGTGAGCAGGTGAGGAATAACTGCTTTCCTCTTTTTTTTGGTTGATTCAGAGATACTATAAAATGTTTTGCATTAGAATAAGCTATATTCTTAGCATAGAACTATTAACTAGGGATGTTGCAAATCAGAATAAAAAAAAAATAACTGTAGAATCGCAGAATACCTTTGGGCAATCTGATCATTTATGATGCAAACTATACTGCTGACCTTGGGGGATTTTTGAACATAGCTGTTAGTTTAAACAAAACTCCAACCTAATGAAACTTTTGTTGGAGAGGGTGCTAGTTTGAGAACTGGTTGGACAGCTTTTGAAATGTAATTATGCACTTCTTCCCCAGAAAACAAGTAGAAGTACTGATACGTGCTGCATATATTCTTTAGGCTAACTATAAGGGCTTCGTTTTATCACTATTTGGAAAACGGAGAACAATTTCCTGCACTCAGACAGGGCCTCAGCAGCTTTCCTATGGGAAAGTTTGTGAGCTTTCTCACAAACATTAATTGTAATGTTTACAAATGTTCTTCATTTACTTGTTACATTGTAATGTTGAAGGAAGCTCTTTTTTTCAGACCCTCCCCTTTCACACTGCTGTTTTCTCTTCTTCTCATTCTTTCCTCTCTCCCCTCTTCACAATACAATTAAGAAGTTCTTAGTTTCCTGTCAGTATGTATTGGAATATTCAAGCAAACATAGTCCACCTTTTCAATATTCACTTGGCTCTCAGAAGAAATTGAATGTTTATATTTTTTTCATCATGATTCCCTTTTGGGTCATTTATGAAAACACTAAATTTTCCTTTCATAAATATTTACCAAGTGCCTTCAAGGTGCAAAAATATTAGAATTATATAATTAAATATATCATGTATCTAGTTCCATATTTATATACTGGAGGCCCACTGCACGAAATTTGTGCATGGGTAGGTTCCCTAGGCCTGGCTGCGTTCAAGCTGGGGCCTTCCTTCCCTGGCTGCCAGCTGCCAGCCGGGGCCTTCCTTCATTTGATGCCACCTCTGGTGGTCAGCACACGTCATAGCAAGTGATCGAACTCCCGCTCTCCTGGTTGAGCTCCCGAGGGGACACTTTGCATATTAGCCTTTTATATATACTACTAGAGGCCCGGCGCACGAAATTCGTGCACGGGGGGGGGGCAGGGTGTCCCTCAGCTCAGCCTGCACCCTCTCCAATCTGGGACCCCTCGAGGGATGTCAGACTGCCCGTTTAAGGACCAATCCCACCGGGATCAGACCTAAGGCCGTCGGACATCCTTGTCACAAACCAGGACTGCTGGCTCTCAACTGCTGACCTGCCTGCCTGCCTGATTGCCCCTAACCACTCCCCTGCCATCCTGATCGACACCTAACTGCTCCCCTGCTGGCCCAGTCACCCCTAACTGCCCTCCCCTGCTGGCTTGGTCACCCTTAACTGCCCTCTCCTGCCAGCCTGGTCACCCCCAACTGCCCTCCCCTGCAGGCCTGGTTCCCCCCAACTGTCCTCTCCTGCAGGTCTGGTCCCCCCCCGCAACTGTCCTCCTCTGCAGGCCTAATCGCCCCTAACTGTCCTCCCCTGCAGGCCTGGTCCCCCCCAACTGCCCTCCCCTGCTGGCCTGATCACCCATAACTGTCCTCCCCTGCAGGCCTGGTCCCCCCCAACTGCCCTCCCCTGCTGGCCTGATCACCCACAACTGCCCTCTCTTGGAGGCCTGGTCCCCTGCAACTGCCCTCCCCTGCAGGCCTAGTTCCCTCCAACTGCCCTCCCCTGCAGGCCTGATCACCCACAACTGTCCTCCCCTATTGGCCATCTTGTGGCGGCCATCTTGTGTCCACATGGGGGCAGCCATCTTTGACCACATGGGGGCGGCCATCTTGTGTGTTGGAGTGATGGTCAATTTGCATATTACCTCTTTATTATATAAGATAGATTTGATCATACGTGGAACATTTCTGCATGTGAGTTATTTCATCTTACTCAGGTATATAGAGTGCAAAGTTGAGGTCAAGCAGGGGATGGGTCCAGAGACTGAAGGGAGATGAAGCTGGGAAGGCTGGCAGTGGCCAGTTGTGGCCATGGGGAGGAGTTTAAGTTTGATTCTGATGGCATCGAGATACTGCTGTAGGATTTTAAGCAGGGGAGTGATGTGATACAATGAATGTTTTAGAAATATTATTCTGGTTGCAGTGCCAACGTGGACTAGTGGGGAGCAAGAGTTAGGAGACTGAAGCCTTAGTCCAAAAAGAAATGAGGAGTGCCTGAATTAAGGCAGGGCAGGTGGCTGGACAGCAGGGCACAATGAAGCAGACAGCAAGAGATATTCCAGTGACTGGCTCCAAATTTGATAATGGTGATGACAGAAAGCCATTAGTTTTAACCACATGAAATTGCTGTTTTTATAGGTAAAAAATGACCAGATCAGCAATTTAATATGATTCAACTTAATCCATTGTAGCAGATTGAGGAGTGCTGGTGAGGATCTGAGTAGAGAATAATTTGCAGTAAGATTGTCTGTGATAGAAAGAAAAGAAATTGGAAAATAGCTGTAAGAAGTTATATAGGATTTTCTTTAAAAGGATGTTTATATGCTGAGGGGAAAAACATAGGGGGGAGAGAGAGAGATTTAAGGTACAAGAAATGAATTTAAGGTGGTTGTTTATTTTTTGTTTTATTTTAAGTTTAATTGTTATCTTGGTGTAAGTAGTGCATAAACACAGTTTAAAAAGTCATATAGTACTACTAGGCCAGTGGTCGGCAAACTCATTAGTCAACAGAGCCAAATATCAACAGTACAACGACTGAAATTTCTTTTGAGAGCCAAATTTTTTAAACTTAAACTTCAAACACCACTTCTTCAAAATAGACTCGCCCAGGCCGTGGTATTTTGTGGAAGAGCCACATTCAAGGGGCCAAAGAGCTGCATGTGGCTAGCGAGCTGCAGTTTGCCGACCACGGTACTAGGCTTATAACAACAGTTTCTTGTCAAAGCTTTTCATGCCTCCCATTCCTATTCCCTATAGACAGCAATTTTCCAACTTTTTAGCTATTTCATCTTATATATACCTTTGTAGTTCTGAATCATTTTTTCATGCTGATTTTTATCCATAGTAGATAGATAGCATCTATTGATTTCCTATTATGGAATATGATGATTCGATTTAGTGCTTTCACTACCACTTACCCCCACCGATGTTGCATACACTCTCCTATCTTCTCAGTATAATCACAATTTTTGGATTTTGAAATATTATATTTAGGAAAATATCACAGGTAACATTTCATTTCTTGAGTAAGTGTTTGTACCTACAGTTGATGATTATAAAGATATTTTCCCCCTCCTCAAATACTTTGTTTTCTATTTATAAGTCACTAATTTATCCCTAAGCTCTTTGTTTGATACAACTGTAAATGCCCCCTGAACACATTTAGAATCTCTCATGTTCTTTTTGAAATATATATCTTTATTTATTTCAGAGAGGAAGGGAGAGGGAGACAGAGATGCAAACATCTATGATGAGATAGAATCATTGATTGGCTTCCTCCTGCACACCCCACATTGGGGATCGAGCCCACGCACTGGGCATATGGCCTGACTGAGAGTTGAACTGTGACCTCCTGGTTCATAGGTCAATGCTCAACCACTGAGTCACGCCGGCTGGGCCTCTCTTGTTCTTTTTTAAAGACGTTCCTCTTGGAGCTCTTTAATTTCCTGGTACAATCAAATTTCAGTGTTCTCAGGGCCACTACTTAGCTGTGGCCCTGGTATTTGCCTTCATCTATTGATGGATCCCAAATTTCCCTCTTTCTTGATTTACTAACTACCAGAAAAGGATACATGAGAAGGACTTTTTTTTTTTTTTTTAAGATCTCACCTCTGAAAATTTTATTATTTTATCTTCACTTAAAAAATAAGTTGGCTGGTCATAGAATGCTAGGTTGGAAATCATGTATTCAGAATTTTGGAAGCATTTACTCCATCATCTTCTAAGATCTGTGGTTGCAAGTGAGAAATCTAATGATGTTCTCGTTTATGTTCCTTTTTAATGACTTTTTCTCCTGCTTGAAAAACTTTTCACCTTAGTTTTCTGGGATTTCACAATGACATGACTTGACATGGTCCCTTATTTATTTGTGGGGGGCCCCCTTTCCTTCTGTTTTTTAAACAATTTATTTAAACTAAAAAAAAAGAAAAAAGAAAAAACAGCTCACACACATATTTTTTTTTTTTTTACCCCCCAATACCCTCTCTGGCAACCACCAATCTGTTCCCTGTATCTATAAGCTTGTTTTATGTTTTGTTTTTTAGATTCTACATGTAAGAGAGATCAAATGATATTTGTCTTTCTCTGCCTTATTTAATTTAGCAAAATCCCCTTGAGGTCCATTCAAATTGCTCCAAATAGCAAGATTTCATTCTTTTTTTTTTTTTAAGGCTGAATATATCTCACAATTCTTTGCATATTTAATCATAGATAGACACTTAAGTTGTTTTCATATCTTGGCTATTGTGAATAATGTAGGGAACATGGGGGTTCATATATCTTTTTGAGGTAGTGTTTTTGTTTTCTTTGGATAAATATCCAGAAGTACAATTGTGATCACATAGTAGTTCTATCTTTGATTTTTTGAGGAACCTCCATACTGTTTTTCATAGTGGTTACATCGATTTACATTTCCCCCCCCAAAATGCACAGTGTTCCCCTTTCTCCACATCCTTGCCAACACTTGCTATTATTATTTTTGATAATATCCATTCTAATGTGAAGCAATAACTCATTGTGGTTTTGATTTGCATTTTCCTAATGAAACAATGTTGAGCATCTTTTCATGTACCTGTAGACCATCTGTATGCCTTCTTTTGAAAAATGTCTGTTCATAGCTTCTGCCCATTTAAAAAATATATAGTCTTATTGATTTTAGAGCAAGGAAGGGAGAGCGATGGAGAGATAGAAACATCAATGACAGAGAAACATTGATCGGCTGCCTCCTGCACCCTCCTTCCCTCCCCGCAACTAGGGATAGAACCTGCAACCCAAGTGTGTGCTGTGAGCTGGACTCAAACTGGTGAACCTCTTGATTCATGGGTCGATGCTCAGCCACTGAGCTACACTGGCTGGGCCTGTCCATTTTTAAAAAATAACTTAAAAAATTTTAATTACAGTTGACAGATAATATTATATTAGTTTCAGGTGTACAAGATAGTGATTAGACATTTATATAACTTACTAGAGGCCCAGTGCATGACATTCATGCACTTGGAGCGGGGGGAGGTCCCCTCAGCCCAGCCTGTCTGGGAGCCCTTGGGGGATGTCCCACTGATGGCTTAGGCCCGCTCCCTGCTAAGCCGCATTCGGACATCCTTAGTGCTACTGCGGAAGTGCGAGAGGCTCCAACCACCACCACTGCTCTCGCCAGCTATGAGCCTGGCTTGTGGCTGAGCAGTGCACTGACCACCAGGGGCAGCTCCTGCACTGAGTGTCTGCCCCTGGTGGTCAGTGCGCATCATAGTGACTTGTTGTTCCGCCGTTTGGTCGATTTTCATATTAGCTTATTATTATATAGGATAATGCAATCACTTTGTAAGTCTAGTACCTACCTGACACCATGCATAGTTATTACAATATTATTGATTATATTCTTTATGCTGTACTTTACATCCCATGACTGCTTTTATAATGGGAAATTTGTAATCACAATGGTAATCCTTTCCACTTTTTCACCCATCTCCCCAACTTCTGCCTACTTTTTAATTGGATTGGTGTTTTGTTTTTTTTTTGCTATTGAGTTGCATTAATTCTTTATGTATTTTTTATATTAGCTCCTTATCAGACATCCATGATTTGAAAATATTTTCATCCATTCAGTAGGCTGCCTTTTCATTTTGTTGATAATTTCCTTTGCTGCTCAGAAGCTTTTTAGTATGATGTAGTCACACATTTAATTTGTGTTTGTGGCTTTTGTTTTTGGTGTCAAATTCAAAACATTGTCAACAACACTTATGAGAAGGAGCTTAACACTTACGTTTTCTTCTAGGAGTTTTATGGTTTCCGGTTATATGTTTGAATCTTTAATCTATTTTGAGTTAATGTTTGCATATGTAAGATAGTGATTGAGCTTCATTCTTTTACACATGGGTGTTCAGTTTTCCCAGCACCATTTATTGAAGAGACTGTCTTTCTCTCATTGTATATTGTTGGTTCTTTTGTTGTAAATTAACTGACCATGTATGCTTGAGTTTATTTCTGGGCTCTCTCTTCTGTTCCACTAATCTATGTGTCTGCTTTTATGCCAATACCATACCTTTTAAATTACTATGGCCTTGTAGTATAGTTTGAAATCAGGGCACATGATGCCTCCAGTTTTGTTCTTCTTTATCAAGATTGCTTTGGCTATTTGGAATTTTTTGTAGTTCTGTAAAAATTTTAGGGTTATTTGTTCTACTTTTTTGAAAAGTGCTTTTGGCATTTTCATAGGGGTTGCATTTTCATAGGGGTTTCTACTCAATCTGTAGGTAACGATGGATAATATGAACATTTCCACAATATTAATTCTTCCAATCTATTAGCATGGAATATCTTTCTATTTATTTGTGTCTTTTTCAAAATTTTTATTAATATTTAATGGACGTCTTTTACCTCCTTGGTTAAATTTATTTCTAGCTATTATTCTTTTTGATGCAATTGTAAATGGGATTGTTCTCTTTCTGATAGTTCATTATGAGTGTATAGAAATGCAGCAGATTTTTGCATGCTGCTGTTGTATCTTGCAACTTTACTGAATTCGTTTATTTGTTCAAACGTGTTTTTTTAATTGAGTCTTCAGCGTTTTTGTATGTGTAATATCATGTCATCTGCAAATAGTGACAATTTTACTTGTTTAAATATGGATGCCTTTGATTTCTTTTTCTTGCCTAATTGTTCTGGCTAGGGCTTTCAATAGTATGTTGAAAAAGAGCGAAGAGAGTGGGCATCCTTGACTTATTGCCGATTTTAGGAGAAAGGCTTTCAGCTTTTCTCCAGTGAGTACAATGTTAGTTGTGGGCTTGTCTTATATGGCCTTTATTATATTGAGGTATGTTTCCATTACACCCACTTTATTGAGGACCAATATCCCAATACTAGGAATTCCAGAAAGAGAGTATTAAAACAAAAGAGAATTTCCCAGCACTGGAAGGTATGAGTTATTAGAATATATTCAAAGTGCTGAAAGAAAACAAAATTTCAACCAGGAGTACTCTACCTTGCAAAGTTTCATTCAGAATCCAATGAGAGATAAGGAGTTTTTCAGACCAGTGGAAGCTTTGAAGGTTAAAAAACAAAAGTAGTAAAAATTACAGATTACAATGATTAGTTAAGGATATACAAGATAAAATGATGTAAAATGTGACATCAAAAACATAAAACCTGTGTGTGGCAGGCGAAGGGGGGTAAAAATATTGATATTTAGAAGAGGATCAAACAAACACAGAGGAACTTTCTTTATATTCAAGTACTCATTCCTGTGAGCATATTTTATTTTCAACACTTTCCATTTCTGCTTTGGTGTGAGAGCTTTTGGCTGTATGGAGGAGAGCCAGGAAGGCTATTGTCAGCCCCACTTGCACCCTCACTTTTGGAGGCTGACACCTCCACTTCCTTAATCTGTGTGAGTTTTATACTAGTGCTTGTTTTGCTTCTGGGCTTCATATTTGTAAATTGTGGCTACCTTTTTGATAAAATATTAAGAGTTTTTGATAAAATAATAGGGAAATATTTACAAGACATTCTCACACGAGCTTATCAATGTTTACTGTTTTTAATGTGTACCTTTACTTATTTGTTTATATACTGGCAACTTACTATATATATTATAATAGTGAGACACAAGAATAAATAGCCATCTTGTAGAATACATTTTGAGGTTCTTACTGCCTATCAAGTCATGTTCAGAGTAAACTTCCTTTAATATATTTGTTCCCAATTAGAAGAGTTTTTATTTAAAGCAATATCTTATTATAAAGCATGTTTAAGGTAATTCTTTCTATAAATGCTTTTTAGAGATCCTCTTTTTATTGAGAAGATATTAAACATAACTTTAAGAAAAGAGAAGTTATAACTGACAGAATTGTCATCCATGAATAAATATTTTTTCTCCTTTTTATTTAGTCCCATGAATTTAAGAGAATATATATATAGTTGGAACCAGACAAAAGTTAAATTAGTTTAAATAATAGTACTCTCAGAAACATGAGTAAGTCAGGTACTTGAGTCATTGAAAAATCTTGTTTTCTAATCCACAGGTAATGATGCTAGATTTTACAATCGACTGCAATCTCCTAATGTTAACCTGGAGATTATATTCTTTCCATTTACCAATTGTTCCTTAAGTAATTTCTAAATTTATACTAAGTGTATGACTTCATTTCTCTGTGGATGGGTTTGAGAATATTATGAATGAGTTGTTCTGGCTGCTTAACAGCCACTGACCTTCACTCTTTCTGCCCCCAGCTGTTAAACCACTTGCTTGTAGTGTAACAGCCTGGAGGAGATTTTAACATAAAGACTGGAAAAGCAAGAATAATAGCCATTACAACTCTTAAATTTTGATACTATAAAGATAAATATTTATGATAAAATATTAGTTGACAATTATGTTTATCTAAATAGAGAAACTGAATGATATCCAGAAGAGGAAGACTAAAAAGGGGGGAAAAAGTACAAAAAGGATACTTTTTTCATATTAATTCTTCTATTTTCACTGTAATGTTCTGTATTTTAAGTTATTTCCAGCAGTTTTAAAATAAAATCTCGTGTTTTAATTTCTATATTGCTACTTTGCTATCATGCTATTAACATGAGTCATGATAATCTTGAATTTATGAGAATGAAACAACCAGATTTAATCTTTCCTTCCAGAGCTACTTTTGTGTCAGTTTGAAGTAACCTTCCTTTCCCTTGAACTTTTTGCTATTATCTATAATGAAGGCACATGATATTCCTGTTTTAGATTTTTATTTTCCTAGTAGCTCCTTCCAGGTTTATTCAGCATGACTCAGCTTTTTAAAAGGGCCTCGATATTTTTTGTTGAACAAAGGATAATGAAATAAGATTGTGGATGTCCAGGAAATGCAATCTGATACAATCATGACCCAGTACTTCATTCACTGGTATTCATAAAGGACTTTGCTATGAAATCATTCCTCTTTAGAGTCTAAGGTTGAAGGCTGCACATCTTCAAACTCTTAACCACTTTTTTAAACCTTTGTTGGTTTTATTAAATCGGCAAAGTTGAAGTAATAATAACAACTACCACATAAATTTGTTGTGAGAACTAAATGAAATAATGTTTGTAAAGTGTTCACCAATGCCTGGCACACTGTAAGTGCTCAGTTATTGTTAGCTTTCATAGTCCACTAGAGGCCCAGTGCACAAAATTCGTGCACTTGGGGGGGGGGCTTGTCCCTCAGCCTGACGTGCACCCTGTTGCAGTCTGGGAGCCCTTGGAGGATGTCCAACTGATGGCTTAGGTCTGCTCCCTGTTAGGAGCAGGACACCCTTAGTGCTGTGGAGGTGGGAGAGGCTCCTGCCACTGCTGCTGCACTCACCAGTTGTGAGCCCAGCTTCTGGTTGAGCAGCGCTCCCCCTGTGGGAGCACTGTGACCACCAGGGGGAAGCTCCTGCATTGAGCATCTGCCCTTTGGTGGTCAGTGCACATCATAGTGACCGGTAGTTCTGCCATTTGGTTGATTTGCATATTAACCTTTTATTATATAGGATGGTACATTCTTTTGCATATCTCTTGTCAAGTGAATTACTTGGGGATAGATTGGACTTTTTTTTTGGGAAAAAAACCAATATTTAAAGCAATGTCTTAGTGACTTTGATTGAACACTTTGATTATAGTAAACCCACTGTGGGTCAAAAATCCAGGTGTAGCAATGAAGAAGAGGACACATTTTTTTTGTGTGGATGGCAAACTGTCTCTGAAAGGCAATTCCAAAAATTACAGATGTATAGAACTCCCAAAATGGACTCCTGTATAGTAGTTGTCAACCTTAAGGATGCAAAGAAGAATAAGATCATTGGCCAGCATTAATGCAATCACAAAACATCTTTGAGCAGCCTTTGTGTGCCAGGTATGTGGTGTAGTCCCTGCCCTTGTGATCTGGTGGGAGAGACAGACTTTAAACACTATCACAATTTTGCAAGCCACATGGTGCTATGACTGCCTGTGGTATGGATACGTGAACTAGTCAGGGATGTCAGTGTGTGTATATATTAATCAGAGTTTGATGTGAGAGTAATACCCTGACTCTAGTGTGAGGAATGAATGGTTGTGGTAGGAGCTGGTGAGACTGGTTGTGGGTTATAATAGTTAAGAGACTACAGTGGGGATTTGGATATATTTAGGTAGAAATTTAATGGTTTGGTGATCAATTGGATTGGGGATAGGAGGGACATCAGGAAGACTCCCAATTTCTGTCATCTGCAGCTGGCTTCTTTGGGATGCCATTCCAGAGATGAGGAACATCAGAAGACAACCAGCTTCTTAAGTCCTTAAAGAACCAGAACTAATGATTCTTAAAGAACATTCTAATCAGGTAGAATGGCATAATCGCTAAATAGAAATACAAGTATTGTGATGGGGACAATGAATTCTGAGTGAACTTTCAAAGAGGAGAGGCATTTCAATAAAAAATAGGTTTTAAAAGGTTTGGAAGATTTCTAAAAAAATGGGAAAAAGGAAAGAAGGAAGAAAAGGTGAAAGGAAGAAAGAAACCCTTCTCCTCTCAACCCCCAAGGAAAGCACAAGAGGAAAGAGAATTTCTGATGGAGGGATAAGCATAAGCAAAGATGCTGAGTCAAGAAAGGGCCCAGTATATTTGGGAAACAGACTATTAAACTATGAATGATTTTAACAATATATAAAGAAAACTAAAAGGTTTATTGATATACTTTATGAATTAAAAATTATTTAAAACGTTAATTGTCATTAAGTAATTTTTTTACATATATCAGTTTTGTAAATATATTATTTTGACTAATAAAAATCCTGTTAAATTAAAGAGGCAGAGAAAATTAGAGTGGTTAATTCTTAGCCCTAAACTCTCAAAGAGCAATCTCAGTTTATCTGTTTTTCAGACAATATGGTATGTAATGAGGTGATAAAATCAGTGTAACCCATGTAAGTCTACATAAGGAGGTAGTTGATTTCTTTTTTGCTATGTACCAACTCTTAAAGTACTGTATTTGTTTTGTCTGAAATTCTACATTGAAGAACTCATTCCTTTGGTTCCCTTAAGAGATGTATTTTTCTCACAGAATGGTGATTGCTTATCATTCATTTATCGGGGGTCACCATGCTTTTTTTGGTAAAGGGCTAGATAGCAAGTAATTTAAGCTTTGTGGACCAAGAGGAAAAATCAAGGATGATATTTTGGTATAATGAGAGAAAGTTCCACAAATACGTATAGATGAAATTCAAAACGTTATCAATGAACACTAGAATTTGAATTTCATATACTTTTCACTTGTCATGAATATTATTCTCATTTTGATTTTTAAAAACCATTTAAAAATGTAAAAACCATTCTTAGCTCATGGGCCAAACAAAAACAGGTAGTTGGAAAAGAGAGGCTAAATGGTGATGGAAAAACAAAACATAAAAACAGGTGGTTGGCCATATTTGGGGGGTGGATTGTTTTTTTTCCAACTCTTACTTTACATTATATTGTGAAAGAGTTTTTCTATCATTTTATGTGATCATATTTTTTGCTTCTGAACAAAAGAGAGTACATGAGGACATTGGTCATTGTTATTTGAAAGTGTGTACACAAATACTCAAAAAGAGGTAGTGGGACCTCTCTTGGGTGGAGGCATTTTAGGTTTGTCTAGTCTTGGCTTGCTGTTTTTGGAAAAGCCCTGGATAAGTAAAATGTCTGAAAAAATATTTCACCTTCATTTTTGAAGTGTTTATAAAAATGAAATGATTATGGAAACTCATGACATTTTTTAGAATGTATCTGTGCATCCACACTAAAATTTAGATTTTTGCTTAGCATAATACTCTCCAATTCCATCCATGCTGAAATAAGCCAGTCAGAGAAAGATAGGAATAGTATGATCTCACTCATATGTGGAATCTAATGAACAAAATAAACTGATGAACAAAATAGATCCAGAAACATAGAAGCATGGAACAGACTGAGGAATTTCATAGGGAAGGAGAGGTTGGGGGAGAGATTAACCAGGGAACTTATATGCATACTAGAGGCCAGGTGCATGAAATTTGTGCACAGGTAGGGTCCCTAGGCCTGGCTGGTGATCAGGGCCGATCGGGGCCCTCTGGCTGCCGACCAGGGCCTTTCTTCATTCTGCACCCCCCGTGGTGGTCAGCGTACGTCATAGTGAGCAATCGAACTCCCAGTCTCCTGGGCAAACTACTGTGGGGACAATTTGCATGTTAGGCTTTTATATATATATATATATAGATAGATAGGCATAGCCCATAGACACAGACAATAGTGTGGTGAAGCCCTGGGAGGGGCAGGTTTGGGGTGGAAGGCATCAATGGGGAAAAAAACAAAGAGAACATATGTAATATTTTCAACAATACTAGTAAAGGTGAATTTTAAAAATATAAAATTTAGATCGTAGTCTCACAAAACCATTATCATTGTGGGGCATGGAGTTTATTTTTCTTTAAAATATAAATTATATGATGATTACCAAAATGACAAGTTGATTTCTTTAAAAAATATCTTTATTGTTGAGAGTATTACAGATGCCTCCCTCCTTCCATTACCCTCCTCCAGCCAGTTCCCACCCCACCCCAAGCCTTCACCATTCTATTGTCTGTGTCCATAGGTAATTTATATATGCATATCAGTTATTTGGTTAATCTCTTCCTCCCCTTCCTCCCCCCTTCCCTCTGAGATTCATTAGTTGGTTCCATGTTTCCATGCCTCTGGTTCTATTTTATTCATCAGTTTATTTTATTCATTAGATTCCTTGTCCATTTATTTTGATTTTTAGATTTAATTGTTGATAGATATATATTCATTGCCATTTTATTATTCATTTTCCTTCTTCTTCTTCCTCCTCTCCTCCTCCCTCCTCCTCCTCCTGCTCCTCCTCCTTTTCCTCCTCCTCCTCCTTCTCCTTCTCATTCTTATTCTTATTCTTATTCTTATTCTTATTCTTATTCTTATTCTTATTCATCCTAATTGCTTTTCTCTTGCTGCTTTTAAGATTCTCTCTTTGTCTTTAACCTTTGACATTTTAACTATGATGTGTCTTGATGTGGGTTTCTTTGGGTTAATATTGTTTGGGACTCTCTGTTCCTCCTGAACTTGTAAGTCTACTTCTTTCACCAGGTAGGGGAAGTTTTCTGTCATTATTTTTTCAAATAGGTTTTCAATATCTTGCTCTCTCTCTTCTCCTTCTGGCACCCCCATAATGCAAATATTGAAGTTGTCCCAGAGGCTCCTTACACTATCTTCATATTTTTGGATTATTTCTCTTTTTGCTCTTCTGATATGGTGTTTTTTGCTTCCTCACATTCCAAATCATTGATTTGATTCTTGGAATCCTCTATTCTTTTGTTGAATTCCTGTAAATCACTCTTCATTTCAGTTAGTGTATGCTTAATTTTTGACTGGTCCTTTTTCATGTCTTTGACATTCTCACTAAGATCCTGAAAGTCTCACTAAGTCCCTTGAAGCTCTCATTAAGATCCTTGAGCAACCTTATAACCATTGTTTTAAACTCTGTATCTAGTAGTTTGCTTGCTTCCATTTCATTTTTCTTTTTCTGGAGATTTCTTCTGTTCTTTCACTTGTGATATGTTTCTTTGTCTCCATATTTTGGCTGCTTCCCTGTGTTTTTTTTATGTATTAGGTAGAGTTGCTGTGTCTCCTGGAATTGGTAGAGTGGCCTTGTGTAGTAGGGCCCAGTGGCTGAGCCTCTCCACTCACCTGAGCTGAGCACTCTAAGTGCGCCCCTGTGTGGGCTGTGTGCATAGCCTTGTTGCAGTTGAGCCTTGATTGCTGTTGGCATCACTGGGATGAATTGACCTCCAGGCTAATTGACTGTGAGGAACAGCTGCAACTATGGCAGAAGAGCTGCTGTGTAGGGGTGTCTCCTACAGGGATGAGCAGGACTTGCTTCAGTGGCACTTCAGCGTGTACTGAGTCTGTCCCTTGAGTGTGTCACTTGTGAATGTGTAAAGTTGTAATCTGGTATGGTCTGAAGCTGTCCTCTGGGTGCACTGGCTCTAGGGCCACCTGGGAGGTGCAAAGTCAGCCATTGCCTAGCAGGAGCTACAGAGTCATTTGCAGATGGTGCTACTTGTGTTGGGTATGGAAATGCACAGGTGAGCCAGGCTGTCTTGGGCTTCTTATTGCTAAGGATTGTGAACACTGACACCAGCTGCTGCTTGTTTGAGAAATTTTAGGAAAGTGTGAAGCCTGAGTGAGGACAGACAATTCATACGGAAAAGCTGCTGCAAACAGCTTAGGTGGTGCTGCAAATTGGATGGGGTGGGGTCTAAGGAAATCACCAGGGCAAAGAAAACAGTGTGAGGTAGGTTGATGGAAACTCAGATATGGCTCCCAGTCAGCTCTGTGATAGGGAGGTCACAGCATAAGAACTATGACCCCTATGAGCTTCCCTGTCTGGGAGAAAGCTTTCCCCCAACTTCTTACTTTGATGTCAGACAATCCAGTTCTTCCTGTATGTCCCTGGATCCCCTTGAGCCGTTAGAGCCAATGCTGGAGCTCAGAGGGAACAATCCTGTGTAAGTTCATGCTCTGGCCCTTTAAGAGTAACTGCCTGGGTCTCCAGTGGCCTCCATGTCACTCATTCATAATCCCCGCTAGTTTTCACAGCCTGAAGTTATGGAAGTTATGGGGACTTCTCTTGCCAGCTATGGAGCATGAAGCTATAGGTCTGGTCTGAAGCTGGGACCCCTTGTTTCTCACGGGAGGCCTCTGCTGCCTTGATATCCCTCTGGATTGAAAAAAACAACACATGATGTTCATGATTTTTTAAATTGAATTTATTAGGGTGACATTGGTTAATAAAATTATATAGGTTTCAGGTGTACAATTCTTAATACATCACCTGTATATTGTATTGTGTGTTCACCACCCCAAGTCAAGTCTCTTTTTATAGTCATTTATTCCCACTTTACCCTCTTCCACCTCCCCACTCCCTTTCCCTCTGGAAATCACTATAGTGAAGTAAGCCAGTCAGAAAAAGACAAGTATCATATTATTTCACTTATATGTGGAATCTAATGAACAAAACAAACTAACAAACAAAATAGAAACTGACTAATAGAAACAGAACAGCCTGACAGCTGTCAGAGGGGTTGCAGGGCTGGGTGGAAAAGGTAAAGGGATGGTCATAGTATTAACATGGAACAAGGTTTGAGAAAACAGTGGCAGTTATGCCACTTTTGGTTGTCTGAAAGTCAAAGAATTGCCATGATGAAAGTTAATGTGGAATTTTATCTTATGAGAGGCTTGGGTTCCCAAATCAGCACTCAAGTTGAAAATTATGAACAAATTACCCTTGAAAATCTCAAAGGAAAAGGGGCCATGTGAGATGACTACACTGTCTCCAAACATATCCAAGGGACCTGAGCTGAGCCCAAGATATCCTGGCTGGTTAATGTTTAGGACTGTACCTCTCATTGAAACCAGAATCACTCCTTAGGTGAGATGCTCGTCCTCTGAGGCTGCAGCAGGAACTGAGACAATTTAGGCAGCAGCCCAGTTAAGCTTGTCATCTCATGCACACACCAGACTTACTTTCCCTATTCCCAGTAGATATAGTTAAATATTGAGAGCTAAATGAATATATGGTTACAAAGCAACTTGCAAATAAAATGAGTTCTAAATATAAAAGTGATCTACATTAAAAGCTAAAACTTGCTTAGAGGCCCCCCCAAGAAATTCTTTTTATTTTAAAGAATCTCTTTGATATAGCAAATAAAACCAGGGAAAGATGATATATAGTAATTATCCAAAACCATATATACATCCACAGAATATCTATTGAAATGATTTGACATTAAAATTCTGCTCTAGAGTTATCTCATTGTTTTCTCATCTTTTGTGACTTTTTGAATGGACACCAATAGTTTTCCTGATTTTTGAAGCCACAAAAATAGCATTACTACTTCCTCTAACACTGTCCTGATCTTCTATTTACTTAGGTTTGGAAAGTTCCTAAGGTCTTCTGTTATTAAATTATTTCATTTTTCAATTATTAATGAGATGTCAGGAGCTGGTTTTATATTTTAGGATTATGAGGCTGAAAAATTGCAATAACCACACCTGAATTATTGTTTTTATTATAGGGTAATTTTAAAAAATATATATTTTATTGATTTTTTTTACAGAGAGAAGAAGGGAGAGGGATAGAGAGTTAGAAATATCGATGACAGAGAAACATCAATCAGGTGCCTCCTGCACACCCTCTACTGGGGATGTGGCCACAACCAAGGTACATGCCCTTGACTGGAATCAAACCTGGGACCCTTCAGTCCGCAGGCCAACGCTCTATTCACTGATCCAAACCGGTTAGGGCTATAGGGTAATTTTAATATATCTTAGATTTACCCCATATAGAAAACAAGACTACTTTGCACCTCAAAAAAATAATAAAAACTATTAAATGGCAATTTATGGAATAGGAGAAAATATTTGCAAACCTCATATCTCATAAGGGGTTAATATCCAAAATATTTAAGGGACTCAGATAATTAAATATAATAATAATAATAGTAATACTAAATTATCCAATAAAAATGGGCAAAATACTTGAATAGTCATGTTTTGAAAGAAGATATTCAAATAGCCAGAGGAACATGAAAAGGTTCTCAGCATCACCGATTTTCAGAAAAATGCAAATCAAAACCACAATTAGATATCTTACACCTGTTAGAATGGCCATTATAAAAAACACAATAGATAACAAGAGTTGGTGAGGATGTAGAGAAAGGAAACCCTTGTACACTGCTGTTGGGAATATAAATTAGTGCAGCCACTATGGAAAACAGTATAGAGGTTCCTCAAAAATTAGAAATGGAACTAGCATAAAATCTAGAACTTCTAAGTGTGTATCAAAATAAAATGAAATCACTATATTGAAGATGTATCTGTACACCCATCTTCATCGCAGCATTATGTGAGGAAGTGATGTTAACTAAACTCAGAGTTGTAATCATTTATATATATATATATATATATACACACACACACACACACACACACACACACACACACAAATATGTATATAAAATTGTTATGTTGCACACCTTATACAATGCTATATGTAAATTATATCCAGTAAAACTGAAAAAAAAAAAACCACATTAAAAAAAGATGATCTACATTACATTGTAACTTAGCAAGAGCAGATTTCCAGTGTCCTAGAGAGTCCTGAGATCCCATGGAGGGGTCGGGGCGAGTGAGTGTGCAGGGCAGTGGCTCCTGGGGCACTCTCCATCAGCCCTTACCTAACTGCAGCATTCCCTATGGATATGCTTTATGTGCTGGACCTCCAAGTATGTATGAATTTGTTTGACAAAAGGATCCTGCTTTTAAAAAGTTGAAAGTCGCTGATTTGAAGTGTATTTCCAATAGTTTTAATTTTCCAGTGCAAGCAGAGCATCTGCTGAGGCCACTGGGGAGATTTCTTTTTTTCAGATGGTGGCTCTCTTATCATACTGCTGGTGGGATGCCTTGTCAGGGGGCAGAGGCTCCCTTAGGAGAAGAGAGGATAGGAAATACAGAAGATATCCCCCAGACACGTTTGCTCTCAATTTGCTAAATATTTCCTCTGCTCCAACCTTATCATTTACTGGTATTACTTTTATCTACCGAGGGCATAGGAGAAGGACAATTACCCAACCCCATGCTGTGCCGCAGGGCTCTCAGGGTTGCAAAGTTATACTGTGATGGCACCAGGGCTACATGGTGACTTTTGTGGGCTCTAGGCACTTTTGCCTTAGGAGCCCCTTATGCCATAAAAATATTAAACTTTTACGTTTGTGTTGGTGTAAAGAGAAATACAGTTCAGGCTATATTCATTATTACATGTTAATCATTATTATATACTGTTTCTTATAATTTTAAAAGAAATAAAAGCATTCTTGTAGGTCCTTAAAGAATCATGGGCTCTAGGCACTGTACCTACTGAGTGTATTGGATAAGTCAGCCCTGGCTAGGGCAGTGGGATTAGATTTGGGGAAGAGGATTATTCTTCATCTCTTAATGGGACAGCGTTAATTAATTCTTTCTTTGTCTACTTATAGAACCCATCCTCATTTTCTGGTGCCCCCCTCCACACGATCCCTCTCCCAGCCCAACTTGTACCTACTGTAAATCAGACTTGAGTCCCATTGGGCTAAACCAGGAGACAAATCTGAGAGAGAGAATTGTCTCCTCTCTCAGAAGACCAAGACTTACTCATGGGGTTCTACCCATCATATCTAACTCCGTTCTTCTTTGTTCCTCTCCTCCCAGGTGACTCTCCACATTCATGCAAATGAGATTTGGGGACATCTGTCCCATCAGACTTTGCCAGATACATTCAAATATATCTGAGTCCCAATGTGAAGATTCCTTCCACCCTCAACCTGCTTATCTGCATTGAAGGCATGTGTGTGCCTGCCCAGGGATAAGAAAAGAGTCTTTCCTCACACGGAATGACTTTTGTATCCACTGGGCACATTTAGTTCCTTTCTCTTATGGCCCATTTTAAGGAAGTACTGGCTTTCTATTCTAAACCTATTTCACCTGCCCCTTCTCACCCCAACTCCATGGTACAAATGTACTTTCTGCCTTTCCTCTGACATGCATTATTACTTACGTGCACACCAATGTATATGTTTATCTAGACAGTGAATACTTAAGTGATCAGAATAGAGTCTAACTCATCTTTTTATTTTTAGTTGGATGGAAAAAATGAATGTGAATCTGTCTTATAAGACTACAAATAACCTGGAGGCAAGATTATTTACCTTTTGCCCTTGTATGCCTCATGTCATTCCACAGAATTCCTTAGACTTCCTAGTCACTCGGTAAATAAATATTTATTGAATAATGTAAACAAAAAAATGCTTGCTCTTGGAGACCTGAATTTTCTTATTGAAGTATTTGTTTATGTTATGAAATCATGTATGAGACTAAGCTTCAAGCACATTCTTATGGATTCTTTAGAAAATTTATTTCCACTCCCAGATCCATATGAGAAAAGTTTGAAGGAGCTGGAATTTAGTATAGAAAAAAGATAACTAAAGGCTGAGTGTAAATGCTCCCTAGTGGATGCTTTTCATCAGTCATTCTTCATCTGAACTGAGGAAGGTGTATGCATTGTCTTGTATATAAACACTAGAGGCCCAATGCATGAAATTCATGCAACAGTAGGCCTTCCTTCCCCCGGCTGCCGGCACTGGCTTCCCTCCAGCATCCAGGACCTGGGCTTCCCTCGCAGCCCCGGCTTTGTCCAGGAGGTTGTCTGGAAGGACATCCAGTCTAATTAGCATATTATATATTTTTTATTATAGATAGATTAGATGCTGTTAGTTATAGATCTGTGTTGCTTGGGGGACTTACAGAATTAGCTTTGTTTAATAATAGGACAAAGAATCATATTCTTGGCGTGGATTTAGAATACATCTTACTTCTAGTAAGCCCTTTAATTCTTTGTGGTTGTGTAGCTTTCATAATACTGTAGTAACAGTGCATGGGATGTGTCTTTTGAAGTTGATAACATATTTAATGAAATGTTAAAATATTTCGTGATGTATGAGATGGATGTGGGACAAGGAAAGGAGTATAAAGCATCACTCAGTATACATTCACATACCTTTTTTTTCCTCAAAGACCTAGCACAAAATGCTTCACTTTTCAATGGGTTTTCTAAAAAAAAAAAAATGCGTATCTTTAAAGAGGCTAAGAAAAATTATGCAATATTAGATAATAAGTAAGAAAACACATACTTTCCTAAGTAAATAATAATTGTTATATGATTTTAAGATCTTAAGTTCTTTAGGAAATGCTACAAATATCTGAAGAGCCAGAGTTATACCTTTGGAGCTCATTTTAATTATTTTTTTGTAACAAATTACTCTCAAACTTAGTTTAAGACAATGAGATTTATTATTTCACACAGTTTCTGTGGGTCAGGAGTCCAGCTGCAGCTTAGCTGTCTGATTCTGGCTCAAGAACCTCATGTGGTTGTGGTCAAGATCTTTTCAGGGGGCTGCTGCTATTTGAAGACGTGATTGGGATGGAGGTTCAGCCTCAGTCACAACTGGCAATGTAGCTGGCTGTTGGCAGGAAACCCCAGTTGCCTACCACATGGAGGGACTGCTCAGGGGCATGAATACCAGGAGGTAGAAATGGGACCAACTTGGACAACGACTACGAGAGCCTTTTTGTAATAAGATCTGAAAATGGTACTGCAGATGTTTTTGCTGAACATTAGCTGCATATTAAGTTTTATTTTTGTTAAAATATCTTGAATTATTTTACAATAGAAAACATTTAAGAAAATTAATTCAACTTATTATTTGAGTTAGGAGCAACAAAAACAGTTTTTCAGATTTAGTGTCACTTGAGAAACAGCAACAACTATGTTTACTTATCCTTCCTCAGTTTGTATCTTTTAAAAAATATATATTTTATTGATTTTTACAGAGAGGAAGGGAGAGGGATAGAGAGTTAGAAACATCGACGAGAGAGAAACATAGATCAGGTGCCTCCTGCACACCCTCTACTGGGGATGTGCCCGCAACCAAGGTACATGCCCTTGACCAGAATCGAACCTGGGACCTTTTAGTCTGCAGGCTGACGCTCTATCCACTGAGCCAAACCAGTTAGGGCCTCAGTTTGTATCTTGAAAATTTTAGTTTATTTATAAATTTCTGGTACTGAAAAACAAAAGAGATTTAAGACCTTTAACATTAAATAATGCAGGCACATGCCCAGCAGGCGTGGCTTAGTGGTTGAGTGGTCACCTAGGAATCAGGAGGTCACATTTCGATTCCCGGTCAAAGGCACAAGCCTGGGTTGCGGGGTTGATCCCCAATGGGGAGCATGAAGGAGGCAGCTGATCAATGATTTTCATCATTGATGTTTTTATCTCTCTTTCCCTCTCCCTTCCTCTCTGAAATCAATAAAAATAATTAAAAAAATAATGTAGACACATACTTAATTTCTTCCCCAAATTTATTTCTCAATGGCATAATCGGAACCGGTGCATTTTCTGATATTTATACTCGTATCTTCATCTCTCTATATAAGCTGAAATCCTATTGAACTTGGAGCCCGTGCATAATTATTATGCTTGATTGAATACATTGTGTTGCATTTTAAAAAATCATTATTTCTAGTCTTTTATTTTCATCTTTCTAACTATATTCTATTTTTAAAAAAATTTCTTTATTGATTAAGGTATCCCATATTTGTGCTCATCCCCCCATTCCCCTATTCTAATCTTCTTGAGGAAAATAATCTAGCCTTCTATTTCTCTTGGATTCCTAGTCCCGAAGCACTGTAGCATGGTGTTGCTCACTTAGTTGATCATGATTCACTAAGTAGTCAGTGCCTATTTCAGAGGAATGTCATATCTGAGACAGCAGATGCTATAACCTAGAAGCAAGCATATTAATTTAATAATAACTATAGGTTTCTGCAAGGGAAAAAACAAACAGATTTTGCATTGTGTTCCCTTGTACGAATGTCATGGAGTAAAGGAGTTCAATCCTAACCATTGGCTGGATCATATTTTGGAAATATTTTCCGGATTGCAGCTGTTTTAGACAACCTGAATTAAACAAGCTTTTCATAAATGCTTCAATATTATTATTTTTTAAAAGCACTATGTAGCCCTAACCGGTTTGGCTCAGTGGTGAGAGTGTCAGCCTGCGGACTGAAGGGTCACAGGTTTGATTCCGGTCAAGGGCATGTACCCTGGTTGCGGGCACATCCCCAGTGGGGAGTGTGCAGGAGGCGGCTGATAGATGTTTCTCTTTCATCGATATTTCTAACTCTCTATCCCTCTCCTTTCCTCTCAGTAAAAAAATCAATAAAATATATATTAATAAAAAAAGCACTATGTAGTTTTATGGTATAGGGCATCCATCAAAAAGTGATATAAAAAATGGAAATCTACTTGAAACTCTGTGATTCTGAAAGTATTTTGTTTTTTGAACAGGCTTAAATAATGGGCTATATAGTATTAGGACTTTGTAGAAAAAAATATATAGTATATATACTTAGTTATAGTGTCTGTAGCAATTTTGATGTTTAGATTTATGTGGCAGGCAATGAAGTTCTGGTTGGATTTTTCTACCAAATAATATTTTTCAAAACTGACAGTTTAATGCATGCAGGGTTCAGCCACCCAGAACTATCATATAAAATGTTTAATTTAGGTGTTTTTTTTTTAAAGTCAAATGTGGTTAAAAATGAATGCAAAGCAGCCCGGGCACGTTTTTTTGTGCCTCTGAGCAGGATTCTACAGGCCAATGCCTGCAGGCTTTTGCCTGGGGATGCAAGAGAAAGTCAGTGCAAATCAGGGCCCTTTCTTAAGAAAGTAGCCTGTGTGGACAAGTATTTGTTTATGGCCATAAAAAAATGTCTTTTCTTTCCTTCTTTCTGAAACTTGAACTTTGTAGTAAGTTATTTAAAGGCAATGCACCTGAATAAGTGCCGATGAAAAGGGTATGTGTTAGGAACACTCTGGCCTCATGTCTTTGCAGCCAGCTTCATTTGGGACCACCTGGAGTCCATGAGGACAGAGTGTGGGGAAGTTGTTCTCTCCACCTCTTCTCCTAAAGGTGATTGAAAAATACTGGGCCTGCCTAGGAGGCTGAGGAACACTGGCTTCTGTTGTTGGCCCATCTGCTTGAAGCAGTTTAGGGAAAGATCACCCACTCTGTTTTGAATACTACAAAGCTCTGGTTTAGTGTCTGTGAAATTTGTGCTTCCTTCAGACTCTACTGATATTTCAGTTTCTTTCCAGCTCTGACATTTTGGGTTCTAAGTTAGAAACTTCTTTGTGAAACACATGAAAAATGCATCCAGGACTGTGAAATTGCACTGCTCATGGCTTTATAAATGTTCAAATATTGAAAAAGTTGTTCACCACTGTTCTAGCTCTTTGAAAGATGTAGGAATATAACACTAATTATAGTTTCTGACTCAGTTACGGAGACAAGATAGAATTAACATGTTATTTTTTAACATATGTTGTATTTTTAATAAAAAATTCTCTTTGATTTTCATCTGAGTCCCAAGTACAAGATTTCTGATTCAAGGTAATTTTTATATCTCACTAATTTTTTAGTTTTCCTCACAGTTCTTAAGGCACTATTTTGGTAGTTTATAATTTTTGTCGCTTTTCTCATTTTCTCAGTTTGGTTTCTGTGAATTGATTTGTATCTAAATAACCTTATTTCTAATAGTTTGCTATAGGTTTGCTTGTTTTTTTTTTTTTTTTTAGTTTTTAAGCATATAGTTATAGCCTCTTCAAATCATAGTAATTCATTTAATTCATTTTTTATGATTATATGTTTTATTTCTGTTTTATATCTAGAATTGCCAGTATAATGTCAAATTATGGTGGTAACAACAGGCATCCTTATTTTGTTTTTTATCTTAATGTAAATAATAATAGCTATTATATACAAGCTATTTTCTGTTTTCATGTATTATCTCATTTACTCCTCACAATAAACATGTGAGGTGTATACGATTATTATACCCATTTTATAAAAGTCAGTCCTAGAGAGATTAAATAATTGATATAATTCTGCCCTAAAGTGACTGAGTCAAGATTTGAATCCAAGCAGTCTGACAGTAGAGCCTGTGTGCTCAATCTACTTATCATACTGCTTCCCATGTGATTTGCACTTGAAACTACCATTGAGATGATTATATGTGAGTGTTTTTTTAAATTTGACTGATAAATTAATGAATTTCCTAAGGTTAAATGCAGCATTTCTTGCCCAGATTGACCTTTGGGAGTTCTTCCCTCCAGGTCATCATTTGCTTCCAGAATATGTCAGAATATCTATCTCTGGGTACAGACGGAGACATCTGGTATATTTCTAATTAAATATTTTACAGAACATGTTTAGGAATGCTTTTATTATGACTGATTTTTTTCCACCTGGAACATGAAAATGAAAACCGTTTTCAACTTACCTATATGTTTTTTTTCTTTTGAATCAGTTATATCTTTTTTTTTCAAGCTACTGACTTTTTTTTTAATATTTCATTTAGTTTTGTCTTCAGAAGCATCAATTATCCCCACCTTGTCTCTATTTTCTCTCTGTGGTTTTATTATTGTCTTTTCATTGCCTCTCTTTGCTCATTTTTCTCTATATTTTGGAAGAACTCATCATTTGTCCTCTACCTTCTGATTTCATTTTCATTATCATATTAAAAACTCTGCTTTTTAATATATAAATTAAACATTTAAATATTTTAATACTATCATTGCAGCTTATTTTCCTTCAAAGCTTCCTATTTTATTCAGCTTAAGTTTCATTTTTCTCTTGCTGTTGTTTCACCTAATTCATGGATTTCTGTATGTTTTGATAGAATTAATATCTTCTTGCATCTTTTGAGCACGTGACACAGTTTATTAAAACTTATTCCTTTGAGATTTCAAGGTGTTGTCCTCTTTCTCTTATCCTACAGTGATTTTTCTTTCCTTTTTTTCCTCTCTCAAGAATAATAAGCATTTATTTGAGCAAAAGGAGCCCAGGAGACACATATTCAGGTAGCAACCTAAATTGTGTTCTGCCAAGATAAAGGGGAGGCCTCCTTTTATAGGGAAAGTTCCCAGTCAGATTCCCAATTAGATTCGTTTTATATAAATAAGGGTACAATTTGTGCAGTTCTGATCGTAATTGCTGGTCTCAGTCCTTTGGTGGAAAACCAGGGCTTCCTGTCGTGGTTGACTCAGACCCATAAACAAGCAGGGTATAGTTCAGGAAGCCAGAGTTGAAGGTTCACCTCACATGAATGCTTTTTCTCAGGGTCCACACCATGCTTAACACTCAGGTTCTGATTTAGCTGGTCTGGGGTGGGACCTGAGCCCCTGGACATTGGACCACACTTGGAGGATTGAGGCTGTAAGTCCTCTCCAGAGCCCCAACTGCTGTGCACACAACAAAACCCCTGCTTGCAAGGAGCTGCCACCTCACTGTGTACCACACTGGCTGGCTTGTGTTTTTAAAAAGACCAGGCCTGGGGCATAAATTAATTTTCATTTTTGTAATATTATCATTTATAATGATATATGCACATATACATATACATATACATATATATGTAATATTGGTCTTTGTCCTGTTAACATGAAAAAACATTCAAATCTGTAAAGAATTTTTGTGAGTTTATCTGAGCCAAACTGTCGACAATTGCTGGGAAGCAATATCTCAACGGATTAGGATAGTGCTCCAGAGAATGGCAGTTTCTCATCTGTTTTTATACATTGCAATCAAAGGAAGGGACATAGAAGGGTTACATGAAATCCACTGATGATAGATTAGAGAGGGGGGGAGAAAGCAAAGTGGGGAAACCCCTAGGATTGGATAAAAAGTAAAATGATAGACACATACTTAGGTGGGTGCAGGAACAATTAACATGATAATGAAGGAATTTGTGGTATCTGTCCTGGTGCCCTGGCACCTTAGGTTGTGCCCTAAGGGGTCGGGAAAAAGGGAAGTTACAAGTTACCCAGACATTTCAAGGGTATGTTATTTTAGAAGCAAAAAACAGATGAACTCAGTTAAGGTTAAGGTTGACCTTGTCAGTGAAGATACTGGCCTAGGATGTAACTGCCCACCATAACTGCTTTTAGTTAAAGTTTAATTTCAGACCATCCTTTGTGGTTATTTTAGGTCTCTGAATCTGCAAGACCGCCATGCAGGTCTTGACCTGAGCTTGTCAGGTCAGCATGTGGCTCCTTTTGTCCATAGTCCCCGTTCCTGGCACAGCTCCTAAAACCGTTGGAATTTCCTAAGTGATAAGAAGACATGTATAAAGGTGTCTTTAGTTGCAGAGGTGCTGTTGGAAAGTCCCTAGGTAATCTAAGGCTGGGAGCTGATTACTGGGGAATGAACCACGTGTTCAAAGGGTTGAAACTTCCAGTCCCAGCCCCCACATCTTCCTATCCCCAGGAGATTGAGATCAATCAAGAATGGCCAGTGATATAATCAAACATGCCTATGTAATGGAGCTTCCATAAAAATCCAAAAGGACAAGTTCTGAGAGTTTTTGAGTTGGTGAACACATGGAGATTTGGGAAAAGAGACACTGAGAGAGGGGATGGAAGCCCCTCACCCCTTCCCACACAACTTACCCTATGCATCTCTTCCATCTCCTTGTTCCTGAGTTATATCCTTTTATAAAAAACTGATGATCTTATAAATAAAATGTTTCTCTGAGTTATGTAAGTTGCTCTTATAAATTAATTAAACCCAAGGAGGGGTTTGTGTCAAGATCCAATCTATAGCTGGTAGGTCAGAAGCACAGGTGACAACCTGGGCCTGTGATTGGTGTCTGAAATGGTTGGAGCACAGCTTGTAGGACTGAGCCCTTAACCTGTGGGATCTGGTGCTATCTTCAGGTAGACAGTGTTGATTTTATTTTACTTTTCAACTAGAGGCCTGATGCACGAATTCATACACAGGTGGGGTCCCTCAGCACGGCCTGTGGGGATTAGGCCGAAACTGTCAGTCCAATGCCATCTGCTGCTCCTGCCTACCGCTCCCACTCATCCCAGCCCTGCTGCATCTGCTGCAGGCTCGCACCCAGTCATTCCTGATCAGGAGAGGCTTGTGCCGCTTCAGTGGCATTCACCAGCTGTGAGCCCTGCATCTGGCGCCCATCCCAAGGGGGTTTGGGAGGGGCCAGGACACAATCAGCCCTCCAGGTGGGCAGTGGGACGCCTTTGGCGGCCTGGGATCCAGACTCGTCCCACTGACATTCACGCTAGTTGTCAGGAGCTACCTTACGGCCGCTTTTATATAGTTTCTTCCTTGCAGAACATCTTAGGGAGGGGAAGCGGCCACGGTGCTCGAGGCCGACTTCCAGGAGGCTGGCAGTGCTGTCAGGATCGTGCCGGCTGTGCTGGTCCATTGGTGACTGGCTTGTTCTCAGGAGATTGGACATACAGGACTACTAAGGGAGTGAGTGGCTGCCACTGGACGGGTAGGTCATTTGAGCAGCACTCCTGCTGTGGGAGCACACTGACTACCAGGGGGCAGCTCCTACATTGAGCATCTGACCCCTGGTGGTCAGTGCGCATCACAGTGACTGGTTGACCAGTCATTCAGTTGTTTGGTCGTTCAGTTGCTTAGGCTTTTATATATAGATAGATTATTAACTATATTCCATATGCTGTACTTTACATACCTATGACTAGTTTGTGATTATCAATATGTACTTCTTATTCCCTTTACCACTTTCATTCACTCCTCCCCTCTGGCATCCATTAATCTGTTCTCTGTATCTATGAGTCTGTTTCTATTTTGTTTATTTTTGCTCTTTAGATTCCACACATAAGTAAAACCATATGTATTTGTCTTTCTCTGCCTGAATTATTTCACTTAGCATAATACTCTAGGTTCATCCATGCTGTTGCAAATGGTAAGATTTCATTTTTTTATGGCCGAGTAATATTCCATTGTATATGTACCACCACTTTTTAAAAAATATATATTTTATTGATTTTTTACAGAGAGGAAGCGAGAGAGAGAGTTAGAAACATCGATGAGAGAGAAACATCAATCAGCTGCCTCCTGCACACCCACCATTGGGGATGTGCCTGCAACCAAGGTACATGCCCTTGACCGGAATCGAACCTGGGACCCTTGAGTTTGCAGACTGATGCTCTACCCGCTGAGCCAAGCCAGTTAGCGCTGTACCACCACTTTTTTTTATCCACTAGTCTATTGATGGGCACATGGGCTGTTTCCATAGCTTGACTATTGTAAATAATGCTGCAATGAACATAGGTGTGCATATATTTTTTTCAAACCAGTGTTTTGGGTTTCTTTGGATATATACCCAGAAGTGGAATTGCTGGGTCGAAAAGCAATTTGATTTTTAATTTTTGAGGAACCTCTATACTGTTCTCCACAGTGGCTGCACTGTCTGCATTCCCACCAACAGTGCACAAGGGTTCCCATTCTCCACATTCTCGCAGACACTTGTTTGTTGACTTATTGATGACAGCCATTCTGTCAGGTGTGAGGTGATAACTCATTGTGGTTTTAATTTGCAATTCTGATTATTAGTGACACTGAGCATCTTTCATAGTCTATTGGCCACCTGCATGTCCTCTTTGGAGACGTGTCCATACAGGTCATCTGCACACTTTTCAATTGGATACATTTTTTTTTTTTGGTGTTGAGTTGCCTGAGTTCATAATACATTTTGGATATTAATCCCTTATCAGATGTATCATTGGTGAACATCCTTTCACATTCAATAGGTTGTTCTTTCTTTTTCCAGTGGGAATTTTTAAAATTGTTTTATATTTTCAATTACAGTTTGCATTCAACACTATTTTGTATTGGTTTCAGGTATCCAGCACAGTGGATAGATAATCATATAGGTTACAAAATGTTCCCCCCAATATTTTAAGTACCCATCTAGTACCATAGACAGGCCCAGTGCATGAATTCATGTACATTGAAAGGAAATTAATTAGAAGAAATATTTTAATATCGCTATTCACCCTTTCTCTATAATAGAAGTGTCAGCCAAATTCACAATCAACAATGACAGATGGAAACACATGCGTGCGGTTGGCGCCAGCGAGAGCTTTATATGTACCATGCATGTGAGAGTCAAGTTAGCCTTTTATAGATATAGAACAAACTTGCTTAATTAGACCTGCTTTATAATGTAGCTAAACTTTTTCCACCCCAGTGAAGCACCCCAACTTCTTTCAGATAATTGTCAGCAACACAGCAATAAATATCAATATGAAGCAGATTATTATTGTAGATCATGCAGGGAGAACAAAGGGTAAAATATTTAACTGTAGCAGTGTTTGACTATATTCTGTGCAGTGAGAAAACCTGAAGTCATTTTTAAGGTCCACCATTGTGAAGAGCGGCTACAGTGTTTGGACAGGTTCAATACTTGGACTGATGAGAGGGCACAGTCCTCTCATGGCCCCATGCAAGCCCCAGCTTGGAGGGCAGAGCCCTCCCAGCACAATTATAGCCAACAGCTATAGTTGTAAGCTTGAATCTATGGTCCGAACACATGGCCCCACGTGCCTGAGTGATGTAGGCTTGATAGAGTTCAGGTGCATGCAGTTGAGTAGGATTGAAACCCACAAGAATGTTGTAAACATCTTGATCACGCCCTTACTTTGCCTCTGGGCATCTGCATCTGCTATAAAATAAAGACACAGCTTGTGGGAGGTGGCGCTGTCTCTCAGGAAGCAGCGTCCCACTGAGACGCAGCTTTCACTCTCTTGTCTGTCTTTTCTAAGCCTTTTACCACCCGCACTCAGGTTCACCCTTGGCCATGCTGGTGTGGCACACACCATTTCTTACTTCTTTTCAATCTGGTCAAGTTTCTAAGCTTTCTAAATCTCCTTTTTCTGGCTAATGAAAAGAAAATAGGATTCCACCGTGTATCCTATGTACCTACTTCAGGACTTCTGTTAGGATCAAATGAGATGAAGCACAGGAAAATGCTTCACAGACATTTGGTGAAAGTGTAAAATGTTTTCACCTGGCTATAAAGCAAGTTGTGTTCCTGGGCTGAAGAAACTGCAAGGAGGCTGGTCGGTAGGGAGAGGAAGCTAGGCATTGCTATATGACATCGTTACCTGGTGCCCACAGTGATTGTTTCCTGGCTGGGCTGGCTTGTGGGCTGCATTTTGCGCTATGGGGCTCGGCAGTGTTGGCTACAATTTGGTGGGGTGTCGCTCTGGAGTGGTGGCAGGGCCTGTGTCCCACTTGGGGGAAGCGGAGTATTGCTTTGTGGGCTCCAGTGATCTTATCTGATCACTATGGCTAATACTTCTGTTACTATGTGGAACAGGAGTGGTGAAAGTGGGCATCCTTGTCTTGTTCCTCGGGGAAATGGTTTTAGTTTTTTCCCATTGAGTATGATGTTGGCTGTGGGTTTTTCATATATGGCTTTTATGATGTTGAGGTATGATGCTTCTATTTCCATCTTGCTGAGAGGTTTTATCAAAAATGGGTATTGGATTTTGTCAAATGCTTTTTTCTGCATCAATGGATATGACTATGTGGATTTATCTCTCAATTTCTTTATGTGATGTATCACATTTATTGATTTGCAGATATTGTACCATCCTTGCATCCCTGAGATAAATTCTACTTGGTCATGGTGTATGATCTTTCTGATGTACTGCTAGGTCTGATTTGCTAGAATTTTGATGAGGATTTTGGCATCTATGTTCATGAGGGATATTGACCTGTAATTCTCTTTCATTGTGTTGTTTTTATCTGGTTTTGGTATTAGGGTGATGCTGGCTTCATAGAATGAGCTTGGAAGTGTTCCTTCTGCTTGAATTTTTTGGAATAGTCTGAGGAGGATAGGTTTTAGTTCTTCCTTGAATATTTGGTAAAACTCCCCTTGTGAAGCTGTCTGGCCCTGGACTTTTGTTTGCTGGAAGCTTTTTGATGACTGTTTCCATTTCTTCCATAGTTATTGGCCTATTGAGATGTTTAGATTCTTCCTGATTGAGTTTTGGAAGGTTATGTTTTCTAGGAATATGTCCATTTCCTCCAGGTTGTCCAGTTTGTTGGAATAGAGATGTTCATAGTATTTTTTAACAATCATTGTATTTCTGTGGGGTCTGTTGTTATTTCTCCTCCTTCATTTCTGATTTTGTTTATTTGGGTCCTTTCTCTTTTCTTCTTGGTGAGCCTGGCTTCATCAATCTTGTTTATCCTTTCAAAGAACCAGCTCTTGGTTTTGTTGATCTTTTGTATTTTTTTTTTTTTTGGGTCTCTATGTCGTTTATCTCTGCTCTGATCTTTATTATTTCCTTCCTTCTGCTTACACTGGGCTTTTCTTATTGCTCTCTTTCTAACTCTTTCAGTTGTAGTGTTAGGTAATTCATTACCATTGTTTCTTGTTTTTTTGCAGTAGGTTTGTAGAGCTATGAACTTCCCTCTCAAGACTGCTTTCACTATGTCACATAGATTTTGGATTGTTGTGTTTTCATTGTCGTTTGTTGCCATGATGTTTTCTTTTTCTTCTTTGATCTCTCTGGTAACCCAGTCATTGTTTAATAGCATGCTATTTAGTCTCCATGTGTTTGATTTTTTCGGATTGTTTTTATTGTAGTTGATTTCCAGTTTTATGCCATTGTGATCTGAGAAGATGCTTGATATGATTTCTATCTTCTTGAATTTGAAGAGACTTTGCCTTTGATCCAATATATGGTCTATCTTTGAAAATGACCCATGTACACTTGAGAAAAATGTATATTCTGTGGTTTTGGAGTGAAATGTTCTGAAGATGTCAATTAATTCCATCTAATCTAGTGATGGAGTCATTTAGGATTGATGTTTCTTTGCTGATTTTTTTGTTTAGAGGATTTGTCCAGTGGTGATAATGGGATGTTAAAGTCTCCTACTATGATTGTATTGCTGTTAATCTCTCCCTTGATATCCTCCAGGAGTTGTTTTTCTTTTTTTAATGTATTTGGGTGCTCCTGTATTGAGTGCGTATATGTTTACCAGAGTTATTTCTTCTTGTTGGATTGCTCCTTTAAGTATTATGAAATGGCCTTCCTTATCTCTTGTTATGTCCTTCACTTTGAAATCTAATTTGTCAGATATAAGTATTTCTACCCCAGTTTTTTTTTTCATTTCCATTCGCCTGAAAGACCTTTTTCCATCCCTCATCATCAGTCAGTGTGCGTCTTTTTTTCTGTGGTGGGTTTCCTGTAGACAACAGATATATGGGTCGTGTTTTCTTATCCAACCCATTACCCTATGTCTTCTGATTGGGGCATTAATCCCTTTACATTTAAAGATATTATTGAGAGGTACTTGTTTGTCGCCATTTTTATTCTTTACCCCTGTGTTCCTTCTTTGCTTCCTATTTCTTTTTTTTACAGCAGACCCTTTAGCATTTCTTACATTGCTTATTTGGTGGTAATAAACTCCCTTAGTCCTTTTTTTGTCTGTGAAGCTCCTGATTTCACCCTCAATTTTGATTGATAGCCTTACTGGGTACAGTATTCTTGGATTCAGACCCTTCCTTTGCATGACTTTGTTTATTTCATTCCATTCCCTTCTTGCCTGATGTGTTTCTGTTGAGAAATCTGTCACTAGTCTGATGGGGGATCCTTTGTAAGTAACTTTCTGTCTCTCTCTGTCCACTTTTAAGATTCTTGCTTTGTCATTGGTGTTTGCCAACTTAATTATAATGTGCCTTGACATCGGTCTTTTGGGGTTTATTTTGTTTGGGATTCTGTGAGCTTCTTGGATTTGTGTGAGTTTTTTCTTCCCTATATCAGGGAAGTTTTCTGTCATTATTTCTTCAAACAGGTTTTCTATTCCTTGCTCAGTTTCCTCTCTTTCTGGCACCCCTATTATGTGGATGTTGTTTCATTTCATGTTGTCCCAAAGTTGCCTTAGGTTCTCCTCCTGTTTTTTTTTTTTTTTTCTAGAAGCTGGTCTACTTGGGAATTTTTTTATACTTTGTCTTCTAGCTCACTGATGCATTACTCTGTTTCTTCTAGTCTACTCTTGATGGTTTCTATTGAGTTCTTTATACTAGCGAAGTCACTTTTTATTTCTTCTTCATTTCCTCTTGTTTCTTACACATATTGTTGAATTTGTCTACCATTCTTTTCATCCACCTTATGACCATTTCTCTGAATTCTTTTTCTGAAAGGTTGCTTGCCTCCATTTCATTTACTTCCTTTTCTGGTGATGCCTGCTTTTCTTTCATATGCAGGCTGTTTCTTTGTCTCCCCATGACCTCTCTTCTCCAGGTGTCTGGTTATGTAGTTCTCTCTCTCCTGCATTGATTTAAAGGCACAAAATACAACAGAACAAGGCACAGTGCACAAGACACTGAACACTAATGTATTCACAATACTAATAACCCCAAATAAAGGTGACCACCAGAGAAAAGTGAATTAGAGGATAAGAAAGAAAGATGAAGAGAAAAAAAAAGTAGTGCAAAAATGAAATTGGGAAAAGGAAAAAAAAGTAAGAGATTAAAGAAAGAGAATAAGAAAGAAGAGAGGAAAAAACTATATGTGGAGAAAACTCCAATAGAATAGCCACTAATCCCAACAAATGCCAGCAACAAATACCTAGAGATGAATGCAAACTACAAACGACAACTAATATCAAGCAAGGTGAGGGAAAACAGAAGCAAAGAAACCCAAACAAAAACAATACAAAGAGCAAAAAAAAAAAAGGTAAAACAATCTCACACACAAGCATAAAAAAACAGCTATAATCAACATTGAAGCAAACAAAAAGAAAGGGACAGAGAGAAAAAAAATTGGATAGTGAAGAAAGAGAATAGGGAGGTTTGTATGGACTTAGAGCAGGGGATTGGAAATTAGATATATAAGTAGGGTGAAATTTTAACAGGAGGTAAAAAAAGGAATAGGGAAAATCTAAAGCAAGCATAGAGTAAGAGAAACAGGGCAACAAAAGTGGAAAAGTGAGGAAGAGAGTGTTGACATAAAGGTAAATTTGAGATAGAATAAAATGATGCTAAAGGAAAGATGAAAATAGAATGTAGAACACTAATCCCAAAGTAAAATAAACAGAAAATAAAATTACACTTTTAAAAAAAGGTAAAATAATAGTACTATTAATACTGATTGAAAATAATAATGTAATAATTAAAAAGGTAAAATCAAGTGAGGAAAAAAGAAAAAAATTAGTTTCTTAAGTAAAAGATGAAAAAAATAAAATAAAAATGTGCAGTAGTGAAGGTCATTCACTTCCTCTACTGTTCTGTTTGACACACCTCTTTCCTAGTCAGGACAGTATTGAAGTTCCCTGTGTTCCACTGCTCCTCAGTGTTGTAGGCCACAGTCCTGATTTTCAAGCAGGCAGTATGTCTTTATTTTTTATACTTCTTTATTTGTGTTTACACAAGAGTCAATTTGTGATTCAACCCCTGGGTGGCGGTGTTTCTGTATTGACCTCCAGGTCTATAGGTCCTCTCTAGCTAGTGTTTAGATTTTGTTTTCCCTGTGGCACTTAATACTGGTTTGGGGGAATGGGCTGTCCCAAAGCTGGTTCTCTGATTGTTATTCCCCGCTCTGATCCCCAGATTCTCCAAAGACAACCTTCTGCTGCAGTCTCTTAGGGTATCCCCAATTGGGTGATCCTATGTATTGGGCTTAGTAATCAAAAGCAAGGATTTAAAGAGAGAGGGAAAAAGTGAGAGGAAAAAGAAGCCAGAGTAACTGTGCAAATTTCAGCTCTGCAGCACAAGTCTGTGCAGTATTTTTTTCCCCTTGGTTTAAGCAGCCGACACACTTTTAAAATTTTTAGGCTGCCCTTTTGTGCCCAGTTCAGCTATGGGTTGCTTTTTAGAGTTCCCTTCTTGCAGCAGCTCTGCAGATCCCTTTCCACCTTTGCGGATCACGCCAGCCCCAATGCCCATGGACTTTTCTGGGTGCAGACTTCCCTGGGTTCTCCAGCTCCTGCATGAGTGTTTCTCTCTCTTGTTCGGACCACAGACCTCACCTTATCCCAGGCAAAATTTGACCTTTCTGTGAGGAGGTGCAGAGCTCCTCTGAATGCGCATGCTTGAGCCACTTGAGGACCAGTGTTCTTGGGTTCGCAGCTGTTTGCTGGGTGCTGTTGTAGATTCCTGGGATTTTCAGGCTTCCGATAACAGCCTCTCTCCCCTCCAAGATGGTGTGGTCTCCGTGTCAGTGCCGGTTGCTCCGGAGGGATCCCAGCAGCAGTGGAGGCTGCCCGGTCAGGGGAACCCCATCTGGCAGTCCCCCACAGTCCCCTGGAGTATAGCTATCTCTCAACTCACCAACAAACACTCCTCGTGCGACCACACGCTCTCCCTTTGTTCTCTCACTCACACACTATCTTGCAGTCTGCCTTCCCATCGGCAGCCATCTTCCTGATCTCTTGATAATTGACCATTTAACTGACTTCATTGTTTTTTCATTTCCACAACTTATTTCCCACTCTTATTCACAATAAAGAATACATCCCTTGAATCCTGGGCACCTCAGCCTCAACCCCAATTAAGGCAAAACTCCAAAATTATGTGCCCTTGCTCTCTCTCTCTCTCTCTCTCTCTCTGCCTGTCTATCTGTGGGCTTGTTTTGTGGCCCTGGGCATGTGTGCACCATTCAGACTTGTAAGTAATAAACCTTTAAAAAGTTCTCTAATGATTGTTGAGGTACATCTTTAAATGATAACAAGAATGAAAGATCTGGTCTAGTTACAACATTGACTCCAGTCAGGAAAATGTCTGTGGGGTTTTACCAGGAATAGTATCAGTCCAGATGAGTGCCCACAGGTATTTCTAGCAGATAGTATCACTATTAATAGGTTGAGACCAACCCTAAGTAATTAGCCTATATATTCCCTTGGCTGCAAGTCATTAAAATATTTATTTATTGTTATCTTTATCTTTTAAGGCTACTGCTTAACTGGACAGCAGAGTATGGGAATAGGGCAAGTTAAAACACTAAAAACTCATTATTTCTTCTGAAATTTATTCATTTTTATTGAATAAGTGCTCCCTGGGTTGTTATAAGTCTTTTAGCAATAAATTATGAAATATAAAAATAAACAGTATGGTCCATATACAGAAAAACAACAACAATTAATAGAAGCTGTTCTTGAAGAAGCCCAGGCATTGGACTTACTAGACAAATACTTTAAATTTTCATGTATTTTTGTTTTTATTGGGTGGTCAGGAGAGTATAATTTTGGGCATTCTGATGCCATTTTAACCTGACCTCTTCTGCTCAATGTGTTTTTGAGATTCATTCATTTTATTGCTTATATTAGTAGGTCATTAATAATGGAATCTTAACTGGTTATTTCTGGTCTGAAATTGTATTTGTTGAATTTATTAACTATGTTTAGTACTTTTACTTTGGTCTGATAATTTTTCAGTTGATTTTCTTTTTTTCCCCCACCAAATCTATGGTCACATAATCTATTAATAGTGGCATTTTGGTCCTTGCTTTTATGTTATTTTTATCACTTATTTTGTTTTCTTGCTATATTGCATCTGAGCTGTATAACATTTTATTTTGAATTAGTGTTTGGTGCAGGAATCTGCAAATATCTCTTATGGTGTTAAGAAAGTTTTCTTTTATTTCTAGTTACTTTTTACTCAGAAATAGGCATTGAATTTTATTTATTTTTTTCAGCAGTTATTGCAATGATCATATAAAATGTCATGCTAATCTGTTGATCTCATAAGCTAGCAATGCATTTCTGGGAAAAATGTCCTTGGTCAAGATGTATTATTTCTATATAGCATAGGGAGTATAGTCAACAATATTGTGATAACTATGTATGGTGCCCAGTGGGTACAGGAAATCTTGGGGGGAACACTTTGCAAAATATATGATTGTTTAACCACTGTGCTGTACATCTAAATGTAATACAAAATAATATTGAACATAAACTAATTGAAAAAAGTTGTATTTTTTATAAATATACTGATTAATTTCATTTGTAAATATTTTAATTGGGATTTTTGCATTTATTTTCATAAATGAGCTAAACTAAAGGTTTCTTAAAATATATTTTTATTTATCTTTGACATTGTTATGTTACCCACATAAAATCTGTTGAGAAAAAATTTTAAAGTATTTATATTATTAAGTATTTCAACTGTAGAAAAAGTATGCATCACTCAGATTCTTCAAATTTTAATATTTTTTATATTAAAATTTGCATCACTCAGACTGTTCAAATAAATAGAAAATTGCAAGGAAAGTACAGGCCTCTTTTGTACTTCTTTCCAATAATTTCCTCCCTCCTCAGATGTGAACAATATTCTGAATTTGGTGTTTATTATTATTATCTTTTTATGCTTTAATTATATATTTTTAAACCTAAAAGGTTGTAAAAAATATTTTGCATACTTTCCCATTTCACATTAACTGTCTGGCTAGTATATTTGTGAAGTCTCTGGAGCAGATATAGTCTTGGTTTGAAATTTCCAACTATAATAATGAAATATTCTACTTTTATTCTCAGTTCTGTTAGTTTTTTTTGTTTTATGCCCTTTGAAGTTTTGTCATTAGTGTGTACTTTTATGTCTTCTGAGGAACTTGACACTTTTATTATGAAGTAATCCTCTTTCTTCTGCGAATATTTCTTGTTTTGAGGTCTACCAAGTCTGATATAATTATAGCCTTTCCAGTTTTTTATGATTAGTGTTTGCATGTTATATCTTCTTTCAGTCTTCTACTTTAACATATTTATGTCTTTATACTTAAAGTATTTTTCTTATAGAAATCATACATAAGATCTTGTGTTTTTTTTCCCTGCAGTTTGAAAATCTGTTTTTCAATTTAAATGTTTAGAACCATTTACATGTAATTATTGATGTGATTTGGTTTATATTTATTATGTTGTTATTTGTTTTTTATTTGTCATATTTTTTCTCTTTACCAGTCATCTTTTATTACTTTTTAAGCACTTTATGTTATTCCATATGATTTGCTTATTTATCTCTTTGTTTTATTATTTTAATGACTGCTATATTGTTTATAATATGCATATTTAACTTATCCCAGGAAATAATATACCATTTCACATGTAGTATAAGGGCCTTAAAGCAATATATTTTTTCCTTTTTCCATCATTGTGCTTTTATTAATGCATACTTCACATGTATATATGTTATAAATCTCAATACATTATTTTGTATTTAAATAGTTAATTTAAAGAAATAATTAAAAAGCAAAAAAAGTCTTATTTACCCACATTTTTATCATTTTACCATTTATTTTCGTTGTGAACATTTAAGTTTTAATCTGATATAATTTTCCATCTGCTTGAAGGATTTCCTTGAACATTTCTTGTAATGCAGGTTTGGTGATGATTAATATTTTCACTTTTTGTTTACTGAAAAAGTAGTTCACCTTTGGTTTTGAAAGATATTTTGCTGCATATAGAATTCTATGTGGACAGTTGTGTTTTTTCAGTGCAAATATTCTAGAATATGTTGCTTCCTTGTCTTCTGGCTTCTATAGTTTTGACAAAAAGTAGCATTAATTTGTGGTAATCAGTCACTGGTAATTCTTTGTTTACTTATACTTAATGTTTCTCTAGATGCTTATAAGATTTTTTTCTTTATTGCTGGTTTTTATAATCTCTATATATAAAAGCCTAAGCAACCAGAACGAATGAGATGACTGGAACAACCGGTCTCTATGACACGCACTGACCACCAGGGGACAGATGCTCAATGCAGGAGCTGCCCTCTGGTGGTCAGTGCACTTCCACAACCAACCTCCCCTGACCGGCCAACCTCCCACAGTTCCTCCCCCTAGCCTGCAGACTCTGATTGCCCAGTCAGGGCTGGGTCCTGGGCTGGGACAGGGAATCAGGGTGGGTGGTGGCAGATGTGGCCCCTTTCCCAGGGGGACTGAGGGCTGGCTCCTTCTTCGAGGCCAGTGGTCAATCTCCCACGCCCCATTCCTCTCCCTGGCCGGCAGGCCCCAATTGGCCCACCACCTGCCCACTGTGGTGGCAGCATGGCGGTGAGGGAAGGAGGAGGTGGGGAGGCAGGGAACTGTGTGGTGGCAGAGCACTGGCTATGGCGACATCAGCATCCGGCGCCTGTTCCTTCTGTGCCCAGCCTGGTGACTGTCGCCTCCTCTCTAGCCCGGCCCTGATCAGCCTGGCCCCAATGGGCTCTGGTCACCAGCAGGCCTAGGGACGCCACCCATGCACAAATTTCATGTACCAGGCCTCCAGTTTTGATTATAATGTGCTTGGCACAACGTATTTGTGTGTTTCTGCTAAGACTTCATGGAGCTTCTTGCATTAGGAGGTTTATAGTTGTCATAAAATTTGGAACCTTTGGGCCATTTTTTGTACAAATATTTCTTGCTGTCTCCACACCCTCTTTCTGGAATTGTAATTAAAATGTATGTTAGATTGAATATTTGTTTCATTTTTTATATCTCTCTGTAATTCATTTTGTATAGCTTCTATTCCTATGTCTTAATGAACTGATATTTTCTTCTGTAATGTCTTCTTCTAATGCCACCCAATGAAATTATTTTTCAGAAAATGTATGTTTTTTTTGTAGATGTTCCATTTGATTTTTATTTTATACCATACATTTAATACTCTTTATGTTTATCTTTTTGAATATTTATAGTATTTGTATTATATGCCTTGATGATTTTTAAAATTGACATTATTTTAATTATTTCTTTTTTTCCTTCAAGGATATTTCTTTAATGGGAAAAATGTACTGGCACAGATTATCTCACGTACAAACAGAGCAAGGATTACAGATAAGTACTGAGGAACCTCAACTGGTAAATACCTTCTTTAATAAAAATCCTCCTTGCCTATATTAAAGTAATAGTCTGCCTCCTGTTGCTTGAATGTTTATCTAGGGAGTTTTTAAAAAATCTCCTTTAATGTGTTTTAGAGGTGTGTTTAACTGTAAGCACACCTAATCCAGTACCACATTGGGAGTCTTGGATATTTTGGATCACTGTTGCTGCCTATCATAGACCTTCTCAGCTAAGGTCCCAAATATCAGTATCTTTTCATTTCAGTATCTCTCTTATCTGTTGTTTTTTTTTCCTACTTATTTTTCTCCTGGTTGTATATTATGTATTTAAGATCTTCCCATAATTGATAACTTCTGATTGGATGATGAAAATTATAATACTGAATTTGGTTGTTTTCATTTAAAAAAGTGTTAGACTTTAATCTGATAGGCAGTTAAGCTACCTGAATATCACCTCTATCTTTTGAAGTATTATTTAAAACTAGAGGCCTGGTGCATGAAATTCATGCACGGTAGGGTGGGGGTCTCTCAGCCTGGCCTGCACCCTCTCCAATTTGGGACCCCTCAGAGGATGTCTGACTGTGGGATGGGGCCTAAACTGGCAGTTGGACATCCCTCTTGCAATCAATCCGGGACCGCTGCTGTGCTCCTAACCACTTGCTTGCCTACCTGATCACCCCTAACTGCCTCTGCTTGCTGGCCTGATCACCCCCTAACTGCCCCCCCCGCCAGCCTGGTTGACCCCTAACTGCTCCCCCGCTGGCCTGGTTGCGCTCTAACTGCCCCCTTCTGGCCTGGTCTCCCCCCTAACTGCCCCTCTCCTGGCCTGGTCACCCCCTAACTGTCCAGAAGGAAGTCAGACGTCTGGAGATGTCCGGTTGACCCAGTCTAATTAGCATACTACCCTTTTATTAGTGTAGATGTTCAAGTTCAGCGAAGCCTTACTCTGGAGCTCATTTAGCACTGCTACTAATGTACAATCATTCTGAGGTTTATGATGAATGTACCATGTTCTCTGTCTTGTGGAAGAGCTAATGATTCCCAGCTTGTGTGAGCTCTGGGAATTGTGGCTTACAGCTTTTTGGCAATTGTTCCTGGCCACGCCCCCCTCCCCTCTGCCCCCTGCAATTGGCAGTTTTTCTTTGTCTGGCCTCATGGATTTCACCATTGCATGAGAAAATTGGTATTCAGCCAAAGATTCAAGGACAAATTTCTGAAGCCTCTTTCTCCATATTGTGCCTAACAAATTCTACCCTCTTTGTCTTCTTACTCTAATTTCTGTCTCTTCAATTCAGTAAGACACTGGGCACTGTATAGTTTCTTCCTCATTGTGTTATGTTCTGGAAATTGTGTAAAGCAGAAATCTGGGGTAATTTAACTCTTAACCTTTTTTTGCATTCATATTCTTAGTCATCATAGCCTTGCATTGCCTGTTGTCCAATCCCAAAAGAGGTATGCTTACATTTTGTCCAGTTATTTATGACTAGAGGGCCTGGTGCATGAAATTCATGCACGGGGGTGTGTGTCTGTCAGCCCAGCCTGCACCTTCTCCAATCTGGGACCCCTTGAGGGATGTCCAACTGCCCATTTAGGCCCGATGGGCAGTCGGACATCCCTCTCACAATCCAGGACTGCTGGCTCCCAACTGCTCCCCTGCCTGCCTTCCTGATTGCCCCTAACTGCTTCTGCCTGCCAACGTGATCACCCTCTAGCTCCCTGCCAGCCTGATTGATGTCTAACTGCTCCCCTGCAGGCCTGGTCACCCCCAACTGCCCTCCCCTGTAGGCCTGGTTCCCCCCCAACTGCTCTCCCCTGCAGGCCTGGTCACCCCTAACTTCCCTCCCTTGCAGGCTTGCTCGCCCTCAACTGCCCTCCCTTGCAGGCCTGGTCCCTCCCAACTGCCCTCCCCTGCTGGCCTGATCGCCCATAACTGCCCTCCCTTGCAGGCCGGGTCCCTCCTAACTGCCCTCCCCTGCTGGCCATCTTGTGGTGGCCATCTTGTGTCCACACGGGGGCAGGATCTTTGATCACATGAGGGCAGCCATATTGTGTGTTGTAGTGATGGTCAATTTGCATATCACTCTTTTATTAGATAAGACAAGAGGGTAGAGTAGAAGTCAGTGGTCTCAGATGGATTTAATTTGTAATGCAGCAAAGAAAAGGTAGGAAAACAGAGTTTTAAAGCACAATGCATGTTCAGATATTGCTATTGACATTATTAAAAGGCTAGGGGAGAAAGTCCTTAAAAAGTCATGTACAAAGAGAAAACTGAAGTGAAGGGAAACAAAATAACTTCTGTTGGTGCCCAGTCTGTGACTTAACAGTTTGGGTAGAAGTTGGGTGTCTTTATTCCTACCCATTGTTAGATATTGTGCTGTGTTCTTACCATTTTAGCTGTGTAGAGAGTATAATATAGCATTTATATTAGTAATGACAAAAATGACACTAACAGTTATACCTATTAAAATTTTAAGTATATTCATATTATTTCTTGCTCTTGGTTAGATTAAATTTTAGCTTTGATTTTATCTTTCTTGTGTAAACATTTAATAGCAGTGAGTTACAGTATCTGACTTAATATTACCTAATTTTCTTATTCAATCTGATGATATAGCTATAGAGATCAATGATTTTAGAAGTCATAACATTGGAATAATAGACAACATGTTTTATTGTATCTTTTTTCTGTATTTCTCATTTCATGCATAATATTGACTTGCTTATATTTCTCTTTTATATAGTCCTCATTTACTGAACTATATTGACTAACATTTTGCTGCATTGAATAATATGCCTTGATGATTTCTAAAATTGACATTATTTTAATTATTTCTTTTTTTCCTTCAAGGATATTTCTTTAATGGGAAAAATGTACAGGCACAGATCATCTCAAGTGCAAACAGAGCAAGGATTACAGATAAGTATTGAGGAACCTCAACTGGTAAATACCTTCTTTAATAAAAATCCTCCTTGCCTATATTAAAGTAATAGTCTGCCTCCTGTTGCTTGAATGTTTATCTAGGGAGTTTTTTAAAAATCTCCTTTATTGTGTTTTAGAGGTGCATTTAACCGTAAGCACACCTAATCCAGTACCACATTAGGAGTCTTGGATATTTTGGATCACTGTTGCTGCCTATCATAGACCTTCTGAGCTAAGGTCCCAAACATTTTTCAGAAAGGAAAGATTTTAACAGTTCTTTTGGTCTAGAGACATTCAGATCCAGAAGACAGTTGGAGAATTAATTAAAAATATTAGCTTCTAAGCCTCAGTGGTTTGGCTCAGTGGATAGAGCATCAGCCTGTGGACTAAAGTGTCCTGGGTTTGATTACAGTCAAAGGTACCAAAAAAATGTATTAGCTGTGTTAGCGTCTCTGAATGTATCAATTATTCTTTATTTAGCTAGAAGAATTGTGAAAAACATTGACAAGGGGATAACTTTGTAGAGTAATATGGACAGTTGGTGTCAGAAGTTTGTTTCAGAAATAAAGCTCCTTTTCCTCCATCATATTCAAAATACTTATGGGATTCAAAGCAGTCTAGAACATATTCCATACGAATGGGAAGTGTCTCTCTGTATATAGAGATCCACATTTATGTAAAACAATGGTGGTGTGATGATAACTTCCCCTGCAAAAGATTTATAAGGTATTGAATAGAAAGCTCCTATAGTTAGTTCCTGAAAATATGGTTCCACATGCATAAAAATTCAGATCAAACTTTATTTTTAGCCTAATATATTATGTTCATAAAGTGTATGTAATATTTTCACAAAAGCCATTGATCCTGTAATTTTAGAGTTATTTTAAATGGTTGAACTACTGGAAATCGAGATGCTTATGGGTCTAGACTATGTCTTCTCTCCCTTTTAGTCTCATCACCTGCCTCAGAACCCAGCATGTGTGGCATTAATATGATAAATCAATTTTGAAGCCTTACCTTATATGCTATGGGCTTAACACTGTCTTCTAGTGTAGTACCCCTAGGTTTCTCTACATGCACAGGTCGATATGAAAACCTCTGACCTCTATGTTTCTAACAGGTATAATAAACTGAAAATATAATATTAGTTAGGTTTAGAAAAATAGAAATCTTCAATAATAGAATAAATGACAATACCATTCACTACATATTTATGTAAAGTATAAGGCAAGATACCATATTGAAGAAAACTATGAAAAAGGCCAATTTTCAGGTACCTGGCTTAGATATCATCTTGATGATATAAAATAAAGATTTGAATAAAAATATTGATTTATTGGTAATTTTCTGGGTATTTATAATACCTTCAGCTTTGACATTTATGAGCAATCACTGGACCTCTTCTATCCACTGGCTTTTTAAAATGAAGCTTACCATTTTTTTAAAAAAAATCTTTATTGTTGAGATTATTATAGATGTCCCTCTTTTTTCTCCCCATAGCTCCCCACCACCTGATTCCCACCCCACCCAGACCCTTGCCACCCTATTGTCTGTGTCCATAGATACTGCATACATGCATATAAGATCTTTGTCTAATCTCTTCCTTCAGCCCCTACACCCACTTCCCTCTGAGAACCGTCAGTCTGTTCCATTTCCATACCCCTGATTCTATTCCATTCACCACTTTTTTCTGTTCTTCAGATTTTTTTCACTTGATTTTTAGATTCACTTGTTTGTAGATATGTATTTGTTGTTCATCATTTTTATCTTTACCTTTTTCTTCTTCTTCCTCTTCTTAAAGAATACCCTTCAGCATTTCATATACTAGTAATACTGGTTTGGTGGTGATGAATTCCTTTAGCTTTTTCTTGTCTGTGAAGCTCTTAATCTGACCTTCAATTCTAGATGATAGCTTTGCTGGGTAGAGTAATCTTGGTTGTAGGCTCTTGCTATTCATTACTTTGAATATTTCTTGCCACTCCCTTCTGGCCTGCATAGTTTCTGTTGAGAAATCAGCTGACAGTCATATGGGTGCTCCCTTGTAGGTAACTATTTTTTTCTTTGTTTGTTTGTTTTTTGCTGCTTTTAAGATTTTCTCTTTGTCTTTTGCCCTTGGCATTTTAATTATGATGTGTCTTGATGTGGTCCTCTTTTGATTCCTCTTTGGGTTTTTCTGCGCTTCCTGGACTTGTAAGTCTATTTCTTTCACCAGGTAGGGGAAGTTTTCTGTCATTATTTCTTCAAATAGGTTTTTAATATTTTGCTCTCTCTCTTCTTCTGGCATTCCCATAATTTGGATGTTGGTATGCTTAAAGTTGTCCCAGAGGCTCCTTACACTATCTTCATATATTTTGAATATCTTTTTTTTCTTCTGGTTGGGTGTTTTTTGCTTCCTCATATTTCAAATCATTGACTTGATTCTTGAGATCCTCTAGTCTACTGTTGAATCCCTGTATATTATTATTTATTTCAGTCAGTGTATGCTTAATTTCTGACTGGTCCTTTTCCATTTTTTTGGCATTCTCACTAAGATCCTTGAAGGTCTCACTAAGTTCCTCAGAGGTTTCTAGAAGATTATTGAGTAACCTTATAATTGTGGTTTTGAACTCTATATCCAGTATTTTGCTTTCTCCCATTTCTTTTATTTGTGACATGTTTCTTTGTCTCTGCATTTTGGCTGCTTCCCTGTGTTTGTTTCTATGTATTTGGTAGCTGCTAAATCTCTTTGAGTTGATAGAGTGGCCTTGTGTAGTAGGTGTCCTATAGGGCCCAGTGGCTCAGCATCCCCAACCACCTGAGTTGGACACTCTTGGTGCACCCATTTTTGGGCTGTGTGCACAGTCTTATTGTAGTTGAGCCTTGATTGCTATTATCACCGGGAGGAATTGACCCCAGGCCAATTGGCTATGGGGACCAGTGGGAGAGTTGCTGTGCAGGAGGCACCCTTATGGGGCAGGACTTGCTTCAGTGGGGCTTTGGTGTTCACTGAGTCTGCCCTTTGAGTGTGACGCTTATGGATGTGAAGAGTTGTAATCCAGTATGGTCTCACACTGACCACTGGGTACACTGGCTCTTTGATCTCCAAGGAGGTGCAAAGTCAACCACTGCCTGGGGCCACCCAGCAGGAGCTACAGAGAGATCTGCAGATTCCTCCTTTTTGTATCGGGTTTGGAAGTGCCCAGATGAGGCCCAGCTGTGAAGCAAGGCAGTCTGATGCTGGCCTTGGGCCTCTTATTGGTAGCTTTGGGGCTCCCTGACCCAGCTGCAGCTTGTTTGACAGGTTTTAGGCTGAGAAAGGACAGGCCATTCACAAGTAAAAGCTGCTGTGCACAGCTTGGGTGGGGTTGTAAATTGGGTGGGGTGGAGTCTCAGGGAATCTCCAGGGTGAAGCAAACAGAAATGTCTGCCGGTCAGCCCTGCAGCAGGGAGGGCCCAGCATGGGAACATTGACTGCTGCGAGCACCTCTGTCTGGAAGAAAGCTGCCCCTGCATTCCTGCCCTGATGCCAGATAGTCCAGTTTCTCCCTGTATGTGTCTGGGTCCCCCAGAGCCTTGCCTGTGTCTGGAGCTCAGAGCAAGTGGGAGCTTGTAAATTCAGTTCATGGTGCTGGCCTTTTAAGAGGAGTGTCGGGTCTCTAGCAGCCTGTCTGTCACTCAGCCCCAATCCGCACTTGTTTTTACAGTCTGTAGTTTTTACTGCTTGTAGGGACTTCTTTCCCCAGCTGTGGAACCCTGGGCTTGGGGTCTGGTGTGGGACTGGACTCCTTGCTCCTCCAGGTGGCCCCAAAGAGGCAATATCCCTACCGATTAAAAAAGTGGCATACCTGGGTGCCGGACCAGCCCATTCTGAGCCTCCTTACCTCCTACCAGTCTCAATGTGCTTCCTTCTTTACCTCTCTAGTTGTAGTACTTCTACTCAGCCAGATTTCCCACAGTTCTGGATGATGGTTGTTCTGTATTTTAGTTGTAATTTTGATGTGGTTGTGGGAGGCAGCAAGTACAGGTGTTTACCTATGCTGCCATCTTGCTTCCCCTTACCACTTCTCTAGAGGTAAAATACCTTTTAAGTTGACAACTGGCCATGATACCTCTGTGGTATTTTTCATTCCAGACACATTTTTTGGGTGCCTACTCTGTACCAGACAGCAGAATTCTATCTGTCCATGCTACTTGTTCCTTAAGACTTCTAGAAGTTTGCTGGTAAGATTTAAGTGGGAAACAGTGGCCAACATGTTCCCATCCCGAGAGTGCCTGCCCTTTCCATGTGGTCCTAGCATCCTGCCACAGAGCACGGTGGCATCAATGTGGACATCTCAGTTTCATGGGCCTCAGTTCTTTGATGCAACTTATTTTCTTTTTACAAAGGAGCATTTTTAATGGAATATCTTTTTTTTTTTAAGTATCCACCATTTAAAATATAGTAGATTTTTATTTTTTTGAATTAAAATAATCAGCATTTATTTTATATTTAGTTTATTGGGGTGACATTGGTTATTAAATTATATAGGTTTTTGGTGTACAATTCTATAATACATCATCTGTATGTTGTGTGTTCACCACCTGAAGTCAAGTCTCCTTCCATCACAATTTATTCTCCCTTTACTTTCTTCAACCTCTCCCCTTTTCCCTTTCCTTCTGGTAATCACCACACTGTTATCTTTGTCTATGACTTTTTTGTTTTGTTTTGTTTTTAGTTAATCCCTTTACCTTTTTTACCCAGCCCTGCAATGATCATGGAGAATTATTTCTTGACAAAATTATAAAAAATCAAAGAATGTATTTATTCATTTCCCCCCCTATAATATGGATGACATTGTTTTACTCATAGGTTATACAAAGATAGAAAAGACATTTTTTTCCCCTTGAGGAACTTGTATGAAGAACAATATATAGACAAATTACAGTACTGTTTAATGCTAAAATAGAGGAAGGGACAGAGTGGTGATGAGAGCAGGAGAAACTTTGTAGAGGCAGCGATGCTGGGCACAGTCCAGAAGAGGATCGTTGCACCTAGAGGGCTGCCATTGCCCTCGCCTCATGCTTTTCTTTCTGAATTTTCCCTTTTTAAAAAATACGTTTTTATTGATTTCAGATAGAACAAGGGAGTGGGAGAGAGGAATAGAAACATCAATGATGAGAGAGAATCAGGCTGCCTCCTGCAGGCCCCCTACTGGGGATCGAGCTCACAACCCAGGTATGTGCTCTGACCGGGAATCGAACTGTGATCTCCTGGTTCATGAATCTGTGCTCAACCACAGAGCCACACCGACCATTTTCTATTTTGAAGGGTGGCATCTTCACCTATGCAGTCTCCCAAACCAGAACCCCGGGAGAGTTTGCTGAGGAAGTCAGGAATAGAGAAATTAAAAAGAAAGGGAGTGCCAAAAGCTATGACACATAAAATGAATAAATTTGTCATAGGTAGACAGTATTGAGCCCATAACACATATTACCCCAATGTATCTATTCTGCCATTTTTATGAAAAGGATTTTATTAATTCCTTTTAGCAAATGAGGAAAATGAGGCTAAGAAGGGTAGGTAACTTGACCAAGATCACTCATCTATTAATTGACAGATACAGGATTTGAATTAATTCCTGTCTGGTTATAAAGATCTTACTCTTTCCACAGCATCATTTAGTAGGTTTATAAAAATATGAGCTCCAGATTCAATTTGTGTTTTATAAATATACAGTTTTTGTTTCAGCCATCCCTTGAATGTAAATAAACTTCTATAGCATTTTGTACTGTATGCTATATTTACCATTTATTTTACTTATTAACAATCAAGTGTATCAAAGAACAAAGAGATACAACTGCATTTTCAATTCAGTCTATAGAATTCAGATTTTTATGTAATAAGATTGGTTTTATTATCTGCTAACATGAGGCAGTGAAGTTTTAATTGTCAGTGCTCCATAATCCCAAATAATCTTGGTTCGAAATTGGGCCATATCAAAATATGTCTATAAAGATTCTTTCCTTAAGACTTGTGGAGATACAGATTAAGTTAGTGAGACTTTTTTTTTTTTTGGTGGTTGTGCCATTTCTTTTTATTATTAATTTTATTGTGATGATATTGGTTAATAAGATCAGATAAGTTTCAAGTGTACTATTCTATGATACATGATCTGTATATTTTATTGTGTGCCCACCACCCAAATCAAATCGTCCTCTGTCACCATATATTCGGCCCCCTTTATCCTACACCCCTTGTCTCATTCCTCTGGTAGCTACCATACTGTTGTCTGTGTCTATGAGTTTCAGATTTATATCCCACATATGAATGACATCATATGGTTCTTAGCTTTTTCTGACTCATTTTACTTAGCATAATATTTTCAAGGTCTATCCATGTTGTTGCAAATGGTATTTGCAAACAGCAGCTCTGTTTCCCTAAAGCTATTTCTTATGGTTGAATAGTATTCCATAGTATACATGTACCACATTTCTTATGGTTGAATAGTATTCCATAGTATACATGTACCACATTTTCTTTATTCAGTCCTCTATCAAAGGACATTTTGGTTGTTTCTATGTCTTGGATGCTATGAATAATGTGAACATTTAATCTTTGCGAATAACTGTTTTTGATTTTTTGGGGTAGATACCCAAAAGAGAGATTGCTGGGCCATATGGTAACTGTATTCTTAACTTTTGAAAAAAAAATATTTTATTGATTTCAGAGAGGAAGGGAGAGGGAGAGAGAGATAGAAACATCAATGATGAGGGAATCATTGATTGGCTGACTCCTTCATGCCCCCTACTGGGGAACGAGCTTGCAAAGCAACCAGGGCATGTGCCCTTGACCGGAATCGAACCTGGGACCCTTCAGTCCACAGGCCAATGCTCTATCCACTGAGCCAAACCAGCATGGGCTGTGTCTTTAACGTTTTTAGGAACCTCCATACCCTTTTCCATAGTGGCTGTCCCAGTTTACATTCCCACCAGCTGTGAATGAGGGTTCCTTCTTCTCTACATGCTCCCCAACACTTGTTACTGTCATGTTGATAATAGCCATTCTAAAAGGTGTAAAGAGGGAATCTCATTGTAGTTTTGATTTGCATTTCCCTAAAGCTAATGATGTGGAGCATATTTTTTTTTATATCTACTGTATTGGTCATTTGTATGGCTTCTTTGGGAAAGTGTTCCTTCAGGTTCTCTGCCCATTTTTTTATTTGATTCTTTTTGTTTGGTGTTCAGTTGTATGAGTTCTCTATATAATTTATATATTACCCCTTGTCAGAGCTGCTGTTTGCAAATAATATCTTCCATTTGGTTGGTTGCTTTTTTATTTTGTTGGTAGTTTCTTTTGCTGTAAAGAAGCTTTTTAATTTGATATAGTTCCATTCACTTATTTTTGCCTTTACTTCCCTTGCCTTTGGGGTCAAGTTCATAAAACATTCTCTAAGACCATGGTCGGTAAGTTTAGTACCTATGTTTTCTTCTATGTGATTTATTGTGTGAGATCTTACTTTTAGGTCTTTGATCCATTTTGAATTAATTTTTGTACATGGGGACAAAATTTAATGTAGTTTCAATTATTTGCCAGTATACATGTGATTTTATTTCTGATCTCTCATTTCTGTTCCATGTGTCTTTTATTTCTGCCAATATCATACTGTTTTAATTAACATTGCTCTGTACTATAATTTGAAGTCAGGTAGTGTAATACCTCCAGCTTTGTTCTTTTTTTTTCAGGATTATTTTGGCTATTTGGGATCTTTTGTGGTTCCATATAATTCTAATGGTTTTTTTTTTGTTCTTTCTTTTAAAAAATGACATTGGGATTTTGATGATGATTGCATTTAAACTGCTTATTGCTTTGGGTAATATGGACATTTTAACTATGTTGATTCTTTCAGTCCATGAACATGAATATCTTTACATTTCATTGTGTCTTTTAAAATCTCTTTTAATAATGCTCTGTAGTTTTCAGTATATGGGTCTTGCACATTTTTGTTAAGTTTATTCCTAGGTATTTTATTCTTTTTGTTGCAGTTGCAAAATGAATTTTTTTTCTTCATTTCTTTTTCTGAAATTTCATTATTTATATAAAGGAATGCAGTGGATTGGATTTTTGCACATTGATTTTGTATCCTGCAACTATACTGCATTTATGTATTGTTTCTAATATTTTTTGGAGGAAGCTTTAGGGTATTCTATATACAGAATCTTGTCATCTGCAAAAAGTGACACTTTTACTTCTTCATTCCCAATTTGAATGCCTTTTATTTCTTTCTCTTGCCTGATTGCTCTGGCTAGGACTTCCAGAATTGTGTGGAATAAGAATGGTGAGCGTGAGACATTTTTAAGGAACTCAAAGCAGGAATAGAAGTGATATTTCTGTGAGAATTTTTCATTTGGGCTTGGGATGGAGCTGGGGTGTCAGGGTGGTCTTCTCGAGGTCTCTGGGCCAGCTCTTTGAGTACCTGAAGCCAGGGTTCTGGAAGAGCATCAGGGAACCCCATTTTTCAGGACCAAAGAACCTAAGGTTGGGCAGAGGTTAGCTGTTTCAGTAGGCCTTGATTCTATTAGTTTGGGGTACAGTCAGGGTCAGATTGGAGTCTTGTTATTTCCTTAGAGTTGGTGCATAATAACTGTGGAGTAGCGATATTTCCTGAGACAAGGACTGAGGAAATTAATTTGCCAGACTTCATATTTTTCTTAAGTCAATTTGAGTTTCTCATTGTAAATATTCAAAGGGAACTTACTACCTCTTTTTAATTTCAATCATGCATTTTCATAATTATTTTGTTGTCAGAGAGAAAACATTGTATGACTTAAAAAAGGACCAATAAAAAAAGCATTCCTATACATTTATGTTTTCCAACAGAATGAGACTGAGGAAGTTCCTGACACTGTATCAAGTGTTTTCCCAACGGAACAAGAAGAAATATTAGAATGGGGAGCCTCAGATGCAGAAAGTATGTTATTTAAACCTCAGGAAACTTCAGAAATTCAGCAAGCAGATGACTCAAATAAGCCCTTGGAAGATGAACAGTCTATAGGTGAATCAGAAATAGCCAAACGGTTATCTATAAAGGTAAAACACTATTTATATAGAAAACAGAATTATGAGAGTTGAGGATATGCAGGTGTGAAGAAATGACCCAGGCAAGGGCCAAAAAAAATGGGGAGAGTTCACCCTGAAAAAAGGTTCCTGATGTGCAAATTGCCTCTTTGGGAAAATGGAACATCTATTTTGTTTGAAAGCTTTTAGTCTCAAACCTAATCACAACTCTGGGGAGAATATACATATATTACATATATACACACAACACACACATATATATACACACATATATATGTAAATCTATATGTAAATTATATATATATATATGTGTGTGTGTATATATATATATATATTAATCATTGCCCAAGGATATTTTTTATTGATTTTGGAGAGTGGAAGAGAGAGGGAAAGAAACATCAGTGTGAGAGAAACACATCCATTGGTTGCTTCCTGCAGGGGCTGGGGAGGAGCCTGGAATCGAGGTATGTGCCCTTGACCGGAATTGAACCCAGGACCCTTGGTCCGCAGGCCAGTGCTCTATCCACTGAGGCAAACTGGCTAGGGCAAGAGAGATTTTTAAGGGGGGAAGGAATCTCAAGGCTTTCAGACTGAGTCTTCTTATCATCTTGAGGGAATCAAGAACTATAGCCCTGGGGCCAGGACTGGTATATGTTGTAGCATTTATAACTTTATCTCTTTTAGGTTTATACTAACCCCTAAGTGTTTTCCTATTGTGAGAATCTTTTCCAGATTCATTTTACTTATTTATAATTTAAATAATTTTAAATACCATATTTGCATATTACCTTACTACTATTTACTTAGTACTGTTCTTTAATTTGGGCCACACTTTAGCTTAAATAAATGAGTTTATTTTAAACTAGATACCTTATTCCTAGGATTTATAAAAAAGCAACTTTTCACTGAACCACAGTATATTATCTTGATTATCACCAGGGAACCTCTGTCTGACTGATTCCAATGAATACCACTTGGGCTAACAAACTTCCTGCTTAGTCTCTCTCATTTTGGATCCCCCTCTCCCCACGAATGACCATATCTCTTCTATGATTTACCAAAGTCAATTGACCATTACCAGTTCTTCAACTTTTGCCCCAAACTCCCAACTCTGAAACCTTGACTTTCTCTGTAACCTTAACCTTCCTTTGGCTTTACATATAATCAGTCTCCAAGGCCTAGATTGCTCCTAAACATTATTGGTTATGATTGTTTCTTCTCTTTTTTAGTTGCTTCCATCCTAGTCTGGGTCCTGGTTTTTATTAATTTCTCAAGTCTTACTTAGTTTCATCCTGTATGACACTAGCATATTGATCCTCTGGGAATATGAGTAATAAGGAAGATCCACAGGTAATAGTTGGCCCGAGAAAATCTACCACTGCTGTAAGGAGAAGGGACTTATCCTGTGATTGCTACCAGCTCCTTTAAAAGTCATGCTGTCTTTCTAACGATGCCTTTGGGGTATGAAGTGCAGCCTGACAAGGCTAGCTAAACCCACACATTGCTAACCTCTCCAGGTGAATCCTGTGTTAGGTTGACACCTTCTAGGTGTGGAGACTTTAAAAAGCATCTTTAAAAATTATGACATCTTGAAAAAGTGTTAGACTGGTGGGCACAGATAGTGTCACCTATTCTACCTGGACACTGGGACTTTGGAAATAAAATGTGGTCATGAGAAGAAAATGGTTAGCTACTAAATGTGTCAAAGACAAATGGATTTTCTGGACAATGATTTAACTATCATGGCCAGTCAGGAATTTAAATCCCTCATTAGGAAACCCCCCAAATGTTAATTCTTTTGGCTTATATTGGCTGCTATTAAGAAGTTATACAAAATTTCCCTAACCAGTTTGGCTCAGTGGATAGAGCATCAGCCTGCAGACTGAAGGGTCCTGGGTTCGATTCCGGTCAAGGGCATGTACCTTGGTTGCGGGCACATCCTCAGTAGGAGGTGTGCAGGAGGCAGCTGATAGATGTTTCTCTCTCATCGATGTTTCTAACTCTCTATCCCTCTCCCTTCCTCTCTGTAAAAAATCAATAAAATATATTTAAAAAGTTATACAAAATTATGTATTTTTTATAAAAAGTGGCAGTCCTTTCTTTAGCTAACTAGAATTTATTGAGGGTAGACTATGTGGGAACCACTTTGCTAAGTGTTCTATGTGATTTATCTTACTTTTTCTAGTAATAACCCTATTATTACTCTCATTTTATAGTTGAAAAAAATTGAGTCATAAATAAGGCAAATAACTTGCCCAAGTACAAACATCTGGTTAAGTTGTAGAGGCAGGACTTGAACTGAGGTGGTCTAATTCTGAAACTTTCACTTTTTACTACTTATCAGTGCTGCCCTTTCATAGCAACAATTAATAGGTATCTGGTTAAGTATAAGAACACATACTCTCAGAAGCAAAAATGACTAGGGATGGATGTTCCTCATGAAACCAGGAAGAATGATTTGACAAGAGAGACTTGGAGAATGAATTAAGAGAGCTCTAAACTGGGAACAGAAGTGTTTCAAGGGGAGGAGAAGAGAATGTCTGATAAAGCTTTTTTTGTGTCATTGTTGTGGGATATTGTGGGGCATAACAGAAATGCCATAGGAAATAGCATTGGAAATGTTCCTGTACTCATCCCACCAAGTCTTCACCAATAATATGTATTTCTTTATGCTAACATCTCAAGATCAGTTACCCTGTTTGGACATTTGAGGCCATAATGTTAGTCTCTAGCATCTCTGTCACAGGAATGAAGGACGATATACTTCAGGCCATATCAGGGGGAGAAGACCACTTTTTTAAAAGATATTTTTAAAAAGATATTTTATTGATTTTTTACAGAGAGGAAGAGAAGGAATAGAGAGTTAGAAACATCAATGAGAGAGAAACATTGATCAGCTGCCTCCTGCACACCCCCTACTGGGGATGTGCCCGCAACCAAGATATATGCCCTTGACCGGAATTGAAACCCAGGACCCTTCAATCCGCAGGCCGACGCTCTCCACTGAGCCAGACTGGTCACAGCTAATATATATATATTTTATATAGCTCATAGCTAATAGAACTAGCACAGAGATGTGTTAAAGTAGCAGTGCAGAACTTTTATTGCTCACATATATACAATAAGTTCTCTTTCAGTTAAAAAGTAGAAAATTTGGTCAATCTGTACTCTATTGGCCATTTCTACTCTTATATGCTCAGTAGTATAATAGAGATTATTAAGATTCTGGTCTAAGTCATGACTAACAAAAGGAGAAATTAGATAATGGAGATTTTGTGAAGAAATAACTGACACAAGAGCCCATCAGAGGATTGTTGAGCATTTTAGGAGGAAAAAAGTCAAAAGTCTATAAAAAAAGATTTAAATATTATGTATGTAATATATATATAATATAATAAAAGATTTAAATATTAAATATTATATATATACATTATAGATAGATAGATAGATTCTAAATAGAAGGACATTTCAGTGATGTGGGATGTGGCCCTGGCTGGATAGCTCAGTTGATGAGAGCATTGTGACAGTACTACAAGTTTGCAGATTAAATCCCTGGTCAGAGCACATACAAGAAGCAACCAATGAATGCATATATAGGAGGAACAGTGGGCCAATGTTTTTTTCTCTTTTTCTCCCTATCTTTTAAAAAAAATCAATAAAAAGTGTTTATTTTTTTAAAAAAAAGAGATGTGGGATGCCCCAAGGCCTCCCAAATTCTCACAAAACAATTATGAATGATCTATTGCATTCAGTTTTAAAAGTATACACAAAATGAAAGAAGAAATACATATCCATAGGTAGACATAAAAGTGGCATGTGGCTATAACAATTATATCAAGAAGGCTAAGATCCAGAATGGGTTGAGGCCTGTGAATAATGCTAAAAATAAAAGAGTATTTTTTTATGTTAGTTTTGGAGCAAAGAGAGAAATATTTTGATGAATAATGTGATGACAACATATGACAGAGCTGCCTTAATTTATTTTTGGAAAAGGGATGAGGTTTTAAATAAATAGAAATATGACAGAGAGAAGGAAGCTGATAAACTTGCACTTTGCTTCTCTTAATCTGACAAGGAGAATGATCTTTAGTTTAGAAAGAAGAGAAAAAGAATTGATAAAAGAAACTTGAAGCCCAAGATTGGTAAAAGATTTCAAGAGTTAGCTTAGATGTCTGAGCCTGTTGGCTTAGGTAGATAGGTTTAAGCCTGCTGGGCCTCTGTCAGCAGTTGCTACAGTGGGCAAGGGAGGTGCTAGATGTCTGGAGACTGACAATGGCAAATCTGAGTTTTATTTTTCTAAGGGTAATGGTTATGGTTTCTGTGATGTAAGATTTATCTTAGACAAAATTATGGAATTCTTTAATGAATCATTAAAAGATTGGGAACAAGGGCTGAGCTGGTTGAGCATTGTCCGTATACCAAAAGATTGTAGGTTCAATTCCCAGTTAGGACACATACTTAGGTTGTAGGTTTGAACCCCGGCTGGGGTGTGTACCGGAGGCGTCCAATTGATGTTTCTCTCTCACATCGGTGCTCCTCTCTCTCCCTTCTTTTCTCTCTAAAAGAAAAAAAAAGAAAAAAACCTATTGGGAACAGTCAGGTAAACACAGCCAGAGCTTGTAGGCTCACAAGAGATTGGAAATGTGATGTCAAGCCAATGACAAATACAGTTGCATTTCTGAGAAAAAAACACACAAAAGGATTGTGTTTGACCCCTTATAAGAGGAAGCAACAATCACTTGGAACCAGCAGAGTTTCTCTGCAGAACACACCATGGAAGAGCAACCTTATTTCTTTTCCTAGAATTGCTAGACTGAATACCAGTAAAGTGTTGGACTTGAGGGTTCAAGACAAGAGTATCATGGTGAAGAGCCTGGTATACAAGAAAACTCAATACTCATTAGGTGTTGTTATTATCCTTTGGACTTCAGCCTTCCACTTACGAATGTCTCCCAATGCCAGATTGTAAACAAGACTGCGTCAGGAGAACTGCTAGATGGATTTGTAATTAGTTATGTAAAGGATGCAGAATTCGATATGAAAATCCCTGTGGACTGCTATATGGCTGTGTCCAATCCATTGTATATCCTAATGATTTTGATGAGAAAATGGAAGATTTACTGATTGGATTTGTAGGTAACATTCAAAATATGACTGGTAAGATTTGGTTAGTCAGATCTCAGGTGAAATTTAATTGGGATCAATGTGCATAGTGTTTCTGTCCTTGGGGCCACAAACTAAATGCAAAGATACGGGATGATGTGATTTAGAGTAAATGTGAAAAAGACTTCAGGGTTTTAGACTATAATTTAGTGATAGGAAAGCAAATGCAATCATAGTTTGCATTGGTTGACAAATACCATAAAAGAGGATAATCTTTTTTTGTTGTTGATCTGATCACATCACACCTTAAATACTGTGTTCAGATATTGGTATTCAATCCCAGGAGAAATACTGACAAATTGTAGACTGGAAGAAAACATTCAAGATGTTACAGCACAGTACTTCAAAACTATGTCATGTAAGGTAGAGCTGAAGGGCCTGTGGGGTGTTTACTGGGGTGGGGTGTGAGGGGAGGTGCAGGTTTAGGGTAGTCAACTGTATTCAAATATTTGACTGTCAAATGGAAGAGAGCTAGATTGGGAGGTTTGAATTGAGACTAGTTAGGCTCTGTGATAAATAAGCATAAATTCTAACAAACAGAAGAGTTTCAAAGACTTCCAAATCCTCTGCTCCTGATCATGTTCAAGCCAGAATGAATAACCATTTGGTGGAGAAACTAGAGGAAATTTAAACATTAACTGGGTGGCGAGATGAAGTGATCTGTACTCTGAGCTTTCCTTTATTTGTCATCACTTTCTTACTCAAGAAATTGCAATAGCTCTCTCCTTACTACTGCACTGAACCCAAACCGGCTACCTAATTTATAACCCCTGTTTTACTGGCCTCCTTCTACCTTTTCAATCATATCTCTGCTTTCTCCAAGGAAAGCCAGCCTGCTTTCTTTCTCAAATCTAGTCGCAAAAAATAAACAGAGTAACCCATGGAGAAAAATATTTTTAGATCAACTATTACCATGAATTCTGCAAGTTTTCTAGGAAATCTAGGAAAACAGTGCTCCTAATACCTATTTTGATTAAAAGGCAATTATTTAAGAGATTAAATAACAGACGTGCATTTGATTTTCCCCAAGCAGAAGAAGAGAGTACAACTGTAAGGAAGTAAACATTAATAAACATTGCTTAAAATAGGTATAAGAAAGCATTAAAGTTCATTTTGGAATGTACTTGCAACCACCAGTCAGGCCAAACTTTAAGAGGCTACTTTAAGAAAAAAACTTTAAGAAAAAAAAAAAAAGAGAGAGAGAGACTAAGGGGAAGTCCCATTAAAAATACCAATCAAGAAGAGTAGATCTATGGAGGGAAAAATCTTGTATTTCTTCTTTACTAGTTTTAAGGCAAAAATATATTATAAATAAATATGGTACTAATATTTTTATTGCTGGGAGGTTATGAATGTAAAATTTTAGGAAGAGATTTAGAGGAATATATCAACTCACCTTTAGAATTTATATTTTTTAAATAAAATATACATATAAATTAGGAGTTTAAATATGAAATAGACCATTAAATATGAGAGAAAGATCTAATTTCATGTGACAACTTTTCTTAACAGCACACTTTTATATTTTTCAAAGGTGATATCATCAGAATTATTACAAATCAGAGGAAAAGAAGTTAAACGAACACAAAAAACTCAACCAGAAATTCCACGACCAAGAAAGTGTGCAAAATCCATGCAGGATCGAAAACGATTAAAAACAAAGTAACTTCAGTTTATAAATTTTACTTTCTGAAGAGAGTTATTTAGTAGCAATGGTACCTGAAAATGGATTTTTAAAGGAAATTGAATGCTTTAAAAGTTTATATATGAGATTTGAGTTAAACCTTCTCACAGGTTAGGACATGTATGCTGTACTCCATGCTTCTCTTTCTATTTTTGATCAAGGCGCTTGGTTTAATGACATAACAATGCTGGAATAAAAATAGCTGTTTGCAAGACTAAAAAAAAAATTAAATGTTAGCATGTTAGATTTTATTTCTTTCAATCACTGTAATGTCTAATTTAGATTAATTGCTTATTATGTTGGTTAATTTTATTTCTATAAAATAAAAGACAACCCAACTCTGAGTTACCATTGGCCAATAGAACTGGTTATTTAGATGACTTTTTAATTCATTTCCCTCCCCTACCCCCCTGCCACTACATTTTAAATAGAACTTCTTTTTATACCAGGATGTAGCTACAATTTTGAATAATAGTGTGCAACTTAGATTTATGGTTTTATCTTTTGCCATTCACCTTGTTGAAAAGATTTTCTCCTTATTTCACCACTGGATTTTTTATGGGTTGGTTTATTCTGGACTCTTCTTCATTTAACTGTTTATGGGGCTTAAAGAAGCTTTAATTATTAGCTTTTGTTGTTGATTAGGGCACTGAAAGGTGTGCTGGGCATGGAAGACAACCGTTTTATGGCCAGCCTAAACTCTGTAAATGGATATTACTCACTATTTAGTATCTGGAAATGGACTCATGGGAAAAGAATTCCAAAGTTTATGAAAGAGTCAAATTGGCATTTAAGTGACCCTGTACATGCCATTGCTTATCTGCATTGCTTTAAGCTCATTTAGTTAGCGAGATTATGTATTAAAACAAATAGTGACAGAGGACAACAGGTATTTTACCTTCAATAAATAGTTACTGTCAGATTATCAATGAAGCAGAAACCTCTTGATTCCCCCCCTAAAAAAACCTTGCATTTAGTGCATTAGGCAAAGTAGCATGGCCACACACAGAGTCAGAGCCTTTTCTTTTTTTATGTCTTAGTGTTTCAAAGAATGACAAATCGTCCTGTTTAAGGAGAGTATGCTATAAAAACACACAGTCTTTCTTGAGCATGCCAAAAATATTTGTAGATCTTTTTGATATGTATAGTGCTGAGTTAATTCATTAAAATGGAAATTAGAAATCTCCATTAGAAAAATAAGAATGAGATATAGAGGAATAAAAATCTGATATTAAAAATTATATAATAAAAGAATTTTGGAAAATATATTTCTGAAAATCTTTTATTCCTTGCTTCTATTTTCTTAAACATTTTTTTACCTGACTCACCTGTGAGTAGACCCCAAATTAAATGATCTTCTTGGGAATTGAGCCCTCTTTTGAAAATATAGCATTATTTAGCTTGATAACCAAGGGATATTCACTTACAGACCTATGTAATTAGAGTATGATGGGAACATAGGAATTCAGATTGGCTGTGTTGCTTTTTTAAGAAAAAAAAAAAGTAATGTAATCTCCAGTACATTCCACTTGCCGGGACCTGTCCCAGACAGAATGATAATGTAGATGAGCTTGACATCAGAGCTCACCTTTTTGTCCCCCGCCCCCCTTTTTTTTTTCCAGTTCTTTCTTAGGATTGCTACTTCCTGGACACCCATTTTCACTCTTCCAGTTAGGTCTTTTTGTCTGAGGCATTTCCAAATATTTTAGATTTACCTCTTTTTATCCTCCTCCACTCGAACATGTACACATTTCATGTTCTGTGCTTTTTGGTGCCTGTGCTGTTTTAGAAGTGACACAAACCATTCTTTATTAGTGCTTCAGTAATGCCTAGTTAATGGGTTGGGTGCAGTGCAGTGAAAGTAACTATAGCCATACAAATAAAACAAGGACTGCCATCAACTTTTTTTTTTTTTTTTAATTTTCTTTTTTTTTATTGTTTTAAGTATTACAAATAGTAGTACATATGTCTCCTTTTTTTTCCCCCCATTGACCTCCCCCTGACCTCCCCTACCCCCCAGTACATGCCTTCACCTGCCCACCCTCCCCCCCGCCCCAGTGTCTTGTATCCATTGGTTGTGCTTATATGCATGCGTACAAATCCTTTGGTTGGTCTCTTACAGCCCCCCTTGCCCAACCTCCCCTGTCTTCCCAATGTAGTTTGACAGTCTGTTCAATGCTTCTTTGCCTCTGTATCTTTTCCCCACCATTTCTTTCCTTTAAAAAGTTTTGCCTTTGCAGACTAGAAATAAACATATAATAACCAAACAAAACAAAACAAAAAAACGTTTGAGTCCCAATTTCAATGTCCAACAGTTCTGAGTCCCCCTTTCAATGTCTAACAGTTTCTTATGTGTACATGTCAGCAATGATATCTGGATGGTGGGCACATGGTGTCATCAATTGTGACAGAGGCAAAAGTTAGGGATTTAAAAAAAAATATTTCTTTTTGAAGGGAAAGGAGAGAGAGAGATAGAAACATCAATAATGAGAGAGAATCATTGATTGGCTGCCTCCTGCATGCTCTGGGGATCGAGCCCGTAATCCAGGTATGTGCCCTTGATCAGGATTGAACCCAGGACCCTTTAGTCCTCAGGCTGACGCTCTATCCACTGAGCCAAGCCAGCTAGGGTAAAAGGGATTTTTATTTTCATTTTGCAAGATATTTAGAGAGGTCAATGATACAGCTTGCAAATGTTACAGCTGAGATTCTGATGCAGGCCTGCCAGTTTCAAACACTATGTTCTTTATATTATGATATACTACAATGAGCATGTAGAGCAATTGGTGGGCAGACCTGCATTAACCTATTAGATAAATGGTCAGAATGGGTGGCAAAAGAATAGGACAGTGTATGAAAAGAGATATTTGTGGAAAAGGAAAATAATTAAAGTTTGCAGAGAAGTTTGTCTTGGAGGTATTGTTTGATAGATGTTTAGATATGGACAAAAGGTCAGGAGCATTCTATTCATAATTGAAGGAACTGACATGTCTTGCTGGTCCTGTGAATTGTACTGGAAACTAGTAATAATAGCAAACATCTGCCACGTGAGAGACACTATTTTAAATACATTCCTTCCTTTCTTTCTTAAAGCAATTTATGCAGGATGTGCTAATGTTGTTACTCCCCATTTACTGATATAAAAAGAAATTAATTGACTTTCTTATGACCATGTGATAATTTAAAACAGGATTTGAATAGGAGAGGTTTGACTTCACTATACTCTGCACTTTTAACCCCTAGGTTAGAAGTGGGGCCAGATCCTAGGAGCCTTGAAACTCAGAGAAAGGAAGTTAGGTGAATGCAGCAGGTAACAGAGAACCTTCATGCTAGGTAAAGGAGTATTTAAAGATCAATGTGATAGGATTTTGCAGGCAATATTGGAGAGGAGAAAGGGAAGAGGGTCCAGTGATCAACCCAATTGGCATTAGCCTGTTGCTAATGCAGATTGAAGTGATGAGGACCTTGACTGTGTTGGAAGTGAGGAGGGAAAAGTAGCACAGCTGAGCAACCCTGTGCAGGAGGGAAGCTCAGTTTTTCATTGGCTAGGTAGGCAAAGGAGAGGCAGTGTTTTGTATATTGAAGGTGAGGAATCTGAGTGAGATAGTGATACTGGAAATGAGATTTGGGAGCTCTTAGTACAGAGGAAGGAGCTGAGATACTGAAACTGATTTTTTTCAATGTAGAAAGAAAAATTCAACCTTAGAAGCCATACCCAATTTAGAAGATGGAGAAAGAAAAGCCAAATTGTGATGAATCTGAGAGGCAGACATAGAGCTGAGACAGAGCAGGCTATAACAAGCTCATGGAGGAAGAGCAATTGCAAGAAAGGTCATCAATATATCAGCTGTAGCTTCATAGAGAACATGATCTAAATATCTAAAGTTTATTTGATTTGCTGACAAGGTTGCCATTTGGTTAATGTAAGAGTATGACTTCAGTAAGGAGGTGGGGATGGAGTAGCACTGGATAAGGGCCACTTCCACCTCAGGGGTCATGAAGAGGCAGCAATAGGAAAATATTATGGCTTATAGTCAGCAGAATTATGTTTAGATCCTAGTAGCCACTCACTAATTTTGTGATTTATCCAAAATAAGCCTGCCGCAATGTAAGGATAATAATACCACCCACACAGGCTCATTGTTGAGAGAATGTAAATCACTTAGCACGGAGACTGGCACATAGTAGGTGCTCAAAAAGCATTTGTCCATTGTATGGCAAGTGACAGCGGGGATTAAGAAAGCATTCTTCATGTCCTCTTCCCTATATTGGAAAGGCAGAAAAGGCAAGTTTTAGCATAGTGGGAAGGGAGGTATCACATTAACTTACACCAGGGGTTCCACTGATGCTAGTTAATGGGCAATGTTCTATATTTTCTACCTCTTCAGGGACATTAGCATTTGAGCAGAGTTGCAAAGGGGTAATGCATGATGGCTGGATATGGTGTCACAAACAGTTAGAGAATTCAAGGGAGAAGAGGGTTGGGGTGGGATGAAAATAAGTTTGCTTTTAAATCTGTTGATTCTATGGTAACTGTAAGACATACATGTTGATATTTTAGCAGGCAGTTGGATATATGATTTTGAAGATCTGGTCAATGGCCTGAGATTGTGATGTTAAATTTGTTATACATCACTGTTAGGATTTTAAATCTCATCTCCTACATTTAGGCATCCTTTTCAGACCACACACTGATCTGTCAGTGTAAATGTATTTTATACCAAAAGACCACAAAGTGAAAAAGGAAGCCCACTTTCTTTTCTTTGTTGCAGAATTCCACAAGACCACTCCACTCCTACCCTTCATGATCTGTGCACCACTGTCCCTGACCGGGTGCTGCCCATTGACTTGCATCTGGCTTCTCGAGTGTATCATACAGCCAGCAAGAAAGGCCACAATACTATACTTGAAGTATTTGGAAATTCCTTCTTCAGTGATCACTCTACAGCTAAAGAGCAAAGAAATCGGTAAGAGTTCCACTGGTAATTTTGTTTTAAACTATTCAAATTGGCACAGAAATTCTGCCTTTTGAGGTTTAGGTTCGAAGACTTGATTTTGTTCTTGGACACTAGAGAGGAACAGTTACTGTTCCTTCCCTTCCCTTTCTATTGAATTTATTGCAATGACACTGGTTAACGAAGTTATATGGGTTTCAGGTGCACAATTCCACAACACATCATCTGTATGCTGTATTGTGTGTTCACCTCCTTAAGTCAAGACTCCTTGTATCACCATTTATCCCTCTATACCCTCCTCTTCCTTTCCCCCCACAACCACTGTTGTCCCTATCCATTGATTCTTTTTCTTTTTTTCTCAATTCCTCCCAGCAACTGCCTCTGACAGGTGTCAGCCTGCTTTCTATCTATGAGTCTGTCTCTATTTTGCTCAGTAGTTCATTAGATTCCACATGAGGGTAAAATCATATGGTACTTGTCTTTTTCTGACTGACTTATTTAACTTAGCATAATACTCTCCAGGTCCCTCCATGATGTCTCAAAGGGTAAGAGATCCTCCTTTTTTATGACTGAGTAGTATTCCATTGTGTAAATGAACCACAGCTTTTTACCCACTCATCTTCTCATGGACACTTGGGCTGCTACCAAATCTTGGCTACTGTAAATAACGCTGTAATAAAATAGGGGTGCATACATTCTTTCAGATGAGTGTTTCAGGTTTCTTCGGATAAATTCCCAGAAGTGGAATTGCTGGGTCATAAGACAGTTCCATTTTTAATTTTTTTGAAGAAACTCCGCACTCTTTTCCACAGTGGCTGCACCACTCTGCATTCCCAACAGTGCACAAGGGTTTCCTTTTTTTGTCTACATGCTGGCCAGGACTTAATTGTTTATTGATTAATGATGATAGCCATTCTGACAGATGTGAAGTGATATCTGATTGTGGTTTTAATTTGCATTTCTCTGATGAGTAATGACATTGAGCATCTTTTCATATGTCTATTGGCCATCTGTATGTCCTCTTTGAAGAAGTGTCTATTCTTCCTTTGCCCATTTTAAAATTAGATTGTTTTTTGGGTGTTGAGTTTTCTAAGTTCTTTATAAATCTTGGATATTAACCCCTTACCAGATGCATTATTGGCGAATATGTTCTCTCATTCAGTGGATTGTCTTTTCATTTTATGGATGTTTTCCTTTGCTGTGCAAAAGCTTTGTAAGTTGATGTAGTCCAGTTATTGTTTTGTTTTGTTTCCCTTGCCTGAGGAGATGTATCAGAAAAAATATTGCTATGAGAAATGTCCAAGATTTACTACCTGTATTTTCTTCTAGAAATTTTGTGGTTTGAGTCTCGCATTTAAATCTTTAATCCATTTGAGTTTATTCTTGTGTTTAGTGTAAGAAGGCAGTCTAGTGTCATTTTTTTGTACATATCTGAATAATTGTCCCAAAGCCATTTATTGAGTAGACTATCCTTATCCCATTGTATGTTTTTGCCTGCTTCATCAAATATTGACTGTAAAGGCCTGGGTTTATTTCCAGGCTCTCTAGTCTGTTCCATTGATCTATATGTATGTTTTTATGCCAGGACAATGCTGTTTTGATTTCTATTACCTTGTAGTATAGTTTGATATCAGGTAGCATGATTCCTTTAACTTCATTCTTCTTAAGATTGCTGTTGCTACTCAGGGTCCATATAAAATTTTGGAATATTTGCTCTAGTTCTGTGTTTTTTTCCTGTACCTACACAGACTAGTTATCTTCAGTTCCTGCCACTAGCATGAACTGTGCCCTATCATAAGGTAACTTGAGTGGTTTATGGTTCCCAAAGAATGTCATATACATTTTCTCATTTGCTCTTCATAACAGCTTTGGGGTGCAAATGTTAAAATTGAGGCGCATAAAAAATCAAGTAACTTTGCCAGTCTTATACGACTAAGAAAATCACAGATATAGGACTTGGTCTTAGATTTCACTGGCTTTGGGCATACTTGGGTCCAGGGATCATGTACAAAAGCCATTGCCTCTGGAGTTTCTTCCATTTCTCCTTGTGTCATATTTTTTCTTGATTCTGAGTATTCTTTTGTGAAGAGTACAAAAGAGAGAAAAGAGAAGCAGCCAACATTTACTTAGCAGTAATTATACTTTTACTACTGTGCTTTGTGTTTTACATCTCTCCTATTTAAATCCATCACTCCCTAGAAAGATGTTCTTTCCCCTAATTGGCCTATTAAATTTTAATACCCCAAATATACTGTACATCTGTGTATGGTCCTGTATAGCTGTGTTCTATACATAAAAAGAGTAATCTTATATCAGCCCCCTCACAAGGCACCAATTTTTACCCCTTAGGAGCAATATCATCTGCCCATTGAGAATGCATGATCTGAAGTCTCTTGCCGTACAAAAGATATGCTAGGAATCATGAAAAAACATTTGCCTACATGTTTTCAGAATATTTTAAAAATATTAAATATTAACAAGTTTAAATAGAAATGTTTTTAGTATTATATTTTAGCTATTTTAGGTCTGGAGAATAATATTTTAAAAGATCATTTTTAATTACAAACTGGCATACCTCGATGTGGGATTGGGGGGATAAGAAGAGATAAACCAAAGAACTTATATGCATAGTCCATGGACACAGGCAATAGGGTAGTAAAGACCTGGGGGCGGAGGTAGGGGCTGGAAGAAAGGGGGAATGAGGGTGGAGGGGAATTGGGAGATAGCTGTAATACTATCAAAAATAACAATATATTGTGTATACTAATAATAGCCTAGGTGGTGTCATGCCCTCACATCATCACAAAATGCAACTCCATGCACTTGCGGAGGAGGCTGGTCCTGGTTTCTCTGCTGCCTCATGCGGAGGAGGCGGGTCCTGGCAGAAGAGGCTGGTTGTGGCAGAGGAGAGCAATTGGGGGTGATCAGGCCAGCAGGGGAGGGCACTTGGGGGTGATCAGACTGGCAGGGGGGCTACCAGGCTGGAAGGCAGAAGCGTTTAGGGGAAATCAGGCAGGCAGGCAGGTGAGCAGTGAGGAGCCAGCGGTCCCAGATTGTGAGAGGGATGTCCGACTGCCGGTTTAGGCCCAATCCCCTGTACTTGGGGCCACCTAGCAAGTGCTACAGAGTGATCTACAGGTGGCTACTAGTTGTGTTGGGCTAAAAGGTGCCTAGAAAAGGCCAAGCTGTGAACCTTGGCAAGCTGCTACTAGTGCTGGGCCTAGGGCCACTTGTCGAGAGATAGGATACACACTGACTCCAGTTGCTGCATGTTTGAGAGATTTTAGGAAAGTCTGAAGCCTGAGCCAGAACAGGCCATTTATATGGAAACAACATTGCAAACAGCTTGGGAGGGGCTGCAAGCTTGGTGGGGCAGGATCTCAGGGAATCACCAGGGCGTGGTGAACAATGTGGGTCAGATTGATGGAGACTCGTATAGTGCCTGCCAGTCAGCTCTGTCAGGGGGAGGTCCCAGCAGTTTTGTCTGGGAGAAGGATGCCCTTGAGTTCTTTCCTTGATGCCAGACAATTTAATTCCTCCCCAAATGTCCCTGCATCCTTTCAAGCTGCTGCCCCACCGCTAAAGCTCAGAGGGAATGAGTCTGAGTAAACCCATGTACCAGCCCTTCAGGAGGAACTGCCTGGGACCCCAGCAGCCTCCCTGTCACTCAACCATAATCTCCACTGGTTTTTACAGCCCAAAGTTACAGGGACTTCTCTTCCCGGCACTGGGGCCTAGTGTGTGACTGTGGGAAGCCTCCTCAGCCAGATATTCCTCCCAATTAAAAACACACCACACATGGGTGTCAGAGCAGCCCAATCTGTGCCTCCACCCTTCCTACCAGTCTCAGTGTGCTTTATTCTTTACTTGTCTAGCTGTAGAACTTCCATTCAGCCAGTTTTCAGGTGGTTCTGTATTTTAGTTGTAATTTTGATGTGGTTGTGGGAAGATGCGAGTACCAGGTTTACCTATGTTGCCATCTTGGTTCCTCCGGAATGTCTCTTAAAGGCTTAAAACTGAGTGTAGAAAATAAAGACATAAACATAATCTAGTAGTCATGATACTACTATTTTGAGTCATTTCCGTTAGCAATCTACATGCAAAATATCATATTGCAGCTTCTACTAGAAAGTGTAAAAAATACTGGTTTCTTCCTAATTCTAATTTTTTTTCAAGTAAATCTCTCTTTTTTCAAGAAAGTCAATAAATATTGTATTTGATGATGATAATTTAATTCCGGCAATTTGTTCCTAGGTACCAAATAAGAAGTTCATTTAAGTACTGAATATTTAATTCTTTGCCCTCCATCTCTTGAGGATTACCTTGCCAAACATAGTTTAACCTTTACAAAATATATCTGTCTGATAAGCCTGCAAATTCAGAGAAATATATATATTTTTATCTGCACAAATAAGTGTTCTCAAGTAAGGTAATTGTAAACAGGAAATGAATGCCCTTTACTTGTGTTAATTTCCATTAACATTTTGGGTTTTCTGTGCAATAAACTGTTAACTACAAAGCATAATAATACTTGTGTTGTATAGTTTTAATACTTTCCTAATCCTGTATGTAGTTATTGTTATTTGTGACAAACACCAAGGAATATTATTTTATTGTTTAAAATATTACATATATTAGTACATATATCTCCTTTTTTCCCAACCCCATTGACCTTTCCCCAGCCTCCTCTACCCACTGTTGCATGCCCTCATCCCAACCCCCCCAGTGTCTTGTGTCCATTGGTGTGCTTATATGCATGCATACAAGTCCTTTGGATGATCTCTTCCTCCCCACCCCCCCCACCCCCCAACACTCCCCAGCCTTCCCGTTGTAATTTGACAGTCTGCTCAGTGCTTTACTGCCTCTGTATCTATCTTTTTCTTCACCAGGTTATAATGTTCTTTATTTTCCATAAATGAGTGAGATCATGTGGTATTTTTCTTTCATTGCCTGGCTTATTTCACTTAACATAATGCTCTCCAGGTCCATCCATGCTGCTGCAAATGGTAAGAATTCCTTCTTTTTTATAGCAGCGTAGTATTCCATTGTGTAGGAGCCTAGAAAGACGTTCTTTCCCCTAATTGTATGTATATACTCATACAAATCCTTTGGTTGATCTCTTCCAACCCACCACCCCCTCCTCCCTTGTGAGAATCCACAATCTGTTTCATGCTTCTATGTCTATGGATCTGTTTTGTTCATCAGTTTAGTTTGTTCTTTAGAATCCAAATCTGAATGAGATCATGTGATACTTGTCTTTTTCTGACTGGCTTATTTTGCTTAGCATAATACTCTCCAGGTCTCTCCATGCTGTCTCAAAGGGTAAAAAATCCTTTTTTTTTGCTGCTGCATAGTATTTCATGGTATAAATGTACCACAGCTTTTTGTATCCTCCTACATTTCCTACTTCATTTATTAACTCTAGTACTTTTTGGTGGAGTCTTTAGATTTTTCTATTTACAATATCATGTCATCTGAGAATAATGAGAGTTTTATTTTCTCCTTTCCAATTTGGATGCCTTTTATGTTTTCTTCTTGGTTGATCACTGTAGCTTGGACTTCCAATACTATGTTGAATAAGAGTGGAGGAAGTAGACATCACTATCTTGTTCCTGTTCTTAGGAGAAATGGTTTTAGTTTTTGCCCATTGAGTATGGTGGTGGGTGTAGGTTTGTGGTATATGATCTTTATTATGTTGAGTTATGAACCCTCTGCAGGGAAAGATGTCCTCTGCAGTATGAAGGAATGACTCAGCACAATAAACTGGTGTGTCTGCCTTCTGAGCTCTAAACCCAGAGCCCCCAACTCTGGTTCACACAGCTGTAGTCCACTCTGCCCTCCTGCACAGGAAGTTTTGTGTGTTGGCCCTAAAAGAGGGTGCCAGCATTTTTATCCATCTCTGGCTGGCAGATAGCAACCCTGCTGATTTTTATAGCCAGATGTTACGTGCGCACATTTCTCAGTTCTAGTGATCTGGGCTGGGGGCCACACTTGGGGTTTAGATGCCTGAGTCTCATTGGGAATCTGCCCCCCCGCCCCAACACACACAGAGCTGAGATATCCCTCTGGAACTTTAGCTGTTGTCTTTGGGAGCCAGGCGAGGCCTTTCCTGCCTCCACACTTCCTACCAGTCTATCTATGGTCTCCACTTCCCATCTTTGGTTATCAGGGTTCTCTCCAGGTAATCTTCAGTTGATTATCCAGGATGTTTTTTCTGTATTTTAGTTGTAATTCCTTTTGGTCCTAGTAGCGTGTCAGTATAGCTTCCATTTACTCCATCTGCCATTTTGGAATCCACAGATAACTGTTTATGGTGCATTTAATGATGGGATAGATTGCAGTCATGATGAAGAATGAAAGATCTGTGCGCTCAAAGGAGGTGGAACGTAATATTATATAAATTAATTTGTGGTTATACAAAACAATTTTATGTGGAAGAAAATTCAAGGAACTGTTAATTTTGGTCCTGTTTTCATTGTAGATTGTACACTAAATTCATAAAAAATAAAATGTGCTTTGTCTTATTTCTTGCTTTATTTATATGGTATATGTTCACCCTTCCTTTAATTTCTAATCTTTCTTATTCGTGTCTCATAGATTGCGTAGACTTGAATATTTTTAAAGCCAATCAGATTTTAAAAAGAATATCTTTATTGTTATTAGCTTTACAGATGTGCCCCCTCTCTTTTTAAATTTCTTTATTGATAAAGGTATTACATATTTGTCCTCATCCCCCCATTAACTTCCCAAACCCCCCACTCATGCCCCCCCCCCCCGTTGTCTGTGACCACTGGTTAGGCTTATATGCATGCATACAAATCCTTTGGTTGATCTCTCCCCCTTACCCCCACCCTCTCCTACCTTCCCTCTGAGGTTTGACAGTCTGATCGATGCTTCCCTGTCTCCGGGTCTGTTTTTGTTCATCAGATTATGTTGTTCATTATTTCCCCTAGATGAGTGAGACCATGTGATATTTATCTTTCTCTGACTGACTTATTTCACTTAGCATAATGCTCTCTAGTTCCATCCATGTTGTTGCAAATGGTAGGAAGTCCTTCTTTTTTAGTGCAGTATAGTATTCCATTATGTAGATGTACCACAGTTTTTTAATCCACTCATCTGATGTGCCCTCTCTTTACCCCTCATTGCCCTCCTCTACCAAGCCTTCAAAACCCTATTGTCTGTGTCCATAGGCGATGCATATATGCATATTCTTTAGTTAATTTCTTCCTGGCCGCTTCCCCCCTTTCCTCTAAAATTCGTCAGTCTGTTCCATGTTCCCATGACTCTAGTACTGTTGTATTCATCAGTTTATTTTGTTCATTAGATTCCTTATTTGTTTATTTTGATTTCTAAATTCAATTGTTGATAGATATGTATTTATTGCCATTTTTGGTTCACATTTTTGATCTTTTATTTTCTTCTTCTTAAAGAAGAGCCTTTAATATTTCTTATATACTAGTTTGACTGTGATAAACTTTAGCTTTCTCTTGTTCATGAAACCCTTTAATTGGACCTTCAATTCTAAATGATAGCTTTGCTGAGTAGAATAATCCTGGTTGTCGTTCCTTGCTGTTCATCACTTTGAATGTCTTGCCATTCCCTACTGGCCTCCAAAATTTCTGTTGAGAAATCAACCGACAGTTGTATGGGTGCTCCCTTATAGGTAACTAACTGCTTTTCTCTTGCTGCTTTTAAGATTCTCTCTTTGTTTTTAAATTCCTGCGAGGCCCTAGAGCCAGTGAACCCAGTGGACAGCTTCAGACCATGCCAGATTACAACTCTACCACATCCACAAGTGACATATTCAAGGGTTGGACTGGATGAGCACCAAAGCCCCACTGAAGCAAGTCCTACTCCATAGGGATGTGCCCTGCACAGCAGCTTTTCCACTGTAGTTGCAGCTGATCCTAACAACCAATTGGCCAGGGGGTCAGTTCCTTCCAGTGACACCAACAGCAACCAAGGCTCAACTACAGCACTGTGCACACATCACACACAGTGGCATACCTAGAGTGTACAGCTCAGGTGATGAGGTAGCCTAAGCCACTGGGCCCCACAAGACATCTACTACATTAAGCCACTCTACCAATTCCAGGAGACAAAGCATCTCTTCCTAATACATGGAAACAAACACAGGGAAGCAGCCAAAATGCAGAGACAAAGATCATGTCACAAAGAACTGAAGAAAACTCAAGAAAAAGAACTAAATGAAATGGAAGCAAGCAGAAAATTTTAAAAATAAAAGATTGGATCACTCCATGTTAATTTGTTGTCATATCAGATATATTTGGTATTATTTTTGCCATCTTATTTTGTAGTCTCTTTCCCTATTTTGCTTCTTTGCTATTTCCTATAATCTATCATGTTTGTCAACATTTGTCTACGTGGGGTTTTTTTTTGTTGTTGTTTGTATCATTATTTGATATGTAATATTTTAAAATAGAAATTTAAAGCCACCCTGTTTTTATTTTCTTATAATTTGTTTTTCCTCCACTCCTAGATGCTTATAGAATTTTTAAAAATAAATCTTTATTCAGATTATTACAATTGTTTCTCTTTTTTCCCCCCATAGCTCCCCTACACCCAGTTCCCACCCCACCTTCTGCCCTTACCTCCCCCCCACTGTCCTGATCCATAGGTGTACGATTTTTGTCCAGTCTCTTCCTGCACCTCCCCCATTCTTCTTTCCCCCTGAGAATTATCAGTCCACTCCCTTTCTATGCCTCTGATTCTATTATATTCACCAGATTATTCTGTTCCTCAGGTTTTTAATTCACTTGATTTTTAGTTTCACTTGTTGATAGATATGTATTTGTTGTTCATAATTTTTAACTTTACTTTTTTCTTCTTCCTCTTCTTAAAGAATACCTTTCAGCATTTCATATAATACTGGTTTGGTGGTGATGAACTCCTTTAGCTTTTTCTTATCGTGAAGCTCTTTATCTGCCCTTCAGTTCTGAATGATAGCTTTGCTGGGGAGAGTAATCTTGGTTGTAGGTTCTTGCTATTCATCACTTTGTAGATTTCTTGCCACTCCCATCTGGCCTGCATAGTTTCTGTTGAGAAATCAGCTGACAATCATATGGGTGCTCCCTTGTAGGTAACTAACTGTTTTTCTCTTGCTGCTTTTAATATTCTCTGTTTGTCTTTTGCTCTTGGCATTTTAATTATGATGTGTCTTGGTGTGGTCCTCTTTGGATTCCTTTTATTTGGGGTTCTGTGCAATTCCTGGACTTGTAAGTCTATTTCTTTCACCAGGTGGGGGAAGTTTTCAGTCATTATTTCTTCAAATAGGTTTTCAGTATCTTGCTCTCTCTCTTCTTCTGGCACCCCCATAATTCAGATGTTGGTACGCTTGAAGTGGTCACAGAGGCTTCTTACACTATCTTCAACTTTTTGGATTTTTTTTCTTTTTGCTTTTCTGGTTGAGTGTCTTTTGCTTCTTTGTATTTCAATTCTTTGACTTGATCTTGCATTCCTCTAGTCTGTTGTTGGGTCTCTGTATAATATTTTTTATTTCAGTCAGTGTATGTTTAACATCTAGTTGGTTCTTTTTCATATCTTCGAGCGTCTCCTTATATTTATCGGCCTTTTCTAGGATATTCTTGAAAATATCCTATAACCGTGGTTTTGAATTCTATATCCAGTCATTTGTTTTCCTCCTTTTCTTTCATTTGTGATCTGTTTCTTTGTCTCCGCATTTTCACTGCTTTCTTGACTTGGTAGGGTAGCTTTGTGTGCTAGGTTTCCTATATGGCCCAGTGGGTCGGCCTCCCAGTTACCTGAGGTAGACACTTTTGGTGCACCCCTTTGTGGACTGTGTGTATAGCCTTGTTGTAGTTAAGTCTTGATTGTTGTTGGTATCCCTGGGAGGAATTGACCTCCAGGCCAGTTGGCTGTGAGGATCAGCTGTGTCTATGCTGGGAGAAGTTCATTGCTGGAGACAGCCTTATAGGATTAGACTTGCCAAATTGCAAAAGCCTCTGTGCTCAGCTTGGATGGGGTGGAGTCTCAGGACAGAGCAGACAGTCTTGGCTTCCCGTCAGCCCTGCCCTTGCGCTTGTGCCTCCAGACCTCTGCCTTCCCTGGATCCCGAGCCTCAGCCCGAGAGTCCAGATTCCCCCCGCTAGAGCATGGGTCCCCAGGGGCTCACCTGGGACTGGGGTTCAGTGCAGTCAGAACTGGGGCTCAGTGCAGTCAGGAGCTTCTGACTCCCTTCTGCTAGGGAAAGCCTTTGGCAACCTCCACAGTCTTTGTGCACATTCGCGCGTGCGCCTCCAGAACCCTGCCCACCGGGGCTCCCCCGGGTCTCCAAGTCTCCAAGTGCCTTTCTCTCTACCTGACAGTCCAGACTCCCCCTGTATGAGCCTGGGTCCATGGGGTTTCACCTGGAACTGGGGTTCAGTGCAGTTGGAACTGGGGTTCAGTGCAGTCGGGGGCTTCCTTCCCCCTCCCGCCAGAGAAAGTCAGCCAGGCTTTCAGCCACCCTTCCTCTCTGCGCGCACAAAGACCCTTTGTTGTACCTCAACCCTTTGCCGTTCCTCCAATTCTCCGTGAGCTTTTCTCTTTCCTTCTAGTTGTAGAATTTCCACTCAGCCAGCTTTCCTGTGGTTCTGGATGGTGTCCATTCTGTCTTTTAGTTGTAGTTTTGAAATTGTTGTGCAAGGCAGCAGTTTAGGTGCTTACCTATGCCGCCATCTTGGTTTCTCTCTCCTGCTTACAGAATTTTAAATTTTGCCTTAAATTAAATAATCTCATTAGCATATGTTTGGGGTGTATTGCTTTGTAATTAATATTTCCTGATACCTGGAAAGCACTTTTGATATGCAAATATATCTCTTTCTGTTTTATTTTGAGTAGTTTTTCCATCCTATTTATTTGGTGCATTTATTCAAGAATATCAATTAGCCACATATTGGATCTTCATTATCTATCCTGTACGATTTTTATCTCTGCTTACATTAATCTCTCAAATCTTTGTTTCACATCAATGGTTTTATTTTCTGAGTTGTAAATTTTAAAAATTTCTTCCAACTGCCATTTTAATACTGCTGTGGCATTTTAAAAAAATTGTCTTAACTTTTCAACCTCTTAAGAAAACTAAGTTCTTTTTCTTATCTGAACTTTGTTACCTGTTTCGTGAAAGCATTTAAAAATTTTCTTGACAAAACAAACCCTTTCTCTTAAATTTCTGTAATAAATCTTTTTCAAAAAATGTTTTTCATATAAATTTTTTAATGATATATTTCTTTCTTATACTTTACAAACTCTGTTCCTAGAACTCATATTTGATTTTTGTGTATTCATCTTTGAATGAAGTTAGGTCAAGTCTGGCTACCCAAAGTTAATAATGGGTAGGTTTAACTGGTGTTTCTTGACTGTTCATCTGGGAGGCATTAGAACACTACTTTTATTTTCTATTTTTTGGGGGATAATATTCTTCTTTTAAAATTTATCTTTATTGTTGAATATATTACAGATGTCCCCTTTTTTCACCCATTAACCCCCTTCATTACACACCTTATTCTCCACCGACTCCCCCCCCCCCCCCTCACCACACAATTGTCTGGTGGACCATGGACTATATATACTATATAGACTGTAAGTAGAAGAACCAGAAGATGCAGATTTATATTACTAATTTAGTCATTTAGAATCCTGGAAGGCATTTGGAGTGGGATAGGACAGGATCTGAAAATTTTGCCTCTGCAATTTTTCTCTGTGGTTGTTAAAAGAAATTGACCTTTTACTATTGGTTTTCTATATGATAAAGATTATTTTAGTCTTTTTTTCTGTGCATGCACATATATTACACATACATACTTCTTATTAAAATGACATTAAAGATATTGTTTTCACACTTTATATTACTTTGAGGATTTTATTTTAAAATGGAAAGACAGGCACTTGAGTAATGTTTTGACTCATTATCTCTACTTCTTAATAGTTTACAAATTAAATATATAAAGTATGCTTCCAGTTGAAAGATTTTATCTGAACCCTACAAATAGGGTAGAACCCTACGATTAGGAAAAAAGAAAAGTATCTATTGGAAAATGCATTGAGGTACATTTATCATGTAATTTAGTTTTAACAACAACTCTATGTAGTAGATAAATCATTCAATTTCCCAAATGAAGAATATGTGGTTCAGAGGTGAGGTTAAGTGTCTAGTAGACATATAGAGAGATGGTAAGAACGAGGATTCAGGTTTTGCTGGTTCTAAATGTGGTTTCCATTATATCCCACTGTTTTGTGAACTTGTGAAGACCCTCATGTCTCTTTCTTTCTTTCTGTGCTTCATTCTGAATACTTATTCTGAGAACCAAATCTGGTATAGCTAGGAAGAATCTGAGAGCTTTAGTTGAGTAATATGAGAAAAGTCTATTTTACCCATCCTTGGTGTTTTGGATTTGATCCATTATGACTGACTTTGGAAGCAGTTTCTGCTTAAAATAGGGTGGATGTTCTATCTTATATTGCTTGATCTGTCTTAGAAACGGAAATCCTGTTTCTGAGTTCTAGGCCAGGACTGGGGCATTGATAACTGTGGGAGCCTTCCATGATGTTAATTACTTAAATACTGAAAGCCTGCACAAATACTGCCAGGTTTTGTAGTCCTATCACTGGTTGCCCCTCACTCGAACATTGTTCCATGCTAGACCTTTCTGATGCCACCCGTAGTGTACCACCTGTGGTCTGTTGTACTGTGGTTAGAGTATTGTGTTCTGTCTTCTACTCTGCATTTCTTTCCAGTGTGGGTACCTGGAATTGACTTCCCCCCACCAGCACCTGTTTCCTGCATTGTCCTTCCATTCCTCAATAGTCAGGTCCAATCCTATCCTGCCCCCACCATACTCCTTACTGGGCCTTGTTCCTTGCTACATAATCTAGGCAAACACCAAGATATTATACTACAACACATAAGACTTAATCCTTGTTTGCTCTAGCTAGTGATGAGTCATGGAAGCACCTATATCAGAGCCATAAGAGATCTTAGCCTTCCCCTACCTAAACTACTCATATTTATGATTGAGGAAACTGAGGCAGAATTTTGCATCCCAAAACACAATTAGTGGCAGATTTAGAACTGTAATTAATAGCAACTGTAGTAAGATTTCTATTATATCCATTTTCAAATAAAATAGCCCCTACCTAAGTAAATCTTACACACATTTATAAAATGCAGATTGGGGTGACAAGAAGTCATTTCAGTATGCACTGTTAATGTTTGATAATATATTAGATTATTGGATTTTTGTTTTTATATGGAAATACAAAAAAAAAATAAAAGGAATTATTTGGACATTGATCTGATTTTAAAGCTTCCAGGATGTGAAAGCTGGGATTTTTTAAAAAGCACAGCAATGTCATTCCACCAGATGTCACTGTTTGCATGTAGCAATGAAGTTATAATGATTAAAAATACCCCCTCCCTATTCATATTTTGTAAAAATATTAGTTATACACTTATTCTTCTTTAGGTTTATTATTTTATCAGGACTATATTCCCTGAATTTTTAAAAAGTATTCAAAGTATTCATTAAAGCTGATGCAGATTTTAAAGACCATACTGAAGAAAATTAATTGTAGTTTAGCATCTTCAAGAAGGTGAACTCCCAAAATCTTTTCTAGATCTAGGAGTTAACTTTTCAAACAACAGTTTTTGTAAGTTACTGTTTTCTGAATTTTAGATTATGACCCAATAAATGGGTTATAAAAATCAATTTAGTGGCTTGCTACCAGCCCTTAAGAAATGGCTGGAATAGAATAATCTATTGGATGTATTACTTGGTGAAACTTTTGTACATGAGTACTCTTAAAATATCCCTGTGTACATGTTTGAGTTACATAAAAGTGACTGTGAGCTCCAGCCTGTGAAGCCTCCCCGAGGTTTTGTACCCCAAGGAGCAAAATTAGTTCACTAAGGAAGGGAGAATGAAGATGTGTTGGGGGAACTCAGGTCAAGTCACACCAAGGAGGCGAGAGCCTTTTTCCATGCTTCACAGGATGGAGCTCATGGTCACTTTTATGTAACTCACAGAATATGTGTGCAGAGATTTTTTAACATGTGCTCACAGCTTAGTACAAATGTTTTATAAACCTTTTGACAGCAATCTACAATAAGAAATACATTTTATATCTCTGGCCCTGTGGGAGACCGATGTTGACAGGGAAGGAGATTTAACTCACTCTAGTGAGGTGGGTGTTATTCTGTCATTCAGTCGCCTTAATCATAATAACAATGATTATCATATCAACCATTTATTGAGCATATACTATGTGCAAACTTGCACATATATTATTTCTGAGCATTAGAGCCTAAAAAGCCTAATCACTGTTGCCGTATATAAATGAGGAAACAGACTTAGGACAGAAAAGGGACCTACCCCACATAGCACACTAAATGGCCAAACTGGGGTTAAAATCTTGTGTGTGAGCCTCATTCCAAAAGCTAGCTCTCCCCATTATATCAGTGATTATTTTAGGCTTCTCCTGAGGATAAGGACCACGTAGAACCAATTCTAAGTGCATCAATTCTCAGACTCTATCTCAAACCCACTGAGTTAGAATCTCTAGAGGAGAAATCTGAGAAGCTATTCCAGCATATTCTAATGATCAGGCTGTTTTAGGCTAGAATGCAGTACAGCAGTGGTTTTTGACCTTCAACCTACATCAGAAGCATCTCAGGGCTGGTTAAAACACCAATGGCTGGGCCTCACCTCCAGAGATTATGATTCATTAGCTGTGATGGGGCTCAAGATTTTGCATTTCTAGCAGGTTCCCATGCGATGCCAATAATGTTAAGTAGAAAACTCACTTTGAGAAGCAATGCAGCACATCTTGCTGACACATTGTTCTTAGTTCCCCAGGACAGGGTCTAAGACTGGCTTTTCCTGTGGGAATTTTCTCCCTCAGCCCAAATTGAACAGTACTTATTCAGTACCTAATATGTTTGCATTCATGGGAAACAGAAAGTGAATAAGAATTAATGTGGCCCTCCAAACCAACCTATGATCTACTCTGAAAAGATACATGGAATAAATTGTACTTTATACTCTACTAGAGGCCCATTGCATGAAGAGATTTGTGCAACAGGCCTTCCTTCCCTTGGCTTCCAGCACCGGTTTTCCTCCAGCACCCGGGACCCAGGCCTTCACTCTGGCCAGAGTCTGCCTTCTTCGTCTTTGCTGCAGACTCAGGCCAGAGTCTGCCTTCTTCATCTTTGCTGCAGACTCAGGCCAGAGTCTGCCATCTTCATCTTCACTGCTTCGCTGCAGACTCTGGCCAGAGTCTGCCATCTTCATCTTCACTGCTTCGCTGCAGACTCTGGCCGGAATCTGCAGTCTTGTCTTCACTGAGGCACTCGGTCCTGTAGATCCCTTTACCCCCTCCTCCCCGCCCTCCCTCTCTTAGCAGGCATCTGCGTTGCCTGGCCACTCTGTGCCTGGAGCAGCTGGGCGGCCGCCATCTTTGGCTTTCTAATTTGCATACTCAATCTGATTGGCTGTGGGTGTAGCAGAGGTACAGTCAATTTACATGTTTGTCTATTATTAGGTAAGATAATGAAAGAGAAAATGCAACAGGAAAACTAGGGAAGCAAAGATGAATTTTGACGGGGCAGAGGGGCATTATAAAGGTGTCATGGAGCCCTGGCTGTTGTGGCTCAGCTGGTTGGTACACCGTTCTATACATTGAAAGGTGAGTTCAATTTCCATTCAGGGCTCATAAATAGGTGCAGTTTGGATCCCAGCATGGGAGACAAATAATCGATTTTTTTCTCTCTTTCCCTGCCCTTATCTCTAAAATCTACACTAATAAAAACATGCAAATTGACCGTAAAAGAAACATGCAAATTGACCGTACCTCTGCTACGCCCACAAACCATGCCCACCAGCCAATCAGGAGAGAGTATGCAAATTAACCCAACCAAGATGGCTGTGGCCACGGACTGAGCTGGAGGCTTGGGTTTCCCTGGCAATGGGGGAAGCCAAGCTTCCCACCCACCCTAGCCGGCCCTGGCCTTTGCTCAAGACTACAAAGTTTCAATTATAGAAGATAAATAAACCCCAACAAAAATGGCAGCAGCCACAGAGCTGGAGAGAGCAGGAGGCTTGGGTTGTCCCCAGTAATGGAGGAAGCCAAGCTTTCTGTCCAGCCTGGCCTGTCCTGGCCTCTGCCGAAGGCTACAAAGTTTCAATTACAGAAGATAAATAAATCCCAGATATCAGGGCCTCCACTTGGGTCGCGGGGGGTGGGGGTGGGGGGCGTGACAAGCCTGCAAACCACCACAGGCCCCTCACCCAGGCCACCCCACACCCCAAGGGAACTCCCACCCTGATCTGGGACACCCTTCAGGGCAAACCAGCCAGCCCCCACCTATGCACCAGGCCTCCATCCTATCTAATAAAAGAATAATATGCAAATTGACCATCACTCTAACACACAAGCTGGCTGTCCCCATGTGGTCAAAGATGGCTGCCCCCATGTAGACACAAGATGGCCACCACAAGATGGTCAGCAGGGGAGGGCAGTTGAGAGGGACCAGGCCTGTAAGGGAGGGCAGTTGGGGGTGATCAAGCCTGCAGGGGAGGGCAGTTAGGGGTGACCAGGTTGGCAGAGGAGGGAAGTTGGGGGCAACCGGGCCTGCAGGGGAGGGCAGTTAGGGGTGACCAGGCCTGCAGGGGAGGGCAGTTAAGAGGTGATCAGGCCTGCAGGGGAGGGCAGTTAGGGGTGAGCAGGCCTGAAGGGGAGGGTAGTTAGGGGCAATCAGGCTGGCAGGGGAGCAGTTAGGCATCAATCAGGCTGGCAGGGGAGTGGTTAGGGAGTGATCAGGCTGGCAGGCAGAAGTGGTTAGGGGCAATCAAGAAGGTAGACAGGTGAGCAGTTGGGAGCCAGCAGTCCTGGATTGTGAGAGTGATGTCTGACTGCCCATTGAGGCCTGTTGGACATCCCTCAAGGGGTCCTAGATTGGAGAGGGTGCAGGCTGGGCTGAGAGACACACCCCCCGTGTACGAATTTCGTGCACCGGGCCTCTAGTAAATAAATAAAACATATCCTCCTGTGAGGATTTTTAAAAAAGGTCTCATGGAGGAGTTGAAAACTGAAAGCACTGTTTTCACCATTTTTTTAGGCACACTGTATGGTAATTTGGTTTGCTGTCTCCCTTTTTGCCCTTGTAATAATGTCAGCACCTAGAGCATCTTTTGCAGAGTGAATGTAGGTTGGGCCAGATGTTAGGGGAGGGAAGTAGGACTGGCAAGGTAGATGGTGCCCAGACTGGAGGATTCAAAATGCCAGGCACAGGAGCTCAGGTGGAGTCATTAAAGTATTTGATGATAACTCTGGCAGGGTATGTAGCATAGGGTGGGGGAGGGAGAGTTTGGAGGTAAGGGACCAGCAAACATGATATCATTGGGATCAGATGAGAGAAAAGGCAATGGACCTGAGAGAGTCTCTGGAAGGAGAAGGGTCAGTGTTAGTGATTACTATGGAGGGAGTGCCTGGAGTATAAGAGACTCAGTCTGAACAATGGAAAGGGTGGTGTGTTCCAGAGGGAAGAACTGCAGAAAAGATTGGCTCTTCCCTCTGGAAATAAAGAAGGAAGTAGGGGAAATGTGGAGAAGAAGTTCAGAGTAAGGGATTCATCTCTGTCATACAAGAACAGTTGTTAACCTTGGGCAGCCTTCCCATGGAGGTTCTGCATTCATGTCCACCAGAGGTGTGTATTCTAAAATGTCTAATGACTTCCTTCACTTTCCTTCCAATCAACCAGAATTTCTATTTCTTCAGTGCACATTTGGAATGTGAAAAGACAGTAAGTTGTGAAAGACCCTTACTACCTTGTTATTTGGTTTAGGAACAGATAAAAATATAGCAGTGTCTCAGGTAGCTTCTTAAGTCCCTCATCTGCTCCCTGACCTTAGAAATACTTTACTGATCTTGATGTATGTACTTTCCTGGCTCATTCTTCTAGCCCCTAGACCTTACCCTGTTCTTTGTGTGTTTTTTCATTTTTATTTCTTTATTGATTGAGGTATTACATATTTGTCCTCATCCCCCCATTACCTTCTCAACCCCCGCCCCCCCCCCCATGCTCTCACCCCCCTGTTGTCTTTGTCCACTGGTTAGGCTTGTATGCATGCATACAAGTCCTTTGGTTGATTTCTCCCCCTTACCCCCACCCTCCCCTACCTTCCCTCTGAGGTTTGACAAACTTTTTATATATATATATATATATGCATTAGTCAAGACTGAGTTGCAGAAAAAAAAGGAAATATTTTAACTATTTTAAGCAAAAGGAGATTTAGTAATGGGAATTCAATGCTTATATCATCAATGGAAAGACTGGAAAATGGGTTTTATGCAGGGAGGGCTTCCACAGTTAACTCACACAGCATGCTTAACTGGCTGCTGGGAGCTGCTCCTCTGGCCTAGTCAGGAGGAAGGGAAATCTGGAATCAGCACTGGCAACACACCAGTCACACTATGCCTATTGATATGCTCACTGGAAATAAAACACACACACACACACACACACACACACACACACACACACACACACACACATAAAAGAAGTAACTGAATACTGCTACAGAACTCAATGTGACCATGACTGCTTGCCAACAAAAGACCAGAACCTTCTGCCTTCCCAATTGTATGTGAGTGCATCTGGTTAGAGGATCTTAAATTATATCTAGGACATTGGCTGCAGAAGAGTTTTACCTGTTTATCCTTAGCAGTTTAGAGAAGCACCTGAGAGTTAGGATGGGTTGGTTGTTGACTGGCAGTCTATCATAGTCACCATACTGGGAGTTGAACTTTACATTATCTTTGAATGCAAATATTTGACTACATGAAATAGGAAGCTTTTGTCTATGACTCTGTTTTGGCAAAGCCCCATCTTCTCTAGCCTAGTTTTGGATGGGCTTGTTTTCTAACAGCTGGAATGATGAAATTTGAGGGATTCAGTAAGCTAAAGTCAGATGGGTTTGTGTACACTTAGTCTTCACATTTGGTGGCTTGTATGTGATTGTTCATATAATCTATACTAATAAAAGGGTAATATGCAAATTGGTCATGATGCCCTCACAATAAAAACCGAACAGCAGGCTGCGTGGGGCAACAAGGCCAGCAGGGGGGTTAGCGAGGGACAATCAAATGACTGACCAGCAGGCTGCATGGGGCAACCAGGCTGGAAGGGGAGTTAGCAAGGGACAATCCAATGACTGACCAGCAGGCTGCATGGGGCGGCCAGGCCAACAGGGGGTTTAGCGAGGGATGACCCAATGACTGACCAGCAGGCTGCAAGGGGCAACCAGGCCAGCAGAGGGGGGCAGTGAGGTGTGACCAGGCTGGCAAGGGGGTTAGTGAGGGGTGACCAAATGACTGACCAGCAGGCTGTGTGGGGTGACCAGGCTGGCGGGGGGGCAGTGAGGGGTAACCAGGCTGGCAAGGGGGTTAGCGAGGGATGACCAAACGACTGACCAGCAGGCTGTCAGGGGGGCCAGTGAGGGGCAGCCAGGCCAGCAGACGGGGCAGTGAGGGGTGACCAGGCCGACAGAGGGGGACAGTGAGGGGTGGCCAGGCCGGCAGGGGGGCAGTTGGGGACAACCAGGCCGGCAGGGGGGGCACTAAGGGGCAACCAGGCTGGCGGGGGGGGGGGTCAGTTAGGGGCAATGAGGTTGGCAGAAGGGGGCGTTGGGGATGATCAGGCCGGCAGTTAGGGGCGATCAGGCAGGCAGGCAGGTGAGCAGTTAGGAGCCAGCAGTCCCGGATTGTGAGAGGGATATCTGACTGCTGGTTTTGGCCCGATCCCGATACATGTGTGTATACCAACACCAGGGATTGGGCCAAAACCGGCAGTCAGACATCTCCCAAGGGGTTCTGGATTGGAGAGGGTCCAGGCTGGGCTGAGGGGACACCTCCCCCCCTGCCATGCATGAATTTTGTGCACTGAGCCTCTAGTAATATATAAAAAGTTAGAGGCAACATTGGCTCTAAATACTTCCAGGTGAAATTGATATAGATATAGTTTGTGTAAGTTCACTTTATACTTATTTTATATTTCTTTTACAGTAAGTGCTGCAAGACAAAAATTAATGCATTTTCAGGTGGTCTGGAAGTCAGTCATTCGTGATATATTAGATCTTCAATTTTTTATTTAGCTCATCTCTTTGGCTTAATTAAGGCTTTTGTTGATAAGTTTGTACCTCATATACATCCTCATGTTTATGCAGTTTGTAGTGTAGAAAGAAAGACCTGATGCTATAACAGTTTTCTGTTTGTGCTAGCAAGATATGAATCAGGAAGAGGACATTTTAATGTCATAAGGGAGTTCTGCTAAGGCTGATGCTTTACCTCGTCCCCTAACTAAGAAATGAAAGCATTTTCTGTGAGTTTGGAGTGGGGAGCAGGTTAGCAATCAGAGGGTACAGAACTTTTAATCTCTTTTGTAATCAGGTTTACATAGGGTGAACTTATTATTCCAATGTAATAAAACAAAACCATCATAAAGGTTATGACTTAAATGTGTTTAGAATCAAATATAAATTATTTTAAAATTATTTCTCATTTGGATTATATGACTTCTGAACAATCTCTATTTAATACAGTAATCAAATGTTAATGTATTTACCTCAATATAGATATGAAATGAGAGCAAATGCCTCTGGTTTGTCAATAAGGTACACAAGAAATTTATTGTTTTTATCACATTGTAGAGTATTGCAAGGAATCCCTCTTATGAGTGACAATCAAGTGTATGTTTCTGACCTTCCAACAACACCAGCGATATCACCTGAATTGGCACAAGAAACGAGACAGCATGCTCAGAAACCACACCTACAACTCTTCGGAGAGGAAGTAAGAACTTTAATGTTAGTTTTCTCTACCTCAGAGGTTCTCAAATTTAAATTTCAGGGCTCTTTTGTACTCTTAAAAATATTGGAGAACTCAATAATTATTTATGTGGATTATATCTATTGATACAATATTGGAAATTAAACCTGAGAAAATATTAAATGTTTATATTTTGTTTATTAAAATAATAGTAATAAAGTCATATATGTCAACATAAATAATGTATTTTTATGAAAAATAATTATATTTTTAAACAAAATATTTGATGAGAAAACTAGGATTGTTATTTGTTTTATAAATCTCTGTCTGGCTTAATAGAAGATGGTTGGATTCTCATGTCTGATTTTTTTATTGTTGGCAGTATTATAGATGTCCCCCATTTGTCCCCCTCCATGCAGCCCTGGACCCCTCCCCCAAGTCCCCAAACTTCACCACATTGTTGTTGTCTGGGTTCATGGGCTATGCATATATGCACAGATGTTCTTTGGCTAATCTCATCCAGTCCACCCTACTCCTCTCCCCTCTGAGATGAGACGGTTTATTCAATGTATCAATGTCTCTGGTCCTATTTTGTTCATCAGTTCATTTTGTCCTTTAGTCTACATATAAATGAGATCATATTGTATTTTTCTTTCTCTGACTGGCTTATTTCACTTAGCATAGTACTCTCTAGCTGCATTCATGCAGTTGCAAAAGGTAAGATTTTCATCTTTTTACAACTGTAGTATGTTACAAACCTAAAAGACCCCAAAATAGCCAAAGCAATCTTGAGAAAGAAGAAAAATAGCACAGGAATTATACTTTCAGATTTTAAACTATATTACAAAGCTATAATAATCAAAACAGTATGGGATTGGCATGAAAACACACATAGATTATTAGAACAGATTAGAGAGCCTGGAAATAAACCCACACATATATGGTCAATTAATTTAGGACAAATGAGCCAAGGTTATGCAATCTTTCCTTCAGAAATTAGTTGTAAGTTACTTCTGATGTGAAACCTACCTCAGACATTTCCTTTGCGGTTTGTAAAGATTTTAAACAAAACCCATTTACCACCCTGTCCAATGGGAGAGGTTTGCTGGGCAGCATTGCCCAGATATCCCCGCCCCACCCTTTCCCTCCTTTTCACCCCTCCCCTCCTCCCTTCCCTTCCCTCCCCCTCTCCAATCACTCAGCTGGGGGCGAGGGAAGTTCCAAGGCTGATTCCCTGAGGATGCCAGTGGGGCAGGATCACTTGCTGGGGTGTGGACACTTCTGAGGCTGAGACCCTGAGGCTGCAGGTGTGTGTGTGTGTGGGATCACTTGCTGGGGACATGCAAGGTTCTGAGGCTGAGACCCCAAGGCTGCTGCTGGGAGGGGATCGCTCTGTGGGGGTATGGGAGCTTCTGAGGCTGAGACCCTGAGGCTGCAGGTGTGTGTGTGGGGGATCACTCCATGGCAACACAGAGGCTCCGAGGCTGAGACTCCGAGGCTGCTGCTGAGAGGGGATCATTCTGTGGGGGCGCGGGTACTTCCGAGGCTGAGACTCTGAGGCTACAGGTGTGTGTGGGGGATCACACTGTGGGGGCTGGGGTGCTTCTGAGGCTGAGACCCTGAGGCTGCTTGTGTGTGTGTGTGTCCACTGGGCTGGGGGCATGCTCCCAGTGGCCGCTGCGTGGCTTGGGGCATGCCCCCAGCCCAGCCCACTGAGCCAGAGCAACCGGGGTACTTGGTGACAAACCCAGGCATCCTGGCCCGCCCCTGACTGCTTGGCGCCTAGTCAGCATCCTGCCCTGCCCCTGGCTGCTCAGTGGCCAACGGGTACACAAGCATGGCGATTTGGTGGATGTTCCCACCCTGCCCCTGGCCACTTGGCGCCTGCTTATGCAAATTAGCCTGCCATCTTTGTTGGGTTAATTTGCATACTCCTGATTGGCTGGTGGGTTTCATGGAGGTATGGTCAACTTGCATATTTCTCTTTTATTAGTGTAGATAGATAGGTGTATTTGTGACCAGAAACAATAAATGTAGTTCTGTGTGTTCTATGTACATTTATATAAAGGCACTATTTTGTATGCCTCTTTCTAAAACTTGCTTATTTTACTGTCAATACTATACTGCTAAGATCTGTCCATGGTTTATACTATTTGTGCTTGATCAGCTTTATTAGTGTTTAGTTATATGAATATACCATATTAAGTCGTCTGTTTCTCTATTAGTGGACATTGAGATTAGGCCTTGTTTTTTGCTATTTCATATGCAGTATGAACATCCTTATACATATCTCTTTATCCACATGGTTAAGAATCTCCTTATACTATATAGGTGGAGTGAAATTGCTGGATCATATGGCATGCACATTTCCCATTTTACTAGAAATGACCAATTTGACTCCAGTGTAGTTCTACTAATTTCCTCCCACTCTGGGCAACACTTGGAATTGCCAACTTTACATTTTTGCTAATCTGATGGATATGAAAAGTTTTTTCCAGACTTTCAGAGGCTGTGGAACCAATCACCTCACTTTCTGGGTAACTAGATATGATTTTGATAGGAGCTTGGATATTTTCCTTAGGGACAATTTGTTAATTTTTAATAACCTTTTATGTTCTTTTCATAGGTGTCTGCTTATCCAGGAATTACGAAGTTGTTTTGGAAACCAACTTCACCCAAATTCTCTGTTCCTGTATCTGTCATGAAGAAAACACTGTATCCAAACTATGAGGTAATATACTGAATGAATTTTCTCTATTGTTGTCTCTAATAATGTAATTTGTTAGACAACTGTTGCTGTAATTAAGAATGATTGAATTATACTATAGAAATTATATATATAATACATAGTTATATAGTACAGGTTTAGGCAAAAGTAGGTCTACAGTTGTTCATATGAAAAATAATACAATAATTCATAAATAATACAAGAATAAACTCTGTTTCATATGCTCACAACTATAAAGCTACTTTTGCCCACTCCTGTATACACATATACTTATATAACCATAGTATGTGTATATTTATATATATGCACACATTTATTTATATACTAGTTTCCCGGTGCACAGATTCATGCACATTGAAAGGAAATTAGTTAGAAGAAATATTTTAATATTGCTATTTGCCCTTTCTCTATAATAGAAGTGTCAACCAAATTCATGATTGACAATGACAGATCAAAACACATGCATGCAATTGGCGCCAGCAAGAGCTTTATATGTATCACACATGTGCAAGTCAAATTAACCTTTTATATATATAGATTATATATAAAATATGTTGTACTTATCTATGTACTTTAGCCCTTTAAATTTTCTTTTTGAAAGGATATTTAATTTAACTGTGGTTCCAAGATATAAGACTAGTTGGGTTGTTCAGAAGATCTTCATGGTATTTTTATTTGCTTTTAAAAGTACATTTTTAGGCCTAGTAAGATGGCTGCTGATGGTAAGGCAAACTGCAAGATAGTGTGTGTGAGAAAACAAAAGGAGAGTGTGCGGTCACACGGGAAGTGTTTATTGATGAGTTGAGGGATAAAGAAATAGCCCACATATGAAAGAAAATCAGGCATCACCAGAAAAGGAAGTAAATGAAATGGAGGCAAGCAACCTGTCAGAGAAAGGATTCAGAGAAATGATCATAAGGTGGATGAAAAGAATGGAAAACAAATTCGACAATATGTGTAAGAACCAAGAGGAAATAAAGAAGAACCAAGAAGAAATGAAAAATGACATTGCTGCTGTAAAGAACTCAATAGAAAGCATTAAGAGTAGACTAGAAGAAGCAGGGGACCACATCAGTGAGCTAGAAGACAAGGTAGGAAAAAATACCCAAGTAGAGTAGCTTCTAGAAAAAAAAATTGAAAAGCAGGAGGAGAGCCTAAAGGAACTTTGGGACAACATGAAACAAAACAACATCCGCATAATAGGGGTGCCAGAAGGAAAGGAAACTGAGCAAGGAATAGAAAACCTGTTCGAAGAAATAATAACAGAAAACTTCCCTGATATAGGGAAGAAAAATCCCACACAGAAGCTCACAGAGTCCCAAGCAAAATGAACCCCAAAAGACCGACACCAAGAAACATTATAATTAAATTGGCAAAACCAATGACAAAGTAAGAATCTTAAAAGCGGCCAGAGAGAGACAGAAAGTTACTTACGAAGGATCCCCCATCAGACTAGCGACTGATTTCTCAACAGAAACACATCAGACAAGAAGGGAATGGAATGAAATATACAAAGTCATGCAAAGGAAGGGTCTGAATCCAAGAATACTGTACCCAGCAAGGCTATCAATCAAAATTGAGGGTGAAATCAGGAGCTTCACAGACAAAAAAGGACTAAGGGAATTTATTACCACCAAACCAGCAATGCAAGAAATGCTAAAGGGTCTGCTGTAAAAAAAAAAAAAAGAAATAGGAAGCGAAGATTGAACACAGGGGTAAAGAATAAAAATGGCAACAAATAAGTACCTATCAATAATAACTTTAAAGGTAAATAGATTAAATGCCCCAATCAAAAGACAAACGGTAACAGATTGAATAAGAAAACATGACCCATATATCTGCTGTCTACAGGAAACCCACCTCAGAAAAAAAGACGAACACTGACTGAGGGTGAAAGGATGGAAAACGTTTTTTAGGCCAACAGAAATGAAATAAAAGCTGGGGTAGCAATACTTATATCTGAAAAATTATATCTCAAAGTGAAGGATATAACAAGAGATAAGGAAGGCCACTTCATAATACTAACGGGAGCAATCCAACAAGAAGAAATAACTCTGGAAAACATATATGAACCCAATACAGGAACACCCAAATACATTAAAAAAACCTCCTAGAGGATATCAGGGGAGATATTGAGAGCAATACAATCATAATAGGAGACTTTAATACCCCACTATCACCATTGGACAAATCCTCTAAACAAGAAAATCAGCAAAGAAACATCAATCCTAAATGACTTACTAGACCAGATGGAATTAATTGACATCTTCAAACATTTCACCCCAAAGCCACAGAATATACATTCTTCTCAAGTGCACATGGGTCATTTCCAAAGATAGACCATATATTGGGTCACAGGCAAAGTCTCTTCAAATTCAACAAGATAGAAATCATATCAAGCATCTTCTCAGATCACAGTGGCATAAAACTGGAAGTCAACTACAATAAAAACAATCCAAAAAAATCAAACACATGAACTAAATAGCATGCTATTAAACAATGACTCGGTTACTAGAGAGATCAAAGAAGAAATAAAAACATCATGGCAACAAACGACAATGAAAACACAACAATCCAAAATCTATGGGACACAGCGAAAGCAGTCTTGAGAGGGAAGTTCATAGTTCTACAAGCCTACTGCAAAAAATAAACAATGGTAATAAAGTATCTAACCCTACAACTGAAAGAATTAGAAAGAGAGCAACAAGAAAAGCCCAGTGTAAGCAGAAGGAAGGAAATAATAAAGATCAGAGCAGAGATAAATGATATTGAGACCAAAAATCAATACAAAAGATCAACAAAACCAAGAGCTGGTTCTTTGAAAGGATAAACAAAATTGATGAACCTCTAGCCAGGCTCACCAAGAAGCAAAGAGAGAGGACCCAAATAAACAAAATCAGAAATGAACAGACCCCACTGAAATACAATGATTGTTAAAAAATACTATGAACAACTTTATTCCAGCAATCTGGACAACCTGGAGGAAATAGACATATTCCTAGAAAAATATAACCTTCCAAAACTCAATCAGGCATAATATAAATATCTCAATAGGCCAATAACTATGGAAGAAATTGAAGCAGTCATAAAAAAGCTACCAGCAAACAAAAGCCTGGGGCTGACGGCTTCACAGAGGAGTTTTACCAAACACTCACAGAAGAACTAAAACCATCCTCTTCAGACTATTCCAAAAAATATAGGAGAATGGAACACTTCCAAGCTCATGCTATGAATCCAGCATCACCCTAATACCAAAACCAGATAAAGACAACACAATGAAAGAGAATTACAGGCCAATATCCCTCATGAACATAGATGCCAAAATCCTCAACAAAATTCTAGCAAATCAGATTCAGCACTACATCAGAAATATCATACACCATGGCCAAGTAGGATTTATCCCAAGGATGCAAGGATGGTACAATATCCACAAGTCAATAAATGTAATACATTACATAAACAAATTGAGAGATAAAAATCACAATAGTCATATCAATTGATGCAGGAAAAGCATTTGACAAAACCCAACACTCTTTCTTGATAAAAACTCTCAGCAAGATGGGAATAGAAGGATCATACCTCAACATAATAAAAGCCATATATGAAAAACCCACAGCCAATATCATACTCAATGGGCAAAAACTAAAATCATTTCCCCTAAGAACAGGAACAAGACAGGAGTGCCCACTCTCACCATTCCTGATCAACATAGTACTGGAAGTATTAGCCATTGTGATTAGACAAGAAGAAGAAATAAAAGGCATCCAAATTGGAAAAGAAGAAGTAAAGCTGTCCTTATTTGCAGATAGCATGTTATTGTACATAAAAAACTGAAAGACTCCATCAAAAAACTATTAGACTTAATAAATGAATTTGGCAATGTAGCAGGATACAAAATTAACACCAAGAAATCTATGGCATTTCTATACACCAATTACAGAAAGAGAGAATAAAAAACCAATCCCATTTACCATCACACCAAAAAAATGAAGATACTTAGGAATAAATTTGACCCAGGAGGTAAAAGACCTATATGCAGAAAATTACAGGACACTGAAAAAAGAGATAGGGGAAGACGTAAACAGATGGAAGAACATACCATGTTCATGGATTGGTAGAATCAACATCATTAAAATGTCCGTACTATCCAAAGCAATCTATAGATTCAATGCATTCCCCATTAAAATACCAACGGCATATTTCACAGACCTAGAAAGTACTCTCCAACAATTCATCCAGAATAAAAATAGACCCCGAATAGCCACAGCAATCCTGAGAAAGAAGAACAAAGTAGGTGGGATCTCAATACCAGATTTCAAGCTGCAATACAAAGCCACTATTCTCAAAACAGCCTGGTACTGGCACAAGAACAGACATATAGACCAATGGAATAGAATAGAGAATCCAGATATCGACCCAAACCACTATGCTCAATTAATATTTGACAAAAGGATGCATGAACATGCAATGGACTCAAGACCTTCTCTTCAATAAATGGTGTTCTGGAAATTAGATAGATACATGCAAAAAAATGAAACTAGACTACCAACTTACACCATACACAAAAATAAACTAAAAATGGATAAAAGACTTAAACATAGGACAAGAAACCATAAAAATACTAAAGGAATCCACAGGCAGTGATATCTCAGACATATGCTGAAGCAATTTCTTCACCGATACTGTTCCTAGGGCAATGGAAACTAAAGATAAAATAAACAAAGACTACATCAAAATCAAAAGCTTTTGCACAGCAAAAGAAACCATCAACAAAACAACAAGAAAGCTCACTGTATGGAAGAACATATTTGCAAATGTTATCACTGATAAAGGTTTAATCTCCAACATCTACAGGCAACTTATACAACTTAATAAAAGGAAAATAAATGATCCAATAAAAAAATGGGCAACAGACCTAAATAGAATCTTTTCGAAAAAAGACAGAAGGAAGGCCAAGAGACATATGAGAACATGCTCAAAGTCACTAATTATCAGAGAGATGCAAATCAAATTGACAATGCTGTACCATCTCACACCTGTCAGAATGGCAATCATCAACAAACGACAAGTGCTGGCGTGAATGTGGAGAAAAAGGAATCCTCGTGCACTGCTGGTGGGAATGCAGACTGGTGCAGCCACCGTGGAGAACAGTATGGACTTTCCTCAAGAAACTAAAAATGGAACTCCCATTTGACCTAGTAATCCCACTTCTAGGAATATATCCCAAGAAACTAGGAACACCAATCAGAAAGGATATATGTTCATAGCAGCATAACTCACCATAGCTAAGATTTGGAAACAGCCTAAATGCCCATCAGCAGATGAGTGGATTAGAAAACTATGGTACATCTACACAATGGAATACTACGCTGCTATAAAAAAGAAGGAATTCTCACCATTTGTGGCAGCATGAATGGACCTGGAGAGCATTATGTTAAGTGAAATAAGCCAGGCAATGAAAGAAAAATACCACATGATCTCACTCATTTATGGAAAATAAAGAACATTGTAACCTGATGAGTAAGAAGATAGATACAGAGGCAGTAAAGCACCGAATAGACTGTCAAATTACAGCAGGAAGGCTGGGGAGTGTTGGAGCCGGGGGTGGCGGGGGGTGGGGGAGAAAGAGATCAATCAAAGGACTTGTATGCATGCATATAACACAACCAATGGACACAAGGCCCTGAGGGGTGGGATGAGGGCATGCGACAGGGGGCGGGGAGGCTGGGAGCAGGTCAATGGGGGGAAAAAAAGGAGATCTGTGTACTACTCTTTGTAGTACTTTAAACAATAAAAAAGTACATTTTTAGTTAATTCAATTTTAAATTTTTTTACCATACCACCCAATATAATTACCAATTTTTTTCTTCTAAATACTGCTTGTTTGCGCTAATTTTATGTTACACCGATTATTTTAAAAATTAGAAAAATCAAGAGAATAAAACCAAAATCATTTATTAATCTGTGCACTCAAGACAACTACCATCTACTTTTTCATCTATTTTCTTTCATTCTTAAATATTCTTTCCCCTCCTTCTTATTTTCTTTCTTCTTTACCCTATTTTTCTTTCCTTATTTTTCCTCTTAAACACTATTGTGCATAAATTTTTAATGTTATTGAGGATTATTTTATTTGCACAAAATTTTAGGCAGCTTACTCAAACATATCAGAAAGAGATAAAACAAAATAGGTAAGGAAAACGTAATAAGAATAATAGCGTAATAAAGTCAGAGATAAGATTAAAACAAATTCTGTTCATATTTTTCCTTGAAATGGGGTTATCAATTTACCTCTTAGCTTCTCTGCAACCAAGGCAGGGATGGAATCACATTCATATTTGTCCTATTGATATTACATGTTTAAAATGTTAATACTGAAATGTCTTTATGTTTCTTGGATTACTTTATTATAGTGTATTATTCTCAAATAGTATGTTGACTTACGTTAGGCAATAATTTATTTTTAATATATATTTATGAGTGAAACCTGCATGTAGTTGAATTCCTTAGTTGAATTCTGCTCTCAGGATTATTCTTGCTTCATAATGTTAATTGAATAGCAGTTTATCTTTTTAAATATGTTGGAACTGATATAGGTAGCATAGAAATAATCTTGAAATTTTGGAAGAATTCACTCTAGTCTTTGTTATTTCCTTCCTTCTATTTATTGTGGGCTTTTCTTGTTGTTCTCTTTCTAATTCTTTAAGTCATAGTGTTATATAGTTTATCAGCAGTTTTTCTTGTTGTTTTTTTTTTTTTTTTTTTTTTTTTTTTTGAGGTAGGACTGTAATGCTGTGAACTTCCCTCTCAGGACTGCTTTCAGAGATTTTGGGTTGTTATGTGTTCATTTTCATTTGTCTCCGGGAGGTGTTTTTTTTTATTTCTTCCTTGATTTCTTTGGTAACCCATTCATTATTTAATAACATGCTACTTAGCCTCCATGTGTTTGAAGATTTTTGAGTGTTTTTATTGTAGTTGATTTCTAATTTCATGCCATGTCATCTGAGGAGATGCTTGACATAATTTCAATCTTCTTGAACTTGTGGAGACTTGGTTTGTGTCTTACTATGTGGTCTATCTTTGAAAATGACCCAGGTGCATTTGAGAAGAATGTGTATTTCATAGCTTTGGGCTGAAATGTTCTGTAAATGTCAATTAATTCCATCTGATTTCGTATGTCATTTAGGATCACTATTTCCTTGTTTATTTTTCTGTCTAGAAGATTTGTTCAGTGATGTCACTGGGGTATTAAAGTCCCTACTATGATTGTATTGCTGTTTATCTTTCCCTTAAAATCCTCCATAAGTTTTTTTTATATAGTTGGGTGCTTCGGTATTGGGTGTGTGTATGTTTACCAGAGTTATATTCTCTTATTCTATTGATCCCTTTGGTATTATGAAGTGGCCCTTCATTGCCTCTTGTAATGGTCTCTATTTTGAAATCTTTTTTTTTATCAGATTATCAGTATTGCTACACCAGCTTTTTTTTTCATTTCTATTTGCATAGAAATTTTTTTTCCATTCCTTCACTTTCATCCTTTTGTTCTGAGCGTGATCTCCTATAGACAGCATGTACATGAGTCATGTTTTCTTCTCCATCCTGCTACCCTATGTCTTTTGATTAATGCATTTAAGCTATTTACATTTAAGGTTATTATTGATAGGTACTTATTTATTGCCATTTTCATTCTTTATGTCTCTGTTCCCCTCTGTCTCTGTATTTCTTCTTCTCATAAAAGTCCCTTTAGCATTTCTTGCAGTGCTAATTTAGTGGTAATAAACTCTTTAGCCTTTTTTGTCTGTGAAGCTCTTTATTTCACATTTGATTTTGAATGATAGCCTTGCTGGATAGAGTGGTCTTGGATTTGTTCCATTGGTTTTCATTTCTTTGTGTACTTCATGCCACCTTTTTCTGGCCTAAAGTGTTTCTATTGAACAATCAGCTGACAGTCTAAAGCAGTGGTTCCCAACCTTTTTTTGGCCATGCCCCACCTAAGCATCTCTAAAATCATGATGCCCCCTGTAACATATAGTTCTCATTATTCAAAAAGTGAACTCCTATTCATGTGGAGGAAGCCTAAAAGGCCATTAACTTGATCTAAACAAGTTTCCAAAGAACAGGGTATCCATGAAAGAGAAAAATAAAAGAATGAAAGGACAGTTGAAGTATTGAGGAAGAAATCACTAAGAAATTGTTTAATAATAATATGAAGTGACATAAAAATAGCAAATAAAGTTTCAAACATATAATAGAGAACTGAAATGCATAAATACTTATATACTCTCTATGGGGCTCCTAGAAACATAAGAAATGCAAAAAATTCACTGTTAATAACTCATTCTCAAATTTCCCCCATAAAAATCAAATTGCCCCCCTCTGGGGTGTGAGCCCCACATTGGAAACCACTGGTCTAAAGGGAATTCCTTTGTAGGTAACTTTCTGTCTCTTTGTCTTTCATGTTTGCCATTTTAATTATGATGTGTCTAGGTGTGGGTATTTTGGGGTTCATCATGATTAGGTTCATCTTGAAGTTGAATGACTATTTCCTTCACCAGGTGAGGGAAATTTTCTGTTATTATTTCTTCATACAGGTTCTCTGTTCCTTGCTCAGATTCTTCTACTTCTGGAACCCCTATGATGTGAACATTGTTATGTTCTATGTTGTTCCAAAGCTCCGTTTTCAATTGCTGCTCTGAGTTTGTGTTGTTTCTTTTTTTTTCTATCTTGTTTTCTAATTTGCTGTTTTGGTACTCCACTTCTACTCCTCTACTGTTTATTGATTCCAGGGAATTTTTTATTTCAGCTATGCCATTCTTTATTTCTGCTTGATTCTTATTGATGGTTTTCACCTTTTGTATGCTGCTGTAATTCTCATTAAGTTCTAGAATATTCTCATTAAGTTACTTGTAGTTCTCATTAAGTTGTTTGAGCACCTTTATGACAACTACTTTGAATCATTTCATTTAGTTCATTTTTCTGGCAATTTCTCCTTTTCTTTCATTTGGGGATTGTTTCTTTGTCTCATTATTTTTACTGTCTCTTTGTCTTTGTTTCTATATATTAGATCAAACTGCTGTGCTTCCAAAACTTTGTGGGATGGTCTTATGTAGTAGCTGTTTTGTGGGACCCCGTGGTGCAGTCTCTTAGATATCCTGAGCTGGGTGCTGTAGGAATGCCCCTTGTTTGAGTTATTTTGGTTTTCCTTTGTAATTGTGTCTTGAATATTGTTGTTCCATTCATGAATGGAATCTCCTTTCAGGCTGGCTAACTATGAGGCTCATCACTGACCACGTTATGTGGGCTTTGTGGATGTGCTAACAGAACAGAACAAAATTAAACATAGCAAAGCAACAAAAGAAACAAAACCAAAATATACAACAATAACATAAGTAACCACCAGAGAAGAGAGAATTAGGAGAAAGAAAAAAATAGTAGGAATGATAGAAGAAAAGAAAGTAAGAATAAAATATAAGAAGAAAAAAAACAACAACAAACAAAAAACAAAACAAAAAACATACAAAAAAGGAGGAAGAAAGAGGTATATGAAGGGGCAGAGTTGAAATAAAAAAAAAGAATAAATTCTAGGTGAATGAAAATAGTATAAAATAAAAGAATAAGAAAAAAGTTGAAAAGGAAAATAGGGGACAAAGCAGATAGGCCCAAAATAAGAAAGAAAAAAAAAGGTAAGAAATCAGGAGAAAAAGAAAAAAAATGATTGAGTAGGAAAAAGGAAGAGAAAAATTAGATATATGAATGAAACAGTAAAGACCAAAATACTATCAAATCAGTAAAGTAGATAGATAAAGAAGATAAATTAGAAAAGGGAAGAGGAAAAAAAAGAAAGAAAGAAAAGAGTGAAGTGGTGTTCATTTTAGCAAAGTTTAGTGCCTCCTGGGAGCTCCCTTTGGATCCTGCTCTTCTTATGACTGCAGCCAACTGTTCTGTCTGCCAATTCTGGGCTTCCCAGGAAGTACTTAGGTGCTAACCACTGTCAGAAATGGTCCTCCTTTGGCTTTCAGCAACCTGCTTGAAGCTTCAACTGATCCACAGTTTGTGTCTGTCTCACAGGACTTGAACTGCATGTGGGAGGAGCCAAGCTGCCCTCTAAAGCAATTTTTTAAAAAATAAATCTTTATTGTTCAGATTATTACAGGTGTTCCTCTTTTTTTTCCCCCATAGCTCCCCTCCACCTGTTTCCCCACCCCACCCAATGCCCTTACCCCCCGCCACTGTCTTCATCCATAGGAGTAAGATTTTTGTCCAATCTCTTCCCGCACCCCTCACACTTGCTTCCCCTGAGAATCGTCAGTCCACTCCCTTTCTATGTCCCTGATTCTATTATATTCACCAGTCCATTCTGTTCTTCAGATTTTTTATTCACTTGATTTTTAGATTCACTTGTTGGTAGGTATGTATTTGATGTCATTTTGTTGTTCATAATTTTTATCTTTACCTTTTTCTTCTTCTTCCTCTTCTTAAAGAATACCCTTCAGCATTTCATGTAATCCTGGTTTGGTGGTGATGAACTCCTTTAGCTTTTTCTTGTCTGTGAAGCTCTTTATCCGACCTTCAACTCTGAATGATAGCTTTGCTGGGTAGAGTAATCTTGGTTGTAGGTTCTTGCTGTTCATCACTTTGAATATTTCTTGCCACTCCCTTCTGGCCTGCATAGTTTCTGCTGAGAAATCAGCTGACAGTCGTATGGGTACTCCCTTGTAGGTAATTAACTGTTTTTCTCTTGCTGCTTTTATTATTCTCTCTTTGCCTTTTGCCCTTGGCATTTTAATTATGATGTGTCTTGGTGTGGTCCTCTTTGGATTCCTCTTGTATGGGGTTCTGTGCGCTTCCTGAACTTGTAAGTCTATTTCTTTCACCATGTAGGGAAAGTTTTCTGTCATTATTTCTTCTAATAGGTTTTCAATATTTTGCTCTCTCCCTTCTTCTGGCACCCCAAAAAATTTGGATGTTGGTTCGCTTAAAGTTGTCCCAGAGGCTCCTTACACTATCTTCATATTTTTGGATTCTTTTTTCTTTTTGTTTTTCTGGTTGGATGTTTTTTGTTTCCACATAATTTAGATCTTTGGTTTGATTCTTGGGGTACGTTGATCTACAATTGAGTTTCTGTATATTCTTTATTTCAGACAGTGTATGCTTCATTTCTGACTGATCCTTTTCCATATTTTTGGCATTCTCATTAAGCTCCTTGAAGGTCTCATCAAGTTTCTCAGCGGTTTTAAGAAGATTCTTGAGTAACCTTATACATGTGGTTCTGAACTCTATATCATCCAGTAGTTTGCTTTCCTCTGTTTCTTTCATTCGTGACATGTTTCTTTGTCTCCACATTTTGGCTGCTTTAAAGCAATTTTTTTAAAAAAATCCTCACCTGAGGATATTTTTTTCATGGATTTTTAGAGAGAGTGTGAGGGAGAGGGAGAGACAGAGAGAAACACTGATGTGAGAGAGACACCTCAGTTGGTTGCCTCCTGCATGCCCTAGCCCAGGGCCAGGAGCCTGCAACTGAGGTACCTGCCCTTGACCAGAATCAAACCTGGGACCCTTCAGTTCACAGGCTGATGCTGTACCCACTGAGCCAAACCTGCTAGGGCTAAAGCAAGTTTTTAAACAGCATGGGCCTCAAAGCTGGATTAGTGAGTTTCCCCAGGTTCCCGGGTCTGCACCTCCGCCCTCCTTTGCCTGCCAGCCAGCTATCAATCTTAATCACTCTTAATCTTAAAGTCTGTTTCTGAAAGAGCTTGAGGAAGAATTGGGTTTAGGAAGACCTCTGGGTTTCCCATGATGGGGAGGTGTTGTTTAGATCTCAGGGAAAGTGGTGCGTGTCAGCTACTCCTCTGCAAGTGGTCCAGAATATTACTTTGCCTTTGGTGGGGCAGAGATCCTTGTGTGCAGACCAGTGGGGTCACCTGGAAACTTGGAGTTTCTATCAGCTCTCCCATGCAGGGAAAGCATCAGTCAGGTTCCCTGGATAGTGGGGTGGATGGCCCCATCCGCAATCTAGTCGCTATTGCTTCCTGAGACTGTTCAAACCCATAGGCTTGGTCGCTGTTGCTGTCTCCTCTGTGAAGGTCAAGATGCTGGGTGTGGCTGTCAGGGCTCCTGAGGGTGTGTCAGGTGGGTTTTTTCCTTTTCCTTAGCTGTGGCTTCTGGGAGGGACTAGCTCCTTTCAGGAATAATGGCTGTTTCAGTTTTGGGGGTGGGTATACCCAAATGCAGGACTCCTGGCTGCTATTTTTCCATGTCTCCCCCCCATGCAAGAAAGGTTTGCCTATTCAGCCACCATTTTCTCTCCTATACTTATCTTTTAAAACCACCTAAATATTATCATTTTATCTTATTCCTTACATTTTACTCATGCATTTCTTTCTTTTTTACTTATTTTCTTTTCTTAGCATCTCAGAGTTTTCTTTCTGGAATCATTTTACCTACCGTCTTCATACAGTATATCCTTAAAATTTTCTTTAAATACAGTGGAAAGTCTGTAGTTGGGATGTTTGTCCATTGGTTGCCTCCCACACACACCCCAACTGGGGCTAGGGAATGAACCTGAAACCCAGGTGCATGCCCTGGACAGGGCATTGAATCAGTGACCCTTGGGTCTACAGGCCAATGCTCTAACCACTGAGCAATGCTGTCCAGGGCTACTGTAGTTTTAAAATTTGGTTTTGTATTTTTCTTTTTAGAATTTAAATTTTCCCCCAAATCTATTATTTTGTGATGTTTTGTTTCTTTGTGTATCTGTCTGTCTTTAAATGTTTAGAGTTATATTTAAGACATTAGTTTTAGGAAATATTTGAGACATAGAATGGTGGTTACTTTCTCCAGGAAAAATTTTTGTCAGTACCTGGGACCTTTACCACTCAGGGACAGCCTTAATATAAGGTTGAGTCTTGTGTTTCTCTGACCACTCTTTTGAAAAAATCCCAGAGGTTATTATTATAACTAACACAAAGGTTAATTTTCTTTTCTTCACAGCTTTGTTTTTAACACATGTGATTGTTTTGTGAGCATATATATGTTTTTGCTAATTTTAGAGAGAGAGGAAAGGAGAGGAGGAGGAGAGAGAGAAACATGGATATGAGAGAGAAACATTGATCAGTCACCTCCTGCATACATCCCAACCAGGGATCAAACCCACAACTCAGGCATGTGCCCTGATCAGGAATCGAACTGGTGACCTTTTGGTGCATGGGACGATGCCCAATCAACTGAACCACACCAGCCAAGGCCCTTTCATTCACTCTTTTTTTTTTTTATAGCAAAGGTGGAGATTTATTGAAGAACAAGTACAGACGCCCACGTGGGGAGGGGGAAAGGGTCCCCCCTTCAATTCACTCAACCTGAATGTATAGCCTTGAATGCTTGTATATTTTCAATATTTACAAATATATATAAAATCAGGCTCCACACCTCAGGTAGATCAGGTAAATTCTGGTCTTCAATTTCTGTCACCCTTGCCTTGGCAGCTATTTTAGCATACATCCTGAGAATAAAAGCATCTTTGAATTCTGGACTTATCTTTCCAGATTCCTGCCTTTTCTTAGATTTTGGCCTACTATCTCTGTTCATCATCTCGTTAACTTTTGATGCTTTGAAGATTATGTTTTTCATATTACATGTAGCTTTCTTAGTTTTCCTCAGCAGAATTATCTAGCATGCCATAATTAAAAGCAGAAGTTATAATTGTTTTCATTTTCATCTGCATCCTAGCTTTTATTGCATGCATACCAATTTCAGCAATATTCCTGGAATAGAGCAGGAGAATTTTTCCATCAGATAACATGTAAGCAATACCATAATTGCCCTATCAAGCAAATTAGTTTGGGCAATATTTTGACAAATTCCAACATATGAATCATATTCTCTTTTAAAAAGCAATAATTGATTGTTAGTAAGTTCTGCTATTTTAATATCTGTAAAATACACTACAGTAAGTCCTCACTTAACATTGTGGATAGGTTCCATGACTTAAAGCAAAATGACATGTAATAAAACTGATTTTACCATAGGCTAATTGATATAAACATAGTTAAGTTCCTATGGCATTGCATCAATGTTATAAAACGTTACTCGAGGACCTGCTGTATTAAGTCTTTGTCCTTGTTATTGTTAAAAGCATTCTTTTAAATACAGCTGAGACAAAAGTAGGTTTAAGTTGTAAATAAACACATAATTTATTCGTGTATTTTCAATTAATTATTGTGTTATTTTCTACCTACTTTAGCCCCACCCTGTATATAATTGCTGTTTTCCATCATATTTAAATATTTTGTGTAGGCATATGATGAAATAGTTCCAAAATTTCTTGCATATTACATAGTTTGTCTTTGAAGAATAATGATAAAATAACCTAAGTCTCTTTTTGCTGTGTCTGGTAATTTTCTTACAATGTGCTCTAACTACTTTTTAAAAAACAACAAAAGAGGATGTACAAAAAAATAAATACTTGGTGATTCTAAGTTACCCATAGCCTTCTCTATATCTGTTTCATTCTTAGTGATAATTACATGGTGCTTTTTAAAGCTGATTTTCTATTGAATAAGTGTTTTTTGAATGAATTAAATAAATATTGTTTGTTTCTCCATATCTGAATTGCTGATTACAGGAAAGAGAAATAGCACACTTAATAATAATTATAATCACTGCAGCAGTTTACCTATACAACAATAAATGTGCATATATAAAAATTCACTGATAGAGTTTGAATTATAAGGAGATTTTCATTTAGTTTAACATTTAGAATGCTTACTTGTAATTCACAGTCAGTAGTAACATTGACAGTTGGTCCAAATGATATGTTTTATTCATAATCCTGCTGTTGACATGCTGCATAGATTCAATACCAACCTGTGAGATCACAGGATCATGGATTGCTCCTAAGATTAGGGTTGCCAGAAATAACGTAGGTGTATCCACTTGACTAACGGCTAATGCTGAAGCCAAATTGAGGGTTTTGGCCAAATACTAACGTTGTAGCTGGACTTTGATGCAACTCTAGTGAATGTTTCCTGCAATTCTATCCTTTCCATACATTTCTCTTTTGGTAATAATGCTGTTTTTTAGAGTGACAGTGATCATAGGCTTTTTATTTTATTTTATCATAGGCTTTTAAAAGTATTTCACTATATAATTTAAAACTGTTATCTTTTTACCACAGAGTGTTCAAGCAAGTAGAATTTTAACTGAAAATCTTTTATCTGAAAGCAAGGAAAGTGTCATTGCTTTAAGTCAGCATAGCAGAAGTCTGAGGGTATGTATACTTTTGATTCTGAATTGTAGGTTGGTTGCTTTATTGCCTATAGCTCAGATAATATTTCTAGAAATGCTGAAATGATTTATTGGTGCTTCCCCTATCCAGAAAATGCCTCACAATATTTGCTGGTGTCTTTGTTGAGAGCACATTTCCTCCTTTTCAAACATGTTGTCTTTATGACACCCAGAAGATGTTATTTACTAATCAATGGCAGGGTATCTGCTGTGAGTTTTCCTAAAATTTCTAGAACTTCGGGTTTTGTAGTCATTTACCACTTCTTGTCTAGGTCCTCAATGATCAAAGGAACATGATTATAAGTGTTTTTATAATGGGGAATTGTTCATGGCCATGAAACAGAGTAAAACTGAATTCTCTAAATTGCGATTAGACTTGTTCTCATCTTTTTCACTACAGTGTATCCAAGTAAGTGAATTAAATAATACAATCGTGGAGGAAAGAGATCATGATTGAGAGAAGAAGAAAGGTAGAACTTTATATAATTGGTCTAATAAGTTTCCTGAATGCTATGGGGACAAGCAAGAAACAGTTACTCTTCTCTCATTAGTGCCTTCAGCCTTCTACTCCCATTGGATGATATCTTGGGAAGCTAAGTGTTACACAGTAGAGAGTCTTAGTCCCATGGGACAAATCAAATCCCTATTCTAGTCAGTTAACTGGGCTATGTGTTCATGCCTCTTCCCATATAGTCAGGTAATACATTTTTTTTTTGCGGGGATAACATTTCTATTTAATATAGATCACTCTCTTGCTATTTTCCTTATAGCATTTACTAAATGTTTGTCCTTATGTCTGTTTGATCTTTGTTTTCCTCATCAGCCTGGGTCATATCATTCTTGTTCACTGTTTTATCCATAACACCCAGAGCAGCGACCATCACATACAAAATAATTGAACCAACAAATGACACTTTCTAGTTTGAAATGCCATTTGCACTTTTCTAGACTACTGTAGTAGCAGTACCTATACCTACCTGTCAGATAATTCCCATTTTTAGTAGCTGCTTCTTCCAATCTATCCTCTTTCTTGCCCCTGCTATATATTCTTAAAACACAGGTAAGTTTATGTTACTTATGTCTTAACAAACTGAAATATTCCACCTACCAAATAAAGTTAGAGTACTTAACTAAGTCCCATAACCTGGCCTCAACTATATTTTCTATCCTACTTCCTAGTATACTTCTGCCTCCATGTAGCCTCTATGTACCTGTACTCTGTCTACACCAGAGTCTGTGGGGACCAAATCCCAGCACTTCGACACTTCTAGGTTCGTGTTTACTAGTAGGCTATTCCATTGGCCTGGGATGTTCGCAATCCCTTCTCAGTCCATAGAAATGTCACTGCCTTTCACAACCAACCCTGATGCTACCTACCTCTTTAAGCCAGTCTGTTAAGGTTCTTTTCCATTCAGAATTGACCTCTCTCTCTTGGGTTTTTTCACACCTGATTTATGCCATCTCACAGTCATTGCCACAGCCAATTTGGATTATAGTTATTTCTTTATGTCTGTTTCCACCATTATATTGGTCGAGTTCATGGAACATACTGATATACTTCCCAACTCTTTTAATATAATAGTAAGTGATATTAAGTGATAACATTTGTGTGGTCCTGTGGAGTAGAAGGTTGATGTTACTCATGATTAGAGGTGAGTGTTCATGGGGCAGTAGTTGTTCCAGGTTCCACAATCACAACTCCAGGGCTAAGGGGATTAATGGCTCAGCATATCCATGGCACTTTCACACACACCTGTGCTACTGATGCCAACTGGAAAAATGCACATAGCACTTTATACAGAGCATGTACTAACTAGGTAAATTTAAAAAAGAATTTGAAATCAATGAATGAATTTTAAGTTCTGCTCTTCTCTGTCAATTAAATGACTTCAAAATCAGTAAGAACCTTTCTTAATCAGTCTTTCTGCATTTTGTTAACTTATCTAAGCAGTTACCAATAGTCAACTGTCATATATTTTAGTTTAACATATAGTATCTATAGCCAGTGTATAATTACCTTTTTAATTTTTCTTTATTGATTGATTTTAGAGAGAAAGAGGAAGGAAGAAAGAGAAACAGAGGTTGAGAGAGAAAAAAATATCCATTTATTGTTCCACTTATTTATGCATTCATTGGTTGCTTCTTGTATGTACCTTGATGGGGGGGTCAAACCTACAACCTTGGCATATTGGGATGACACTAACCAACTGAGTTACCTTGCCAGAGCCTAATTACCATTTTGTTATTTCAGATTTTTTCCCAAAGAAAATCTTTATCATATGAAAATATCCCAAAATATTTCAGCACACCATCTTCACAATTAAAGGTATGATAATTTTTCAGTTTTTATTATTCAAAAGAAATATTTATCTTACTAGTAATAATCACCACTTATGTTTTTTTGTTTTCCTGAAATATGTGGCTAGTTATTTCACCCAGAGTTGACTGAAAGTTTGGATTTGAGTGTGTATCTGGTAGCGCATGTATAATTGTGGTTGGTGATTCCAAGTTAAGATTTTCAGTAGCACTTGGAAGTGTCTCATAGTCGTAGTTTGACTTTACCTGGTATATTATAAATCAAATCACTTACAATATTGACCTACACTTGCATCGGGCTCACATTTTAAAACAAAGGTCAGAAAGTGCTAAATGGTAGAGCTAGTACTTTAAACCCACACCTCTTCTTACCAAATTAAATGGACTTCCTCTTTACCAAGAATTCATAGGCATTTCTGAGCAGCTGGTTCTTATCTTCAGTGGCATTGACCCCAGCTCCAAGGTGTTTCCACTCCCCCTCCCCTCTCCACAAAAAATCTGATAGCTTTCTTGATTCTCCACATCAGTTGCTTTTTTTAAAAAATAAATCTTTATTGTTCAGATTATTACAGGTGTTCCTCTTTTTTTTTTCCCCCCATAGCTCCCCTCCACCTGATTCCCCACCCCACTCCATGCCCTTACCCCCCACCACTGTCTTCATCCATAGGAGTAAGATTTTTGTCCAATCTCTTCCCGCACCACTCACACCTGCTTCCCCTGAGAGTCGTCAGTCCACTCCCTTTCTATGTCCCTGATTCTGTTATATTCACCAGTCCATTCTGTTCTTCAGATTTTTATTCACTTGATTTTTAGATTCACTTGTTGGTAGGTATGTATTTGATGTCATTTTGTTGTTCATAATTTTTGTCTTTACCTTTTTCTTCTTCTTCCTCTTCTTAAAGAATACCCTTCAGCATTTCATGTAATCCTGGTTTGGTGGTGATGAACTCCTTTAGCTTTTTGTCTGTGAAGCTCTTTATCCGACCTTCAACTCTGAATGATAGCTTTGCTGGGTAGAGTAATCTTGGTTGTAGGTTCTTGCTGTTCATCACTTTGAATATTTCTTGCCACTCCCTTCTGGCCTGCATAGTTTCTGCCGAGAAATCAGCTGACAGTCGTATGGGTACTCCCTTATAGGTAACTAACCGTTTTTCTCTTGCTGCTTTCAAGATTCTCTCTTTGCCTTTTGCCCTTGGCATTTTAATTATGATGTGTCTTGGTGTGGTCCTCTTTGGATTCCTTTTGTTTGGGGTTCTGTGCGCTTCCTGGACTTGTAAGTCTATTTCTTTCACCAGGTAGGGAAAGTTTTCTGTCATTATTTCTTCTAATAGGTTTTCAGTATTTTGCTCTCTCTCTTCTTCTGGCACCCCCAAAATTTGGATGTCGGTACGCTTGAAGTTGTCCCAGAGGCTCCTTACACTATCTTCATATTTTTGGATTCTTTTTTCTTTTTGTTTTTCTGGTTGGGTGTTTTTTGTTTCCTCATATTTCAGATCTTTGGTTTGATTCTTGGGGTACGTTGATACAGTTGAGTTTCTGTATATTCTTTATTTTAGACAGTGTATGCTTCATTTCTGACTGGTCCTTTTCCATATTTTTGGCATTCTCATTAAGATCCTTGAAGGTCTCACTAAGCTCCTCAGAAGTGTCATCAAGTTTCTCAGCAGTTTTTAGAAGATTTTTGAGTAACCTTATAAATGTGGTTCTAAACTCTATGTCGTCCAGTAGTTTGCTTTCCTCCGTTTCTTTCATTCGTGATATGTTTCTTTGTTTCCACATTTCGGCTGCTTCCCTGTGTTGATGGAGTGGCTTTGTGTGGTAGGTGACCTATAGGGGGCAGTAGCTCAGCCTCCCCAATCACCTGATGTGGACGCTCTTGGTACACCCCTTTGTGGGCTGAGTGCAAAGTCTTGGTGTGGTTAAGCCTTAATTGCTGTTGGTACACTGGGAGGAATTGACCTCCAGGCCAATCGGCTGTGAGGACTCGCTGTGTCTATAAGAACTGCTGTGCTGGAGACACGCTTATGGTGCAGGACTTATTTCAGTGGGGCTTTGGTGTTCACTGAGTCTGCCTCTTGAATGTGTCACTTATGGATGTGAGGAGTTAAATTCTGGTTTCTCACACTGACCACTAGGTATACTGGCTTCTGGATCTCCAATGGGGTGCAGGTCAGCTATTGTCTGAGTCCACCTAGCAGGAGCTACAGTGAGAGCTACAGTTTTCTCCTCTTTGCTTGGGGTTTAGAGGTTTTGGAGCTGCCTGATCTGGGCTGCAAGTTTGTTAGGTTAAGCTGCTATCGATAGGGCAGTCCATTTATATGCAAAAGCCACTGCTTGGAGCTTGGGTGGGTTTGTAGGTTGTGTGGGGTGGGGTCTCAGGGCGTCACTAGACTAGGGCATGGCAAACAGCAATGGCTGCTAGTTAGCCGGCTCTGTGTCTCGGACTGAGTCCCGTCCCGTGCCCAGCGCAGATAAACAATTATTCCTGTGCGCCGCTCTGCAAGCAGGCCCCCCTCACTTTCTGACCCGTAGCAGACAATCCATCTTCTCCCCGTAGGAGTTTGGGTCCCCCGCATCTCCTCAGAAACTGTATTTCAAAGTAATCGGGGGCTTGTCTCCCCTTTGGGTTGAAAAAAGCAACGCCTGCCGCCAGCCCAGATTCCGCGCCTCCGTACCTCAGCTTTTCAGCGCTTGTGCACGTCTCAGTGCTCTTTTCTCTTTCCTTCTAGTTGTAGAACTTCCACTCAGCCAGCTTTCCCATGGTTCTGGGTAATAGACGTTTTGTCTTTTAGTTGCAGTTTAAATTGTTGTGCGAGGTAGCAGTTTAGGTGTTTACCTACGCCGCCATCTTGGATTCCTCCCTCCATATCAGTTGCTTCTAACTTGCTTATAATATGCCTAACTTTATCCTGCTTTTTATTATATTTCTGATATTCTTATTTCTTATTGACTCATTGATTCCTCTATTTTGTATCCCTGGCCACTGACACTACTCTTAAAATTTATTTTATTGACATATAACATATTAGTTTCAGGTATACAATAATTATTTGATATTTTTATATATTGTGAAATAATCACCTCAGTAAGTCTAGTTAACATCCATTACCACATAGTTATACATTATTTTCTTGTGGTGAGAACTTTTAAGATCTACTTTCTTAACAACTTTCAAATATGCAAGACAGTATTTGATGCAATAATGCTGCACATTACATCCCAATTATTAACTTTATAAACTGACTTTTTAAAAACATCAAGAATACATGATTTTAAGTTTTTTCAATAGTGACCAAAATACATTAATAGTAACTGTAATTGAATTAATTTTAAATATACATCAACTAAATTGATTTTATTTTTTTCTGCCTCTTTGTTTCCTCATTAATAAGAGAATAAATTCTGCAGTTGAATTGAGGAAGGAGGATACCTTAGCTCCATTAGAGGTTAAGAATGACATGGAGAGCAATATAAAAGAGGTGCTGTTTCAGAAAGCTAAGGAGTTGGAGCGTCGTCAGAAGATTGAGCAAAATGAAAATGAGGAAACCACCCCTGTGAAAGAAAATATAGATAACATCTTAGAAACCCTGGAGGAAAGTCACAGTATGAGAAATCTGTCTCATTCTCTCATTGAAGCATCTAGAAAAGCTGGCATTAGTTACATTGTTTACCCCAGGAAAAGGAAGATGAAATGGGAAAAAGCATTGAAATGCTCTAAACTTTCAACTGTGTTGACCGAGTTATCCAAGCCTCCAAAAGTTCTAAGCAGGTCTTGTTTAATCAATAATTGTTATATCTAAGAAATGCATTGTGGTTTTGGCTATAACTTTATAATCACACTCATTGAACGTGGGGCTGATATAAGGGCATGAAGAAGACTAAGTCAATTTGATGGCTAAATCAAATCTTCTAGAGGGAAGAAATAAAATCTACTAAGTTATTTTTCTGAAGTGATTTAGGACCAAAACCCAACCACTGCTCCAAATATACATTCAAAAGCCAAAGTAGATTGCTGGAGTTGAACATTTAAAATTTTTTAAAACTATTGAATGGAGTAAAAAATCAGATAGACAAATTGTTTTTTTGTATGTTATGAGCCCTATTACAGAGATCAACACAAAGAAATAATTTTTCTTCCACCTCGGAAGTAATAGTATCTTGTTTAGAAATATGGAGGGACCTAAATTAACGACAACTGAAAGTCCAGGTATGTTAATACTTAAAGTGTTCAGGACGTAACTTTCTTATGACCCAGACATTGTCAAAATAGTTTCCAAAGAGCTGTGGGCTTTGTTGTCTTTCAGTGTCCCCAAGTTGCAACAAATACTTCGTTAAACTGATGCCCTTTTGAAAAGTGAAGACTTTCCTGATGATGAGAGAGTCACAAATGTTTTGTTCACTTTATAAATAATTGCTAGTTCTGAAAAGGACTCATTATATGTTAGTGTGGTGACCTATTGTCCCTTAGAAGACTGGAGGCTGGGGAAAACCCTAAGTAGGTATAAGTAGAGTAGAGTAGAGATCAACCTTAGTGGAGAACGCCATTCAAGTACCAAGTTCTCTGCACCCTACTTAACGTTGGTAGGTTTTATCTGGAAGGTTTTTTGTTAGATCATCTTTAGAAGACTTTAGCTAGGTTTTTCTATGTTGACAAATCAGAAAATGGCTTATACATTTTTGATACATTTTCTCTTTTCAAAGTATTATGAATCTTCACCATCCTAGAAAGATACTACACAGCACCATTTTGCCATGACTGAAGTGACTTCTATCTATATAAAGGATATTAGCAGATTCAACACTGCTTTGGTGGGATGTTTTCCTGCTTCCTGGCCCTTTGTCATTTTGATTATAAAGTTTAACCATTTAAATAGATTTATTTGCTTTTTGCCCAACTGGCAGGCTCAGTAGTTGATGTCATGGTTTAATTCCCAATCAGGGCACATGCTCAGGTTGTGGGCTTGATCCCACATTGGAGACTGTGCAGGAGAGAGCTGATTAATGATTCTCTCTCATCATTGATGTTTCTCTCTCTCTCATCCTCTCCTTTCCTCTCTGAAATCATTAAGAATGTATTTAAAAAAAATAAAGAGATTTATTTGCTTTTTAATAACTAAATTTGAAATTTGTATAGGCAGAGGTGGAGGCAATAAAACAAACTATGGGAGTATTGATCCAAGATAATACATTGTACAGCTTTCCTATTTTCTTTTTTTAAAAAATCTTACATTAAATTACCACAGAATTGTAGCATGAAATAACTGTTATTTTAAAACAAGTTCATGAAACAACTTCAAAAATTTGTTATTTTTATAGGTTGAGATCTTTCTTTCACTAACCTTAACTTGGTTAACACAGAAATATATTTCTTACCATTTTATATCTGCTCTTTAAGCTTGTTTAAACACATTCATTCTTGGCTAACTCCCAAACTTGGCTGGCACTTCCAAACTTGACCTGGTCCTGAAAGTGAATCTGTGGTTTCAATCCTACTTTTCTTGGCCTGTCTTGCTCTGCTACATACACAGGACAGGCAGATTTTTTTTTTCTACAAGTAGGAGATGAATTATATTCCTAAGTACCATTAATCTATAATTTTCCTGATGGTCAAGTATTGTTTTTAGTGTACTATGTTGGTGGACGATATGGGATGGAATGGGTCAGTTCCAGAGATTTCCATTTAAACTTTATTACCATTATCTCCCTCAGAGTACACCTTATTTAGTTATTAAGTTGATTTATTGCCGCTACACATTCTGGGGCTAGGGGAATTATCACAGGATGGTCCCATGTCTCATTAGATCCACTGTTAGGTGGTTTCAGGCCAAGATTCTTTCTAACACTTGGCCTTCTTAATTCCCTAATTTTATTGATGGATTTCAGTGGCATCCATAGTGGGTATCTGTAGATCAGTATAAGTTTAGAGCCAGTATCTAATAAGCCTCAGAAGGTTTGGGTATTTACTATTTCCCAGATCTTTGGAAACTTTTGGGGAATAATTCATTAAATATAGGGTGTCCCAAAAATGTATCCGCACACTTTGAATAATTATAGAGTGTTTATTAAAATACATTTCATTTTCAAAATTGAGCTACTAGTTGTTAAAGTGTGTATACATTTTTTGGGACACCCTGTATATCTTGGCCACATAGTAAGATCCTTACTATGGGGCCTGGCCTCCTTGTCAGGTAAGTGGTTTTGGACTGTGAACTGGCTTAGGTCTGAAAGTTGGGGAAGAGGTTTCACCTAGAGGTGAAAACCTTCTAGGTATTCTTAGATAAATAGTAAGTCAAAGAACATCTTAGCGGGCTGCCCATCTATCTCATTTAGTTATTGCCACAGATCCTTGCGAGTTAAAGTACTGTGATTACCGTTCTGTCCCTGTGGTTTATTTTGGTCATTGTGACCACCAATTCCAGCTAATACACCAGAAATCTGTGTTTAACAAGTCTCTGGGTGACTTTGGTGAACAACAGAGAAATAGTAGTTTTGTTTATGGTTGAGTTGATTTATTGATTATAGAAATAATTATATTTCTGTAAATTAAAAAGGTCACTCTTTAAAACCTAGGTCAATGTCTCATGGAATCCTTCTGGAACAGAAGAAATATTTGCTCAAAGTGCCTTTATATGAACGTCAATTCCGGTGCCCCAGCCTGCCTTCAAATTTAAATTTTGAAAAATTTGCCCAAAGTAAGGGAGGAATTCCAGGAAATAGTGACCTTCGAACATGGGTTCTTGATATATTCTCTAAGCAAATATCTCAGAAGACAACCAAAAAAGAGAAAGTTGTTAAAATAATTGTTCAGAAAGACTTTCCTGTCAAAGCGAAAGAACCGCCAAAACTAGAACTGAATGATTCTTTAAAGTGTGATCTTCCTCCAGAGGTCATTACACGTTATGAATCTGAAGTGAAGATCTTGACTGAAGAGATAAATAATAAGAAAACATATTCTGCATTTTCATATTGTAGGCGTGGCGCTCTGTATAGGAAACTGGGGAAGTTACAGAGTGCCATGGATGATCTACAGGAAGTAAGTTTATTTAATCAAAATGACTATGTTAACAATTTAAACTTGCATATAATTATATATAATTTTTACTAAAATTTTAAACAATTAATTTGTAGTGTACCTTTGGGATTGTAAAATTATATTTATTGACATTTTCAAATAATAAATATCAAAAGTACTAGATTTTGTTTGTCAGATTGGGAGGTACTATTTTATATCAATAGTACATACAAATTTACATACAGAGCCAGTGGGATCAATAGTACTTGAAATCTGATAGTATATTTTCCTTTAGTAAATCAACTTTAATTGAATTTATACATATATTTTCTAGGCTATATTCCTGGAACCACTGTTTCTCAATGCCTACTGGCACCGACATCTCATTTATCTTTTCCAAGACAAATTTAATGAAGCTTTGGATGACCTGAATTATATAACTAAATATAATAAAAATAATGCAGGTGGGTTGTCTGTGTAGACAGTTATATTAATTATATCTTTACTTAATCTGTGGTCATTTAATGGTATTATACAGATACATAAATCAATAGACCCAGGTCTCTGAACAAGTTGTGACACTCCTAAGTTAAATTTACTAGACATAAATTTCAGACTCATATGATCCTACAATATTTTCAAAATAAGGGTTTGAAATGTGAATGTTTTTGGTATACATTACAGTAAATTGGTTGCTTACTGTGTATCCCACAAGAAAAATATGTCTTTAAAAATTTTTAGTTATAAAAGTGATTCACAAGTCTTTTCTTAACCACAAATCTCTGAATTAGATTGTAGTGTTCCTAGGACTTTTTGGTTGGATGAAATCTACACATTTGACCTTATGTAACATACTAGAGGCCCGGTGCACAAAATTCATGCAAGGGGGTGTGTGTCCCTCAGCCCAGCCTGCACCCTCTCCAATCTGGGACCTCTCGAGGGATGTCCGACTGCCTGGGCAGTCGGACATCCCTCTCACAATCCAGGACTGCTGGCTCCCAACTGCTCGCCTGCCTGCCTTCCTGTTGCCCCTAACTGCTTCTGCCTGCCAGCCTGATCACCCCTTAACCACTCCCCTGCCAGCCTAATTGATGCCTAACTGTTCCCCTGCCAGCCTGGTCACCCCTAACTGCCCTCCCCTGCAGGCTTGATCATCCCCAACTGCTCTCCTTTGCAGGCCTGGTCCCTCCCAACTGCCCTCCCCTGCTGGCCATCTTGTGGTGGTCATCTTGTGTCCACATGGGGGCAGCCATCTTGTGTGTTGGAGTGACAGTCAATTTGCATATTACTCTTTTATAAGATAGGATTTTAACCAACTCGAACTACTGCCCATGAAACTTTTTGGGAATGAGAAAATGTCATACTCATCTCCGTTTCCCAGCATCCACCCATATCCCTAGAATGTATCATGAGCTTAAAACTGCGTAAAATTTTATGCCATCAAAATCTAACTTTACTACAAACACCAAAAGATTATGAAATATTTCAGACACTCAAAAAATAATAGTTAATTTTTGTTACTTCAATTGAAATTGAAAATGCTTTCAACCAAAAATGAATATTTATACAGACTCTGAGAAAAAAATTTTTATTGTTGGGAGGAAAAACACCCCACAAAATCCTTGCATTAAATGGTTAAGAAAGTATAATATTCTAAGACTAGAGTTTTGGAGAAAGAGGGATTAATCTTTAAAATTTTTCCTTTAAAACGACTGTAACACTAAATTGTTCATTTTGTATTTTCTTTAGAGGCATATTTGTCAAAGGCAGAAATTTTCAGGAAAAGAAAAGATGTTACTCTGGCAATTCTAAATTATACCCAGGCAATCAAGTTGAAGCCCATGGATGCTGATATATATTTCAGGAGGGGTGAGATGTATGAATTAACAAACAAATTCCTGGCCATTGATGACTTTTCTACAGTAAGTTGTATCACATATAATGCTGCCATTATTTATATGTTTTAGTTTATAATATTCTTGTCCTAATATTATAGCCAAATGTTGTATAATCAAAATTAATTTATTATAGGTTAGGACCTAGGGCATTCATACTGGAATTAATATTACTACTATGTCAAATATTTAAAACTATTATTATTAGTGAATGAATGGATTTAATCAAAGAGTTGAGTTTTGGAGATTTGAGTCAATCCTGAGGGGGGGTGGGATTGACTTTTCCAGGAAACTTGAAAATTGCTTCGTCCCTTTAAACAACAGAGAAAACCATTTTCCACTAAACTCTTGAGACATAGCTGATTCTCTTCTGCAGCAAACCCATCTGCTTCTAAAGAATCTGTGTTCACTTGCTCACTCACTCGTTCATTCACAACAAATATTTATTGACTAAGGCATTCTATCATGTAGTGAATAAATCTTCATGAATAAAATAGACATGCTTCCTGCTTTATGGAGCCTATAGTTTAAAGGACAGACATTAAAGAAATAAATACATAGGTAAATACATAATTATAAATTATGGTAACTCCTATAAAGAAAATAAAAAGATGGGGGATATCAGGGAATTCCCTTCAGGAAGTGAACTTTTGGCTGAATTGTACATTGAGATGCTATATAATCAGGCAAAATATTCCTCTGATTGCAGAATAATTTTAACCTTGATCTCCTGACTTTTAACTCTAAATTCTTAGTTCTTAGTACAGTTGTGAATTTAGAAGTTATTTAAATAATTTATCTTTTCATTTTCCCAACTGCCATGTTTCTTAATCATTGATGGTTAGCCATATACTTTATTTTTTTAAATAAATCTTTATTCATATTATTACAATTGTTTCTCCTTTTTCCCCCATAGCTCCCCTCCACCTGGTTCCCACCCCACTTTCTGCCCTTACCTCTGCCCCCACTGTCCTCATCCATAGGTATACGATTTTTGTCCAGTCTCTTCCTGCACCTCCCCATACCCCTTCCCCCTGAGAATTATCAGTCCACTCTCTTTCTATTATATTCACCAGTTTATTCTGTTACTCAGGTTTTTAATTCACTTGATTTTTAGGTTCACTTGTTGATAGATATGTATTTGTTGTTCATAATTTTTATCTTTACTTTTTTTCTTCTGCCTCTTCTTAAAGAATACCTTTCAGCATTTCATATAAAACTGGTTTGGTGGTGATGAACTCCTTTAGCTTTTTCTTATCTGTGAAGCTCTTTATCTGCCCTTTAATTCTGAATGATAGCTTTGCTGGATAGAGTAATCTTGGTTGTAGGTTCTTGCTATTCATCACTTTGAATATTTCTTGCCATTCCCGTCTGGCCTGCATAGTTTCTGTTGAGAAATCAGCTGACAATCATATGGGTGCTCCCTTGTAGGTAACTAACGGTTTTTCTCTTGCTGCTTTTAATATTCTCTGTTTGTCTTTTGCTTTTGGCATTTTAATTATGATGTGTCTTGGTGTGGTCCTCTTTGGATTCCTTTTGTTTGGGGGTCTGTGGGCTTCTTGGACTTGTAAATCTATTTCTTTCACCAGGTGGGGGAAGTTTTTGGTCATTATTTCTTCAAATAGGTTTTCGGTATCTTGTTCTCTCTCTTCTTCTGGCACCCCCATAATTTGGATGTTGGTACACTTGAAGTTGTCCCAGAGGCTTCTTACACTATCTTCAACTTTTTGGATTTTTTTTTCTTTTTGCTTTTTCGGTTGAGTGTTTTTGCTTCTTTGTATTTCAATTCTTTGACTTGATTCTTGCGTTCCTCTAGTCTGTTTTTGGGTCTCTGTATAATATTTTTTATTTCAGTCAGTGTATGTTTAACTTCTAGTTGGTCCTTTTTCATATCTTTAAGGGTCTCATTATATTTATCGGCCTTTTCTAGGATACTCTTGAAAAGCCTTATAACCGTGGTTTTGAATTCTATATCCAGTCGTTTGTTTTCTTCCATTTCTTTCGTTTGTGATTTGTTTCTTTGTCACCGCATTTTCACTGCTTCCCCAAGTTGGTAGGGTAGCTTTGTGTGCTAGGTTTCCTATATGGCCCAGTGGGTCGGCCTCCCAGTTACCTGAGGTGGACACTCTTGGTGCACCCCTTTGTGGACTGTGTGTACAGCCTTGTTGTAGTTAAGTCTTTATTGTTGTTGGTATCACTGGGAGGAATTGACCTCCAGGCCAGTTGGCTGTGAGGATCAGCTGTGTCTATGCTGGGAGAAGTTCATTGCTGGAGACAGCCTTATAGGATTAGACTTGCCAAATTGCAAAAGCCTCTGTGCTCAGCTTGGATGGGGTGGAGTCTCAGGGCAGAGCAGACAGTCTTGGCTTCCCGTCAGCCCTGCCCTTGTACGCGCACACCTCCAGACCTCTGCCTTCCCCGGATCCCGAGCTTCTGCCCCAGAGTCCAGATTCCCCCCGCAAGAGCCTGGGTCCCCAGGGGCTCACCTGGAACTGGGGTTCAGTGCAGGCAGAACTGAGGTTCGGTGCAGTCAGGAGCTTCTGACTCCCTTCTGCTAGGGAAAGCCTGTGGCAACCTCTGCAGTCTTTGTGCGCACTGGCACATGCGCGCCTCCAGATCCCTGCCTGCCATGGCTCCCCCGGATCTCCGAGTCTCTGAGTGCCTTTCTTTCTACCTGACAGTCCAGACTCCCCCTGTATGAGCCTGGGTCCACGTCAAACAAACTTCAAAATCTTTAGGTTTTTTTTGTTTCCCTATTTTAAAAACACTTGATAATTTTTATGCTTCATTCCTGCCACCCCTGGTATCAATGGTGAGGAGCTTCATAACTGAGTATACAATGATTTAGTCTGTTCACTCTATTGCCTATATGTCAATATGAAATGAATGAATCATGCCAATACCAATTCATTTGCCTGGAACTGGGGTTCAGTGCAGTGGGGGCTTCCTTCTCCCTCCCGCCAGAGAAAGTCAGCCAGGTTCTCAGCCGCCCTTCCTCTCTGCGCGCACAAAGACCCTTTGCTGTACCTCAACCCTTTGCCATTACTCCAATTCTCCGTGAGCTTTTCTCTTTCCTTCTAGTTGTAGAATTTCCACTCAGCCAGCTTTCCTGTGGTTCTGGATGGTGTCTGTTCTGTCTTTTAATTGTAGTTTTGAAATTGTTGTGTGAGGCAGCAGTTTAGGTGGTTACCTATGCCGCCATCTTGGTTTCTCTGGTTAGCCATATACTTGACATCATTTTTGCTTCAACAGATTATAATTTTGATAACCTCTGGTCTTGAACAAAATATTTTTAATATTTTCTTTTGAAGATATTGAAATCAATAGATTATCTATTTTGTTCATTTCTTCCATCTGGCACCAATAGTTTAAAAATTGACTAATGAAGTAACATAAGGTCAAACAAACTTCAAAATCTTTAGGTTTTTTTTTGTTTCCCTATTTTAAAAACACTTGATAATTTTTATGCTTCATTCCCGCCACCCCCGGTATCAATGGTGAGGAGCTTCATAACTGAGTATACAATGATTTAGTCTGTTCACTCTATTGCCTATATGTCAATATGAAATGAATGAATCATGCCAATACCAATTCATTTGTTTTTACAATTTTAGGGATTATATTAACCCATATTTTATTTGGTGGAATCGGCTTTGGTATATTCAGTCTAATATGTAGATAATCAGTCTAATATGTATTATCTTTAATTGGGATAAAATGCTGAGGATATATTGGGATAAAATTGATAGAGCCAATCTAACACAAATTGAACAATTCACTTATTACATTTTTTCTGTAAAAATTTCAGTGGGGTAAAGCCTTGGTTGCTTGTATATGCCATTTTAGTGCTCTTTCAGAAAAGCTCCTCTTTCTAGAATTTGATGATAAGTGGATTTCCGAAAGACATGATTTTAAGTGCAAATCTAAAAATTTTTGTATCTGCAGTACTTTACTTTTATATAATCTGAAGTTTAAAATGTGGCTGTAGTCCATTTAATTTCCACATTTATATGTTTTCTTGTTTGTCTTTTCCCCATTATGTGATTTGATTTTGTGTTTCCCCTCCAACCTAACACCCCGCCCCATGCAGTGCATTTTTTATGATCCCAAAAGAACAGCCGCATTATTGAAGCGTGGAATGTTTTACTATGAAAATGAAAACTGGAATACAGCCATACACGATTTTACAACCTTGTTAAACATAGATCCCCAAAATTCTCAAGCAAGGTAAGAATTATTTTACATGCAATTTTTGAAATTATAATATTTTTTGAAATACATTCTCAGGAAAGAGAATTGCTTGAAATACATCAGACAGCCCTTTAAAAATATGTATCTATTTTCAGTGACCTCAGTGAAGAAAATCTTTACTATACCCTAACAGTAGTGGTTAATTTAATTTAATAAGGCATAAATTTAGTTTCATTGGCATTTTTTAAATACCAGCATGTGCTGGGGGGTAGAAACAGGCCTGGAGAGGTCAATGGGGAAAAAAGGAGACATGTGTAAAACTTTCACCAATAAGGAATTTAAAAAGTAAAAATAAATCAAAATAGAGAAAAAAAGAATAAAAATAAAATCTTTAAAAATGAACTATAAAAATAAAGAAATAAATACTGTTACATTATTAATTTTTAATGTATTGGCTTATGTTTTTTTCTTTCTTTTTTTTATTGTCTAAAGTTTTACATGTCTCTTTTTTCCCCTATTGACCCCCCCGCCATTCCCACCCCTAGCAAGCCCCCACCGCCCCAGTGTCTGTGTCCATTGGTTATGCTAATATGCATGCATACTAGTCCTTTGGTTCCTCTCTAACCCTCCCTCCCTTACCATTTGTCTCTAGATTGATCTATTCTTGTCCATCAAATTATGTTGATCATTATAGCCCACATATGAGTGAGATCATGTGATATTTATCTTTCTCCGACTGGCTTATTTCACTTAGCATAATATTCTCCATTTCCATCCATGTTGTTGCAAATGTTAAAAGTTTCTTCTTTTTTTTATAGTGACATAGTATTCCATTGTGTAGATGTACCACAGTTTTTAAATCTGCTCATATTGCTGATGAGCATTTAGGCTGTTTCCAAATTTTAGCTATTAAAAAATTGTGCGGCTGTGAACACAAGGGTGCATATATCCTTTCTGATTGCTGTTTCTCGTTTCTTGGATATAGTCCTAGGAGTGGGATTACTGGGTCAAATGGGAGTTCCATTTTTAACTTTTTGAGGAAATGCCATACTGTTCTCCACAGTGGCTGTACCAGTCTGCATTCCCACCAGCAGTACAGAGGGTTCCTTTTTCTCCACATCCTTGCCAGCACTTGTCATTTGCTGATTTGTTGATGATAGCCATTCTGACAGGTGTGAGATGATACCGCATTGTTGTTTTGATTTGCATGTCTTGTATGACTAGTGACTTTGAGCATGTTTTCATATGTCTCTTGGCCTTCTGTATGTCCTCTTTCAAAAAGTATCTATTTAGGTCCTTTGCCCATTTTTTTATTGGATTGTTTATCTTCCTTTTGTTAAGTTGTATGAGTTCCCTGTAAATTTTGGAGATTAAACCCTTATCTGAGACTAGAGACCTGGTGCACAAGATTCATGCATTTGGGCAGGGGGGTCCCTCAGCCCGGCCTACACCATCTTGTAGTCTGGGAGCCCTTGGGGGATGTCCAACTGACAGTTTAGGTCTGCTTCTCATGGGGAGAAGGCCTAAGTTGTCAGTCGGACATCCTTAGCGCTGCCACTGCTGTGCTCGCCAGCCATAAGCCATGAGCCGGGCTTCTGGCTGAGCAGCGCGCCCCTTATGGGAGTACACTGACCACTAGGGGGCAGCTCCTGCATTGAGCATGTGCCCCTGGTGGTCAGTGTGCACCATAGCAAATGGTCATTCCACCATTTGGTTGATTTGCACATTATCCTTTTATTATATAGGACTTGAGGCCCGGTACACGAAATTCGTGCGCGGGCACAGTCCCTAGGTCTGGCTTGTGATCAGGGCCATCTTCCCCAGCTGCCTGCAGCTGGCCCTACCCCCCACCACCACCCACCCCCAGTTCCCCGTTTGCCATAGGGGGATCAGTGCCTGATGGCCGGGGGAGGGGACTAAGGGGTTGGCTGTTCCTGCCCACTTGCCAGCCCCACCCCTTCAGTGGGTGGCCATCAGGCAATCAGAGTATGCTGGCCAGAGAAAGAGACCAAGAGGTGGACAGTGCGCCTCATAGTCACTGGTCCAGTGGTTGTTCTGGTCATTTTGCCGTTAGGGTCAATTTGCATATTATCCTTTTTATTATATAGGATAGAGGCCTGGTGCATGGGTGGGGGCCAGCTGGCCTGCCCTGAAGGGGGCTCCAGATTGGGGTATGGGTTCCCACTGCGGGGCGGGGCCAGCCTCGCGAGGAGTCTGGGGTGGTTTGCAGGCCAGCCATGCCCCCGATTGGTGTGGGAGGTCCCTGCTTTGAGATAAGGCTGGCCTCCGTGAGGAGCCTGGGGCAGTTTGTAGGCCGGCCATGCCCCTAATCAGGGTTGGGGTCCCCACTGGGGGTGGGCCGGACTGGGTGAGGGGCACCTGTGGTTTGCAGGCCAGCCACACCCCATCTGGGTGGGGGTCCACACTGGAGGGTGGGGCTGGCCTGGGCGAGGAGTCTGGGGCAGTTTGCAGGCCAGCCATGCCCCCAATCGGGGTGGAGGTCCCTGCATGGGGGCGGGGCTGGCCTGTGCAAGGGGCCTGGGGTACTTTTCAGGATGGCCATGCCCACGACTGGGGTGAGAGGTCCCTGCTGTGGGATGAGGCTGGCCTGGGTGAGGAGTCTGGGGCAGTTTGCAGGCCAGCTATGTCCCCGATGAGGGTTGGGGTCCCCACTAGGGGGCAGGGTCGCCTGGGTAAGGGGCCGCAGGTGGTTTGCAGGCCGGCCATGCCCCTGGCTTTGTCAGGAAGGACATCTGGTCTAATTAGCATATTACCTTTTTATTAGTATAGATAGCATTGGCAGATATGTTCTCCCATGCAGTGGGCTTTCTTGTTGTTCTGTTGATCGTTTCCTTTGCTGTGCAAAATAAAGATATTTTACCGATATATATATCTGATATTTTGCTTCATATGGAGTCTTCTAAGACTTCTATGGTTTCCCATCTTACATTTAAGTCCTTTATCCATTTTGAGTTTATTTTTGTGTATGGTGTAAGTTGGTGATCTAGTTTCATTTTTTTGCTTGTATCTGTCCAATTTTCCCAACACCATTTATTGAAGAGACTGTCTTGACTCCATTGTATGCTCTTGCCTCCTTTGTCAAATATTAATTGAGCATAGTGGCTTGGGTCGATTTCTGGATTCTCTCTTCTGTTCCATTGGTCTATATGTCTATTCTTGTGCCAGTACCAGGCTGTTTTGAGAACAGTGGCTTAGTAATATAGCTTGATATCTGATATTGTGATCCCTCCAACTTTGTTCTTCTTTCTCAGAATTGCTGTGGCTATTCAGGGTCTTTTATTTTTTTTAAATTTCAGATGGTTTTTTAATTGTTTTTCTTTTTGTTTCTCTGATTGAGTGATTTTTCCTACCCAAATTCTAATCTTCTAATTCACTGATCTGATTCTCAGCTTCCCCTAATCTGTCTATTCCTTCCTATGTGTTCTTTATTAGTCCTGTGTCATTCTTTGTTTCCTCTCATTTTTTGTTCTCTTTTCATAGTTACTATATCTTTTCTCATACTCTTGAACATCTTTGCCATCATTATTCTGAACTTATATAAGATAAATTTCTTATCTCATTTTCAGTTATCTCTTCTTCTAGAGAATTCTCTTGTTCTTTCATTAAAAAAAAATTTTTTTTGTCACCCCCCATTTGGGCTGCCTGTTTGGGTTTGTGTCTGTGCATTAGGTAGATCTGCTATGACTCCAAGCCTGTAGTGCAGGACAATGTTAGGTGTTGTTTCTGACTGGTTCTGAGTATCCAGTTTGTGGCAGTCAGCAATCCACAGCTAGTGGCTCCCTCTGTTGGGACTGGATGCCTTGGGAAAGGACCAAGATATGCACCAGTGTCTGCTTTTCCTAGCCCCAGGCAAAGACTCAAAGTCTCCAGAGATCCACCTCTGCCTGCAGTTTGATTGTTATCAGCCTTGATTGGCCTCAAGCTATTGACCTCAGGGTGGGGTCATCCAAATAGGTGTGCCAACTGCCTTTTGCCCAAGCCCAAACCACCTGGATAGCAAGATTCATCCAAGAAAAATGTCCTCTGCAGAGTGAGGAAAGACTAAGCCCAAGAAACCAGGTGTTTGCCCTCCAAGCTCCAATCCCAGAGACCCCAACCCAAGATTCACCTCACACAGCTCCAATTTACTCTCTTGTCCCTCTGCCAGAGCCCAAGGTGAGTGGCTACACATGAAATTTTAATTGGTCCTTTAAGAGGGTGCCTACTGCTTTTTACAGACAGGTGTTATGTGCTCATCTTTCTCAGTTCTGGTGCTCTGGGTTGGGGAGTCCACCTTGGGATTTAAGACCCCCTAGTTCTTGGTGGGAACTCCTCACAGCTGAGATATCCCTCTGGACCTTCAGCTGCTCTCTGTGGGAGCCTGGCCACCCCTTTGACATCTCCATCTCTGCACTTCATACAAGTCTCTTATGTGGTCTTCACTTTCCATCCTAGGTTATCAGTTAGTCTTCAGTAGATTTTTCAGGGTGTTTTTTTTTCTGTATTTTATTTGTATTTCCTGTTTGGTCCTAGGAGAGTGTCAATGTAGTTTCCATGTACTCCATTGCCATTTTAAATCTCTCCAACATGTCTTAAAGTTTAGGTAAAAAAATATTTTGCTCTAGGATAAAATATCCTGGCTGTCAGGTGCTTAGTGCTTTTGAAAGACCTCTGTTATTAGTCTGCCAATATACTGGCTATATCTTTTAAATCGATTTTTAGAGAGAGGAATTGAAAAAGAGAGATTGAAACATAACTATGAGAAACATAGATCAGCTGCCTCCCATGTGTGCTCTGACCAGAAATCGAACTCACCACCTTTTGGTGTATGGGACGATCCCCCAACCAACTAAGCCACACTGACCAGGACCTGGCTGCATTCTTTTCTCCAAATACTATTGTTTTCCTAATATAACCTTTTTTTAGCATCTTTTATATTCTCCCTGGATTTAGTTTCCTCAGAGCAGACTAGCTATTCCTCCTGTTTTACCTTTATTTCTAAAAGCTGATTTGCTTTATATTAAATGATTGAAGATGGGATTTTCAGAAATTGATATAGTTGTGATAATTTTGAGTATAAGTCAATAATAATGATAATTTTGAAATTGGAGTAAAAATTATTGGAGATAGAATCCAATTCATGCAACTGATATAATAGCTCTTATTCATGTAGAGCAGCTTCCGATGTATGTGGGCATATCTTCAGTATCAGGGGAAAGTACCATAATAATTCTACCCAGTGACAATGATGCCCATTTTGTTCAAAATGGATTATTTGATTTTTCTGCAAAATGATCTTGTATAATTTAGGGCCTTACATTTTTGGTACTCAAAAATAATAAAAATGTTAAAATCTGATACTTATGTTTATTGATACACCTCTCTGATACATATAAGAAATATAATAATATTAGTAATAAAATAATTAATATGAAGCATATTATTAATAAGCATAATATTATTATATACAATGAAGTATAATTTATTTATTTATAAAAAGTTTATATCCTTTTTGCTATTAATGTTATGATCAATCTTTCTTAGAAATCAAGGAGAAATAATCTCTATTAATTTATTTTAATGAGAGAGAGAAAGGGAGAGTGATAGAGAGAGGTTTGTTGTTCTACTTATTCATGCATTCATTAGTTGATTGTTGCATGTGCCCTGACCAGGAATTGAACCTGCAACCTTGGCCAATCAGGATGATGCTCTAACCATTGAGATACCTGGTCAGGGCCATTCACAATTTTTTTAAAAAATTTCTTTATTGATTATGATATTACATTTGTGTCCTTATTCTCCCATTACCCCCCACCTCTCATTCATGCCCCCAACCCCCTGTTGTCTGTGTCCATTGATTAGGCTTACATGCATTCATATAAGTCCTTTGGTTGATCTCTCCCTCTTACCCCCACCATCCCGTACCTTCCCTGAGGTTTGACGTTCTGTTTGATGTTTCTCTGTCTCTGGATCTATTTTTGTTCATTAGTTTATATTGTTCATTATATTCCACAAATGAGTGAGATCATGTGATATTTATCTTTCTCTGCCTGGCTTATTTTACTTAGCATAATGCTCTCCATCTCCATCCATGTTGTTGCAAATGGTAAGAACTCATTCTTTTTTACCGCAGCATAGTATTCCATTGTGTAGATGTACCACAGTTTTTTAATCCACTCATCTGCTGATGGGCACTTAGGCTGTTTCCAAATCTTAGCTATGGTGAATTGTGCTGCTATGAACATAGGGGTGCATATATCCTTTCTGATTGGTGTTTCTAGTTTCTTGGGATATATTCCTAAAAGTGGGATCACTGGGGCAAATGGGAGTTCCATTTTTAGTTTTCTGAGGAAACACCATACTGTTCTCCACAGTGGCTGCACCAGTCTGCATTCCCACCAGCAGTGCACGAGGTTTCCTTTTTCTCCACATCCTCACCAGCACTTGTCATTTGTTGATTTGTTGATAATAGCCATTCTGACAGGTGTGAGATGGTACCGCATTGTTGTTTTTATTTGCATCTCTCTGATGATTAGTGACTTTGAGCAGGTTTTCATGTCTCTTGGCCTTCCTTCTGTCTTTTGTGACTTTGAGCAGGTTTTCATGTCTCTTGGCCTTCCTTCTGTCTTTTTTCAAAAACTGTCTATTTAGATCAGTTGCCCATTTTCAATCACAAATTTTTAAATATGAAATTAATTGTATATGTTTGCCAAAAAGAGAATATATCTGTTCTGCAATACATGTTAAGATGAACTTCTTTTCTCTTTCTAGGACATACCGAGGGAGAGCATATTTTAAACGACAGTTTTATAAGCAAGCAACTCAAGATTTTTCTGTTGCAATTCACTTGGATCCTAATAACTGGCTAGCATTTTATTATAGAGGCTGCTTATTTAGAAAGAGTAACCCTTTTAGAGCACTACAGGATTATAGTGTTTCAGGTACTTCATTTTCAACTTCACATATAAAGGATGATTAATATAATATGTGTATTGCTAGAAGCCCAGTGCACAAAATTCATGCACAGGGGTGGGAAGGGTGTCCCTCAGCCCAGCCTGCACCCTCTCCAATCTGGGACCCCTCGGACATCCCTCTCACAATCCAGGACCACTGGCTCCTAACCACTCGCCTGCCTGCTTGCCTGCCTGATTGCCCCTAACTGCCTCTGCCTGCTGGCCTGATAGTGGCCTAACCACTCCCCTGCCAGCCTGATTACCCCTTACCCCCTCTGCCTCGGCCCCTGCCACCATGGCTTTGTCTGGAAGGATGTCAGACATCTGGAAGATGTCTGGTCGGCCGGTCTAATTAGCATATTAGCCTTTTATTAGTATAGATTATATAGTTATATATATACCTATGTATTAATTTATATAATATATATTCATATATATTTATAAGCTATAATAGTTTAACTAAAAATGTTTCTAATATGCACTTTTAATGTATGTGAATATATATGTATTTACCCAGGTGTATAATTGTGGCAAAAAGAGAATATCATACCAAAGAAATATCTTTCTACATCTTGAGTCCTGAGGATATTTCTGGAAATTTAAGATTTATTTCCTAGTAAGCTTGCTAAATAGTAGTGAATTATCCTGGTAGGCTATGTCCTACTGCATAAGCCAAGCCCATGGATTAGTCAAATTCAGAATTTTTTAATCCTTAAACTAAAAATGGGCTTTGAGAATCTTCAATAAGAGGATGGGAACAGCCATTTCCTCCTTACCCTATTATCAGTGCATTCTTGGTGTATGAATATGCCCAGCACAATCTGGGCATAGAGTAAGTGCTCAAGAAACAATCCCCATCTGAATAAATTAGCCCATCCTAACTAGCAAACTCCACCCAACCCTCCAAACATGGTTATGGTCACCTGGGTGCAAAGTGCTAGAATCCTAGATGAGACTATATCCAAAGATTAAGAGAAGACTAGACTCACAAAGCAATACAGAGCTTCTCAAGGCAGGTAATCTAAGGTGATTGTTACTTGATGTCTCTAAATCCATTTGCTTTCTGACATTACCCTTTCCATAAATATAAAAATAAAATAACTCAAATCTCACTCTACGTGTTAAGAGGAGTCTAGTGTCCTTCCTTCTATTTCCAGGATTTCTTGGAAGAGAGGGCTTCGGATTCCTGCTTAATTCTCCTATAATCTTTGTAGCTAATTTTTGCCCTCTGATTCTGCATTTTTGTTGTTGTTGTTGCTTATCCACTTATTTCTTGTGGCCACTGTCTGTTACTGAACATTTTAGGGTTCAAAGGATAAAGTTAGCACAGACAATTTAATTGTGAAAGTCAAACACCCTTATTTCTGTAAGTTTAACTCTGTCAGCTCTGTCCATCTGCCATCTGGCTGAAACCCTTCCACTCTGGCCTCTGAAGGCCCCTTTCTCATGTTCCCCTCTTCTCCATATTTTGGGCTTCTCACCCCCTCTTTTCTAAGCTATCACAATAATATAAAATCCTTGACATTTAATTATTCAGGACAGACCAGCTTGATTTGGGCCATAATACTTTCCTAGTCTAGCATAAAGAATTTTCTCTTCCACAATCAAAAAGGATCTTCTGGGTGTTTGTTTTAAGCTAATAATAACATCTAACATTTATTGGACATTTTTTATTTGTAAAGCATTATTCTAAGTGCTATATATAGAGTGTTTTAATTAATATTCAAGATAATGCTGTGACGGGGGTATCAGTATAATTCCTATTTTACCGATGAGAGAACCAAGGCACAGAGAAGTTAAGTGATTCTAATAATTGTTTCATTAGGAAGAATTTTTCCATTTTTCTAGAGCAGCCACCAAAACTGCAACCCACTTTCTCCTTGCCAGCCAATCACACTGTGAACTGGACAGTCAGATTTCCTTCAAGTGATTATTTACTTAATCTATATGAGCTTTTTTTATTTTTGTACTAGGTATACATTCCAAAATCTAGTACTATGAATATTTGTGTCCCAGACTGTGAGCACAATGCACATTTTTTTTTTGATAAAACTTTTCCTTCTTAGCTAAAACAAGCATAGATCAAACAGTGTGGAAAACCCATGTAATTCAGTAGCATGTTTTTGAAAGTGGAAGGGGAATCAGTAAACGGGGAGATGTGAGATGACCTTTAGACTGGTTACTGATGAGAGCCACAAACCTGGAGTATTTAGAGGAGGCTCTTTTGCCTGATGTTTCTGTTATTTGGGACATGCAGAGTCATTATCTGCCTTAACTCCAAGTTCTGCTTCCATTGGAGAAGCCTCTCTGAGCACCGACCCTTTATGTGTGTCAGCTGGAGCTCTGCTGTGTGCCCAGTCTGCACTTGTACTAGGGCCTGTTCTTTGGTCATCAAGGGTAATGGCTGCAATCCACTGAAAGGAATCGCAATCCACTGACTGCAATCCACTGAAATGAATCGGAAGTTAGCGTTTAGATTCTAGGCCCATCTTTGCCCTTGATTTACATCACAACCATGGTCAGTGTACCCAGCCCCACCCCACTGGACCCTAATCTCTTCATCTATAAAGTGAGGGCCTCTCATAGATTTCCACCAGGATTTCTTCCAGCTCTAATGAGTTTGTGAACCATGAGAACCACATTGATACTCATAAACAAATACATTTTAAATGAATACTATTTTGTACTCTTCAAATAAGTACACTCATTGTATACATGTTTTCCTTTATATAATGTAAAAAAGAAGAAGTAGGAAGGGTATAGACTAAAATATAACTCAGATATGTTTGTTCAGAACGTAAATAAGAGGTATATTTTTGTTTTTAAGCTCTGATAAATGATGGCTATGAGAATCTTGGTTGTTTCCTACATCGGGGCATACTCTATGCAGATCTAAAACTTTGGTTGCTGGCAATTTGTGACTTTGAAACTGTTATTTCTTTAGAAAGGTAGGTTTTCCTTTCCATTTTTACTAATATCCTTTTTGTGTAAAATTTTTAATAAACAATGAAAGAAAAAGCTTTCCCCCCTCATCATTAATAACTTGGTAAAAATGATATAATTATGAAGTTATGCTAGAATTAGAATATTACTTCTAAAAATAAGATTACTTCTAAAATAAGACCTGTTGTTAACATCTGTTTTGCCTCAGATGGTTTTGAAAACTTTAGAGATTGAATGAGTTTATGAGGAATTAAATTCACGAATGACAAAATAAACCCCACAAGTTTTTTAAAAGCAGGTTGGAGGTGCCCAGGTTAGCGCTTTTTTAAAGTTAACGTTATGTAACACTGTCATCAAGTTTTAAAATAATCTACATATATAAAAGCCTCAGTGACCATCGCAACCGAATGGATGATTGAACAGGCTGCATGGGGTGACTAGGCCCGCAGGGGAGGCAGTTGGGGCAATCAGGCAGGTGGGGGGGGCAGTGAGGGGCAACCAGGACAGCAGAGGGGGGCAGTGAGGGGTGACCAGCCTGGTGGGGGGAGGACAGTTGGGGGCGACCAGGCCAGCAAGGGGGCAGTTAGGGAGACCAGGCTGCCGGGGGGGGGGGCACAGCTGGGGGTGACTAGGCTGGCAGGCAGGGCATTTGGGGGTGACCAGGCCAGCAGCGGGGGGGGCAGTTAGGGGCAATCAGGCAGAAGGGCAGGTGAGCAGTTAGGAGCCAGCAGTCCCGGATCGGCCCTAAAATGGCAGTTGGGACATCCCTGAGGGGTCCCAGATTGGAGAGGGTGCGGGCTGGGCTAAGGGTGCACTGGACCTCTAGTGAGAAAATATTCTGCTTGATATATCATTGCTATGCACAACACACAACTCAATAGAAGGAAACCTCTATTTTGAACTTCTGACTTCATTTTACTTAGAAAACAAAAGGAAAAAAAGCCAATAACATTTAGAACTAGTGTGTATAAGGAAGGAACACAGACTGAAAGCTATATACACTAGTCAGAAAGTTAAGCTATAAAGATTTAATTAAATATTTACTCCCTTTCCCCAATGAAACATTTATTCAAATGGAAGATGTCAGAAAGAGTAATAGAGCATGGGGATTCCATGCTAACTACCAGACTGTTTACCTGGCTTATCAATAAGGCAAATTTTGCACTTGTCCAGGAAAGTCATGGAGTATGCTCCATAATAGCCACAGTGATTTTCTTTTGGATATTTTTGAGCCAAAAATGGAAAGACAAGAGTTTCAGTTGTAAAAAGCTAAAACATGGGCAATAAGAACTTTGGCATCTTTTAGGTAAGGGGACAAGGCTTCCATGAAGTTGGGCTGTAGGATGTGTAGTTTCCTCATTTTGAAACAGGGGAATTGAATAGGTAATTTCTAAGGTCATTTACATACTGAAAATTGTTTTACTCTAAGAGAGAAAACATTTATTTGCTGTAGAAAAGAAGCTGGGTTAATACCTATGTGGAGAGGATATTTAACCACAAGCTTTGAGACTATCATTATTTCTCATTGTTACTCATGGCGAATATAATAGAACCCGAGGCAAAACCTTTTTTTTTTAATCCTCCCCCAAGGATGGATGATATGTTTGTGTGTACGTTTTAAAAGAAACATTGATGTGAAAGAGAAGCATCAATTGGTTGCACCCCAACTGGGGATTGAACCTGCAACCTAAGTATATGCCTTAACTGGGAATCAAACCAGTAACCTTTTGGTATACAGGAGGACATTCCAACCCATTGAGCCACCTGCTGAGGGCCCAGAAACTTTTGAATTGAGGAAAACTAAGCTTGTAATTCAAGATAAATCAAGATTAAATCAAAGAAGAGTAAAGTACTGCTAAGTCAGACCTCAGGAATTCTGTTCCTGGCCCAAACTCAATAAATGTTCATTCCCTGCTAAGGATTTTATAAAGGTGTTTATAATTTCTAACAGAGAGTGTTTAGTTAACTTACTTTGCTTTAGTAAAGCATTAAAAGAAACCTGCTATAAATAGATGTATTTCATTAGGCTCATTCATAATTGAAGAACATTGGAGTAATTAAAATGTCTAACAAGATTTTGCTTTCTCTTTTTTTAGAACTGTTACTTTGGCTTATATAAATATTGGCATCATAGATCTTCTACACTTAGATAACTACACTGACGCCACTTGGTATTTTTCTGAGGCTCTTAAACTTGAACCTTCATATATTCAAAGTTATATGTGTCTAGCAGAAGCTTACAATAAGGTATTTAAGGTTTGAGAACCTTGATTTTTAAAAAAGTTTTAAATTTCTGTATATTTGTTTAATATAATTTAAAATATGTTAATTTTTTAAAAAGTTTTAAATTTCTGTATATTTGTTTAATATAATTTAAAATATGTTTCTGTATATTTGTTTAATATAATTTAAAATATGTTATTTTCAGATAATTGCAGTGGCTAATGCATTTATAAGCAATAAATATTAAGTAGATATAGTTAATTATAATTGCCCAGTTATAAAGACTGCATTGATGATGTATGACTTTTTGTCTTTCATTTTCTTTTTAAAAATACATTTTTTCCTAATTACAAAAGCAACATATACTTGTTGCATATAATACTTTTACTTGTATATAGTCACAGATAAATTTAAACAAATAAATTTAAAACTATTCTTTAGGGATAACTGCTGTTAACATTTGGGAGCCTATCAGTTGTGTGTGTGTGTGTGTGAGATAGATGGGTTTGTGAAATGGAATTTGTGCATAAAATGGGATCCTACTCACTCATGCTTTCCTTTAGATTTTGTTTAGATTTATATGTTATTTGAATTAAAAAAATGTAGCATATCCTTTATGTAACACATTCAAACAATACAATAAACAGGAAGTCTTAGCTGACTCCAACCGTATCTGACTTTCTGGAGAGAAACACTGTTGTCTCTGCCTTTCAAAATAGGTATCCCTTTCCACTACTCAACCACTAACCAAGGCCCTGTCATTTCTCATTCGGACTATTGCAGTAGCCTTCTGGTCTTCTTGCTTCTGTCCTTTACTCCGTTATGATGAATTTTGAACACAGCAGCCATAGTGATCCTGTTAAAACATGCCAGATTATTTCACTTCTTTGCCCAGAACCCTTCAATGGCTTCCCTTTGCACTCAGAATAAAAGCCAAAGCCTGCAAAAGCCAAAGAAAGGCCTGCAAGAGCCCATGTGAATTGGCTCAATACTTTTTTGCTCTTGTTTCTTACAAATCCACTAGTCACACTGATTTCCATCAGATTAGGCAGATTATGGTGTGGGGGTAAGGGAGGGGGGAACTACAGAAACAAAACACCAACCCCACAAAAACAAACATAAAACTCCACTTCAAAATCACTATTAAAATAAGTTTTTCTGTTTGTTTTTCTTCCTCACACTGCCTCTCCTAGGAGATTTGGCTAGAGGCTCTGGTCTCCACTGTCTACATCTCAGGACCCAGTGTGACTAGAATCCCATTCAGAGCTCTTACCTCCCTGATGATAGAGGTGGAAGACGCAGGGCAGGTTAGGGTTAGTATGGTCCCCAGGGAAAGTTTGCTCTTGACTCCTGCTGGGAAAGGGATGGGCATACTTGTGGTGTGTGGTCCTTTTGCTTGCCTACATGTTGTTGGAGCTGAAGGCTTCTGAAATTTCCTTTGATTGCACTTAGAAACCAAAGCCTCAGCATCATGTCAGGGTATAGGGACATGCATTCAGAAACTCATTGTTCTGAGGAGGCAAAAATCTCTGCACAGTAGTGAATAAATTATGTTGTATTCACACACAGAATATTATGTAGTCAATAAAAAAACAACTAGAACTATATCATATGGTGTCAGAAGATGACTAGGTTTGGGTAGTAAGCATGTGATGTAATATACGGATGATGAACTATAGAATTGTACACATGAAACCTTTATCATACTATTAACCAATGTTATACCAATAAATTTAATTTAAAAAAGAATATCAGCTGACTGGTATAAGAAAAGCAAGATTCATAAAGGAGTATAAAGTATGTACAATATAATTCAATGTAAATAAAACAGTCACAAATCAAACTGTGTGCATATAGAAGAATACGTTTGCCTACTGTGTGGGCTCAGCCTCCAGGATGAAGCTAATCTAAGGCTGTCTGGAGAAGTCCAACCCCAGGTCAGCTCATAAAGATCAGAGAGTGAGTCTCCGTGTTTCCCAACCAGGGTTTCAATGTACAAATATTTACGGGTGGAACAGACATATGAATAGATGATTTAATACTTAGCACCAACCTGAGCAGGGTCAGCTTGAGAAGCAGCAGGCCTGAAGTCCCACAGAAATTCTCCAGTTAATTTAAATACATCTCAAACTCTCTCTTGTAGGGTTCCCACTTTTGACCCCACTCATTCTTTCCTCCAAACAGTTGCACAATTTCTGCTTCCATGCACAAAGTAGTTCATTCTCCTTTTTGTATCACCATGTCAGTGCAGTAGAGTAGCGGTTGCTTGTCCAGATTCATTCTGCTGGCAGGTTTCTGTTGAACTCCTTTTATAATATTCCCAGTGATAATAGTTTTTTGTCCCTAAATTTGTACAAATCTAGATTATGCTTCTGTGACCAGTATTAAGGAAATAATCAATGTTTAGAACGTCTATATTGATTTTAAGAGTCACCTTTTTTCTTATTCTTTTATTTTGTTTTATTTATTAATTTACTTACTAATTTTAAGTGCAAGCCTCTTTGTTTCCCCTAATTTTTAAGTGGAATTGACTTTTACTTTATTTTACCCTCTTTTGCATGAATAAAGTTTGGTGTAAAAGGTGTTATAGATGAGGGGGAAAAACTGAAAAGCTAAACAAAAAAAAAAAAAAAAAAGGAAAACAACCCAAAATATATTATATAATCACATTTATATAAAATTATATGTGTGGGTATATGTAAAAATTCTTCAAAATTAAAGATAACTGCTTTTTAAAAACCAAAAGACTGCATCAAAAACTTTTTTTACTTTTTTATATCCCATTTGCTATGATAACTCTTTTTTTAAAACATATGTTGTCATTGATTTCAGAAGGAGGAAGGGAGGAGAGAGAGAAAGAAACATCAATGAAGAGAGAGAATAATTGATCAGCTGCCTACCGCATGCGCCCTACCAAATGCAATATACTTATATATTTTGGACATATGCAACCCGGGCATGTGCCCTGACCAGGAATCAAACAATGACCTTCTAGTTGATGGGTTGATAATCAACCATTGAGCCACACTGGCTGGGCTGCTATGATAATTCTTAAGAAAAACATGTATTAGGAAATGTTTCTGCAAAACTTCTGTATTGAAGAATGGCAGGGAATAAACACCAGAAAGGATTGTTATTATGAGCTAAGTTTCTGTTTATTAATCAACAGGTGAATAAACTGCAAAAGGCAGTAAGAGAGGCATCTCGTGCTATCCACCTTCAGCCAGATCGAATCGAGTTATATATAATAAGGTATTGGCATAGAAATCAAATTCTTCAAGTCCTCTCTTGATCCTTCCAGGGACCTCCTTTTACACTTAATCTTTCAGCGGTGGCCAAGACCCAGTCACCAAGTCAGATATAGTTATTGGTTTTGTTAAGCTTGAAGAAAATTTATAACATAAGATAACCAGATCTTTCCCTTTGCTCTGTCCTTGGATCAAAACACAACTGTTTCATGTTTTAAATTATTTCAGGCCTCTCGACATTACTGGTTATGTAATTATCACAGGGCTCACGAAAGTAAGATAATATTTTGAACAATTACACTGAGTGGCCAGATTATTATGCGTTCAGAGATCATAATAATCTGGCCACTCAGTGTATATCCTATATAATAAAAGGCTAATATGCAAATTGTCCCCTCTACCAGGAGTTCAACCAGCAGGCAGGCTGGCCAACCGCCCATGTCTCCTCCCCCTGGCCAGGCTGGCCAGATCACACACACACACACACACACACACACACACACACACTGAGTGGCCAGATTATTATGTATTCAGAGATCATAATAATCTAGCCACTAAGTGTATTTGATTATGTCCACCTCAGCTATTTCAGTGGGGAAAAAAAGTGACATATTAAATTGTATTTCAAATGCCATAGTTTTCTATAAAGAGACTCATTGAACATTATAAGTTATCAACAACAAAAAAAATGTTATTGTCTCTAACTTGAGAAATGGACGTAGAGATATGGGAAAATGGACTAGAACAATGCTTTCTGATAAGGGCTTGCTTTGTTTTTAAACCCTTGGACCATATTTTAACAATTTATGTCATACTTTCCCACTTTTATGTACCTTCAACTGTGTTTATTTTTTTATTAATTTCTTAGCAACAGAGTTTAACATTTTAAATACAGTAATTGCAAAAAGATTTGTGGTTTTCCTTCTTTCAGCTTCATATTTCCTAAATTGTTTTCTCATCACATCTCCAAGCTAATTGGTTCATTTAGACAACATAAAATGTTTATAATTTTCACATTGTTTTTATCATATATATGTAAGTATACATATATGTATTATAATTATAAAATTACAAGTAACTGGTTATAAGAAACTTTGTTGTGGAACAATTCTTTAAGCTTAGAATTAAAAAGGCATTATTTCTTCCAGAGGACAATATCTTCTTAGGATGAAATGTTATGATCTTGCAAAGTTCACTATTTACCAAGTAGCAGAAATGAACAAAGGTAAATATAATTAATGCCAAAGTATAATTGTCTCAACTTAAAAGTAAACATTTCTTTAAAATTTTTATGGTATTTGCAAAAGCTATGCATAGATAGCTTGAAGGGTTCACTTGAAAATCTAAGTTAGACTTTTGAAACTTTAAAAGTTCCTTTTCATTTGCACATAATCAATTAGTAAAATGCTTCAAAACAGTGAATTTTGTGAGAGAGGTTATTATAGGAAATACCAGGCTTACACTTTTATTTTTTTTGTTTGTGTTGGAATGTCTTACTCTTTGTTGATGGTAAATAGATTTAGTATATATTGATTTGTTAATTCATATTAAAAGATAGATTATTGATCAAAATATTACATGTATTCTAAATCCTAGATACTTGGCCAAGGTATTGATAAGCTTTCCTTTTATTTTAGGTCTCGTTGAGTTGAGTCCTATACAGCAAGCACTCATTTATTCATTTTGTGAAAACCATGAGAAGGCCATTCAGGTATTGAATGTGGCCACTTTGAATAGGCCTGAGATCAACATGATTATTCTATTAGCAAAAACCCAAATGAAGGCCAAGAGAAACAAGGTACAAAATCTTGAGTAATGCTTACTAAGTCTATTAATGGAATTTTAATAATTTGCTTAGAATGACTGCTTGCATATCTTTTTATAAAACTATATTATATCATTTTAACTTTAATCTCCCCTCATGCCCTCATTGCTCTGCTAGAAAACTGGGGTCACCTTTGATTGCCCTCTGTGCTATCAATAGTGATGTTCTCTTGGTTTTACACTGAGTGGCTAGATTATTATGATCTCTGAACGCACAATAATCTGGCCACTCAGTGTATATCCTATATAATAAAAGGCTAATATGCAAATTGTCCCCTTGACCAGGAGTTTGACCAGCAGCCAGGCCGGCTAACCACCCATGTCCCCTCCCCCTGGCCAGGCTGGCCAGACCCCACCCATGCACGAATTCATGCACCAGGCTATATATATATATATATATATATATATATATATATATATCTTGAACGCATAATAATCTGGCCACTCAGTATATATTTTAAATATCTCTCAACTCTGCTTCCTCTCTTGATTTTTATGGAGATTACTCTAGTCAGAACATATTTATTTTATTTACTTATTATTTTATTTATTAAATTGATTGAAGTGACATTGGTCAACATGAACATATAGGTTTCATGTATGGGTTTCTATGTTATAAGATTGGTATACTGCACTGTGTGCTCACCACCCAAAGTCAAATCTTCTGTCACCTTATATTAGGACCCCTTCATTCCCTACCCTTTCCCTCTGACAATCACCACACTGCTGTTTGTGTTCATAAGTTTCAGATTTATATCCCACATATGAATGGAATTATATGGTTCTTAGCTTTTTCTGGTGACTTATTTCATTTTAGTATAATGTTCTCAAGATCCATCCATGTTGTTTCAAATGGTGCTATTTCAACCTTTCTTATGGCTGATTAGTATTCCATTGTGTATATGAACCACATCTTCTTTATCCAGTCCTCTATCGTGGGACACTTTGATTGTTTCCATGTCTCGGCCACCATGAATAATGCTGCAATGAACATAGGGGTGCATATATCTTTGCGATTTTGACTTTTTCAAATATATACCCAGGAGTGGGATTGCTGGATTGGATGGTGACTCTATTCTTAATTTTTTGAGGAATCGCCAGACTGCTTTCCATAGTGGTTGTACCAGTCTACATTCCCACCAGCAGTGAATGAGGGTTTCCTTTTTCCCACAACCTCTTCAGTACTTGTTATTGCTTGTCTTGTTGATAATGGCCACTCTAACAGGTGGGAGGTGGTATGCTATTGTAGTTTTGATTTGCATTTCCCTGATTGCCAGTGAGGTTGAATATCTTTTCATATATCTATTGGCTGTTTATAGGTCTTAAGAGAGGTGTATTTTCATGTCCTCCGCCCACTTTTTGATTGGGTTGTTTGTTTGTTTGGTGTTGAGTTTTATGAATTCTTTATATATTTTGGAAATTAAACCTTTGTCGGAGCTACTGTTTGCAGATATCAACTCCCATCTGCTTGTCTGCCTCTTTGTTTTGTCAGTTTCTCTTGCTGTGCAGAATCTTTTTAGTTTGATATAATCCCATTCATTTATTTTTTCTGTTACTTTCCTTGCCTTTGAGTCCAAGTTCATAAACTGTCCTCTATTACCCAAGTCCAGAAGTTTGGTACCTATATTTTCTTCTATGTAACTTATTGTTTTGAGTGTCTTATATATAGGTCTGAACCATTTTGAATAGATTTTCGTAAATGGGGACAAACTGTCATCCAGTTTCATTTGTTTGCATGTGGCTTTCCCGTTTTCCCAGCACCATTTATTGAAGAGACTATCTTTACCCCATTAAGTGTTTCTGGGTCCTTTGTCAAAAATTATCTGTCCATATACATGTGATTTTATAACTGGGCTCCCTATTCTGTTGCATTGATCTGTGTATCTGTTTTTCTGGCAACACCATGATGTTTTGATTATCATAGCTCTGTAGTATAATTTGAAGTCAGGTAGTGTGATACCTCCAACTTTGTTCTTTTTTCTCAGGATTATTTTGGCTGTTCAGGGTCTTCTGTGGTTCCATAGAAATCTGATGATTTCTTGTTCTATTGCTTTCAAAAATGGCATTGGTATTTTGTTGGGGTGTGCATTAAATCTGTACATTGCTTTGGTAATATGGCCATTTTAACTATGTTGATTCTTACAGTCCATGAACACAGAATGTTTTTCCATTCTGTTGTATCTTTTTCAATCTTTTTTAATAATGCTTTGTAATTTTTAGTATATAGGTCTTTCACATTCTTTGTTAAGTTCATTTTTATGTGTTTTATTTTTTGGTTACAATTTCTAAATTTCTTTTTCTGAAGTTTTGTTGTTAATATGCAGGAAGGCAATGGATTTTTTGCACATTGATTTTGTATCCTGCAACTTGACTGTATTTGTTTATTGTTTCTAATAGTTTTTCCTGGAGTCTTTAGGGTTTTCTATATACAGAATCACCCACAAAAAGTGACAGCTTGACTTCTTCCTTCCCTATTTGAATACCTTTATTTCTTTCTCTTGCCTTATTGCTCTGACTAGGATTTCCAGCACTATGTTGAATAAGCGTGGTGAGAACAGACATCCTAGTCCTGTTCCTGTTCTTAGGGGAAAAGCTTTTAGTTTTTGCCACTGAGTATGATATTAGCTGAGAGGTTATCATATATGACCTTTTTATGTTGAGGCACTTTCCTTCTATTCCTATTTTATTGAGTGTTTTAATCATAAATGCATGTTGTATCTTATCAAATGTTTTTCCTGCACCTATTGATAAGATCATATGATTTTTATCCTTTCTTTGGTTAGTGTGTATTATGTTGATTGATGTGCAAATGTTGAATCATCTTTGTGCCCCTGAAATGAATCCCACTTGCTTGTGATATATCATTTTTTGGATGTACTGTTGTATTTGAGTTGCTAGGATTTTGTTTAGGATTTTTGCATCTGTATTCAAAAGAGATATTGGTCTGTAGTTTTTTTTGTGTGTTATCTTTGCCAGGTGTTGGTATCAGGGTTCTATTGGTCTGGTAAAATGTGTTAGGAAGTATTGCCTTTTCCTCGTTTTTTTGGAAGAGTTTAAAAAGGATAGATTTTAACTTTTCTTTGAACATTTTGTAGAATTCACTGGTGAAGCCATCTGGTCCTGGACTTTTGTTCTTTTGGGAGGTTTTTGATGGTTCTTTCAATTTTCTCACTGCTGATTGGTCTATTTAGATTTTTCCATTCTTCATGATTTAGTCTAGGAAGGTCATGTATTTTTAGGAGCATCCATTTCTTTTAGGTTATTGAGTTTGATGGCATGAAGTCTTTCATAATATTCTAGTATGATCCTTTTTATATTGTGATGTCTGTAGTGACTTCTCTCTCATTTCTGATTTTGTTTAAATGGGTCTTTTCCCTTAGTGAATCTGGCCAGGGCCTTGTCAATTTTTTTAATCTTTTAAAAGAACCAGCTCTTTGTTATATTGATTTTTTTTGGTATAGTCTTTTTGTTCCCTATTTCATTTAATTCTGCTCTAATTTTTATTATTTCCTTTCTTCTGCTGACTTTAGGTGCTTTTGTTCTCCTTTTTCTAGTACTTTAAGATGTGATGTTAAGCTGTTTATATGGGATTTCTCTTGCTTCTTAAGATAGGCCTGCGATGATATAAATTCCCTTCTGATTACTTCTTTAGCTGCAACCCAGGGGTTTTGATATGTTATGTTGTCATTCTCATTTGTCTCTATAGATCTCTTGATCTCATCTTTTATTTCTTCTTTGATCCAGTCATTTTTTAGTAGTATGTTGTTCAATCTCCACATATTTGTGGGGTTCTTTACTTCCTTTTTGCAGTTGATTTGTAATTTCAGTGCATTGTGGTCAGAAAACATGCTTGGCATAATTTCAATCTTTGAATTTGTTCTTAGTTCTGTGACCCAACATATGGTCTGTCCTTGAGATGTTCCATGTGCAGTGGGGAAGAATGTATAATCTGATGTTCTGGGATATAATGTTCTGTAAATGTCAATTTTGTCCATTTGGACTCTAGTGTGTCATTTAAGGCCAATATTTCTTTATAGATTTTTTTGTTTGGTTGATCTGTTTAGAGCTGTCAATGGAGTATTAAGGTCCCCAACTATGATTGTGTTTTGATCTGTTTCTCCCTTTATTTCTGTGAGTAGTCATTTTATATATTTTGGTGCTCCCTGGTTGGGTGTATATATGTTAGGAAGTGTTATGTTTTCTTGTGTAGTGTCACCTTTGTCATTATAAAGTGTCCATATTTGTCTCTTGTTATCTTTAGATCTATTTTGTCAGATATAAGTATGGCTACATCTGCTTTTTTGTAGATGTCATTTGCTTGGAGAATTATTTTCCAGCCTTTTCCTTTAAATCTATCTTTGTCTTTGCTGCTTAAATGTATCTTTTGTAGGCAGCATATGGTTGGGTTTTATTTTTAAATCCACTCTGCAACTCTGTGTCTCTTTATTGGTGAATTCAGACCACTTACATTTAGGGTAATTATTGATGTACTAGAGGCCGGGTGCATGAAATTCATGCATGGGGGCGGGGGGATTGTCCCTCAGCCCAGCCTGCACCCTCTCCAATCTGGGACCCTTTGGGGGATGTCTGACTGCTGGTTTTGGACATCCCTCTCACAATCTGGGATCGTTGGCTCCTAACTGCTCACCTGCCTGCCTGACTGATTGCTCCTAACCGCTTCTGCCTGCTAGCCTGATTGCCCCCTAACTGCTCCCCTGCTGTCCTTATTGATGCCTAACTGCTCCCCTGTTGGCCCGATCACTCCCAACTGCCCTCCCCTGCTGGCCCTATGGCCCCCAAATGACCTCCCCTGCTGGCCCAATCACCCACAACTGCACTCCGCTGCCGGCCATCTTGTGGTGGCCATCTTGTGACAACATGGGGGCGACCATCTTGTGATGACGTGAGGTGTTGCGCAAGGGCCACCTAGGCTTTTATTAGTATAGATGAGGATTTCCTATCACAGTGGTCGGCAAACTGCTGCCGCGAGCCGCCGCAATTTGCTGCTCTGTTGACTAATGAGTTTGCCGACTACTGTTCTATCGCCATTTTATCTTTTGTTTTCTGTAGCTCTGTGCTTCCATTGGTTCTTTTCCTTTATGTTTATGTCTTTTGTTTCTGTTTGGTGGTATTCCATACATCTTTCTTTTGTTTTCTCTTTTTTTAAGCAATATGTCCTGGTTTAGGGACTTTTGTGTAGGGTTGACTTTAGGTTTATAAGAAATAAAGTTTCATATACTGTAGTTTTTTTTCCCTTTTGAGTGCATCATGTATGTTTTTGTTGTCACAAATGATCTCTGTTTATGCTTTAAGTTTTTTTGTGATCTTCCTTATAGTGTTGTGACCTATGTTCTTAGTTTCAGATAGAATAACTCTCTTGAATATTTCCTGCAATGGAGGTTTTTAAGTGATAAAATGCCTCAGCTTCTGTATGTCTGGGGGCATCTTTATTTCTCCTTCATATTTAAAGGATAATTTTGCTGGATGTAGTATTTATAGCTGTTTTTCTCTCTTTCAGATGTTTGAATATTTGCTTCTACTCTCTTCTGGCTTATAGAGTTTTTGCTAAGAAGTTGGATGAAATTCTGATGGGATTTCCTTTGTAGGTCACTTCCTTTTTTACCCTGGCTGCTTTGTGAATTTTTTGTCATTAATTTTTGACAGATTCATTATCAAGTGCCTTGGAGAGGGTCTCTTTGGATTGAGATAAGTAGGTATTCTGTTTGCTTCTTGGATTCAAGGATCTAGTTCTTTCCACAGAATTAGGAAGCTCTCATCCACTATTGGTTTTAATAGACTTTCCATTCCATGCTCCCTTTCTTCCTCCTCCACAATGTCTATAATTCTGATATTGCTTTTGCTGATGGAGTCAGAGAGGTCTCATAGAGCTCTTTCATTTTTCTTTATTCTCAGGTCTCTCTCTTTTTCCCTCTGCATAATTTCTTGATTCCTATCTTCAATATCACTAGTTCTTTCTTCTAACTCTTTGGTTCTGTTTTCTATGCTCAACAGTTTACTCTTTTTTTTTAAAAAAAAAATATATATATATATTTCTTTATTTATTTCAGAGAGGGAAAGAGAGATAGATACATCAATGATTGATCGGCTGCCTCCTGCACACCCCTCACTGGAGATCGAGCCCACAACCCTGGCATGTGCTCTTGGTTGGAATTGAACCTGGGACCCTTCAGTCTGCAGGCCAACGCTCTATTCACTGAGTCAAACGGGCTATGGCTCAACAGTTTACTCTTAATCTCCTTAGTTGCATGCTTCATTTACAGAATTTCTGATTGATTATTTTTTAAAGTTTAATTTTCTTTGGTGAAATACTCATTTTATTTATGAATTTGTTTTCTGAGTGCACTGAATTGCCTGTCAGTATTTTCTTGCATATCTTAGAGTATTTTCAGAACTACAGTCTTGAAATCTGCACTTATGGAATTATGTCACATAATTCCACGTGTTCAAGTCTGCTTTCTGGGGATTTTTTATTTTCTTTCTGGTCATCGTCATAACTGTGGTTCTTCATGGTATTTACTGTCCTCCTTTGTTTTCACATTTATTTCTAAAGAGGTCTTCCTACTATTCCAGTAGATGACACTGAATTGCAAAATTTTTATATCTGTGGTCTCCCAGATTTGAGCCCCGGAGGCTTCCATAGGACAGTATCCACATGCTGCTTGGGAGTGGGGTTTGTTTTGCCCACCCCTGACCTCCATGGGTCCTGCCCCAATCACACCACCCTCTCCCTCCTGGAGCCAATTCCAAGGACAATGGGAGGTGAGTTTTGGGAGTCTGTTCCCTCTCTGTGATCACTGTTCACTCTCACTGCTGATGGGCATGACTTGGACACTGTTCTCTCTGGCTTCTTGAAGTTTGAAGTTTGCCCTGCTGGGGTGCCTTTCCGCAGCTCTCTGTTCCTCCTGCTGAAGGAAGTGCCTGCTACCACCAGCTTTCTCTTCTTTCCTGGCCAAGCTGCACGTTTACAGTTGAGCTGTGAGCTTCTGGCTGCAGGGCTGCTTCTGCAGGCCGTCTATGCTTTCTTCCCTTCTAGTTTCCCCACTTATCCCCCATGCCCAGCTTTAGGTGTTATTTTGCTCGAGTTATAACAACAGTGTTGCACCCTTCCAAGTGTTTATCTACACAACAGCTGTAGTGCTGTTTTCAGAATATAAATAAATATGTCTTCCCTGCAAGCCCACAAGAGCTATTGAAGAGACTTTTCAGAGCAGTGAGAGCTAGAGGAGAAAGCACGAGGAAGTGAAGATGTATTCTTTTACATTTAAATGAGAAGGAAGACTTTATGGACTCATGGAGACAGTGAAGGGGCAGAGATCCAAAAGAGGAAGGACGTTACAGGTTGTACTCAGGTCAGGCAGATGCGGTCTGAAAAGATGAAGAAAGGAAACCATTCGAAAACAGGAGAGAAAAAGATGGAAATGGAGGAAGGAATAGAAACATGAAAAGTTAAAAGGAGGGAAATTGAGGTGATGATTTTTCTTATGTCCAGGTCAAGTGCTAAGATTGGGGATGGAAAAATGGATGCTGCGGTGGGATATAAACATGTGGAGAAAATGCTAAATTTTTAAAATGGACACTTAACATATCCAAGTTAAATCTCACTATTTCTTTTGCAATGTAATAGAATTAAGAAAATGGGCTAAAGGGTCACAGGGGTTTTTTTTTTGTTTGTTTGTTTTGTTTCTCTATAGATGTACTTCAATTAGCTAATTTTGAAAGGCATTTCTATCTGAAAATTTTTTTTTTCATTAATCCCTTTCAAGTATTTTGATTAAATAGTTTAAATGGGTGATTTTTGATGTTAGTTTATTTTCTGGTGTCAATGGAACTCTATTAACAGCACAGCAAGACAAAACAAAGGTTGATTAAAACCACATCAGATATTATCATTGGAGATTTTCTACTACCTAAAAACTGCCCAGTATTCCTTTCAGGAAAATTATAGGAAATTGGTCATAAACTAGTCTACAACTTTAAGTTTAATTTAAGACTACAAGAAAATAATCTTTAGAATTTAGGAAGTGTAGTTCCTAAAGTCCTCATGTATAGCCTGCTTAAGCACTGGCTCTCGGATAGGCGCCTCGTGGGATGTGCGATTAGACAGGCAATGGTCTTCTCGCTGTGTATGGACAAGATCTGTATGTGAGTAGGGCTATGTGCTCAGGATTCCTTTTAACGTTTAAGGTTGTCATGTTAAGTAAACAGTAGAAAGAAACATTCTCAGCCCTCTCTCTCTTTACCTTGTAGGAAGCTATGGCACTGTTTAAAAAGGCGTTGGATATCTGTTCTCATTCTGAGAGAGGACCAAATGCCTTAGAGGCGTCAGTGGACTGTCTGTATAACTTGGGTCTTTGTTACATGGATGAAGGCAACTTCCAAATGGTATTTTGTATATTTAGGAACTTAGGCTACTTGTGATTTTAGAAAATGCTTGCATTTAGTTCTGTTTCTGAAGGTTACTTCTACAGGAAGTGACCAATACAGTAGACCAACGCTTCTTATAAGGCGTGGCTTGTTACAGACAATATGCATCCTACAATACCTACTGCATTGTTTTATTTACCCAACATGTTTGTTTTATTTGATGCTTATTTGTCAGTAGTATTGTAAAGACTAATGTATGTTTTCCACCAAAACAATCTAACTGTAAGAAATTATTATAGCAAAATAATTTCATCACATTAATATAAATTTACCTATTAAATTTTAAGTACTTTAAATTGAGGGAATTCATTCTAATGTAGAATAAATGGAAAATGATTAGCACAATGACTTCTCTTAATGACGACTAAAAATTCAAAGATTGAAACTGGTTATTTAGATAGCCAGAATATCATTGAAAACCAGTTGAGTCAATATTTACATATTTATCCAATATTTGGCTATTTTACAGAAGTCTCCATTTCAAAATTGTCCAATATGTAAAATAATTGTTATTTTCTAATGGCTAATGTTGAATATTTCACAACTGTATCTTTACACACACACACACACCATTCCTATCCTTATATTTATAAGAGTGGACAGTGTCTAAAACTTGCATCTCAAACCTTGAAACAGAGTTGCACTTGATTAGTTATTCTATTAAGAAATTCTAATAAGTATAAGATTAATTACAAATCTTTTCCATGTTTCTAGCCCTTTTGTTCAACCAGCATTAAAACTAACTTTGCTGTACAATGTTGGGGAAAATTTTGGAGTTCTACCATTCTGAAATTTCATAGCTATGCATCTGCTATGAAATGTTTGGGCCCTCCTGGAAAACAAGTGTGCTGGTTGTGACTTCTTTGAAGGAACACAATATGAAGAATAATGATTAAATTTACATGCAAAATTATTGAAATCTAACAACTTGGACTATGCGGACATTAATCTGGGAATAAGGAGCTAGTAAATTATAATACTAAACCTGACTTGTTAATAAATATTACTTTTGTTTGCTCCACAAGTTTCACTGGGAAAAAATGTATTTAAAATGACCAGAAAAGATGGAAAACTTTCAACAACAGCTATATACTGTAATTTATTAGCATTATAAATTAATAAATTCTGCTTACTAAACCATTTACTTTGTAACAATATGCTCTTCTAGGCTTTTGATTTTTTTACCAAAGCTGTGAAAATAAATCCCAGTTTTGCAGAAGGCTTCCATCAACGAGGGCTTTGTAAAATAAAACTCGACAAGGATAGCTCAATCCTGGATTTTAATCATGCAATCACCCTCAATCCAAAACATTATGAGGTATTTAAATGAACACTTCTGGTGATTTAGAGAGTGTGTTATAGATTTGCTAAAACTATTAAATCCTTCATATGTCATTGTTATTAGTTAGCAACAATTGATTACTTATACCTGCTTTTTATATAATTGCTTTAATAATACATATATCTATATTTCTCTTTGAACTAAAATCTTATCTCCAACAGGGATATTATACATGTAAGTGTTTTATAAATTGTGATGTAGACAAATATTAATATTTTAATGTATCTATTAATAATTATAATTTTATATACTATGTTATTAATTTTATTTACTTCTTGTTTTGCTATTGCATTTATTTCTTACTTTTAAGAGGCTAAAGAGGTAACACAAAATTTAATAGGTGAAGTTTTATTGGATCCTGATTTTAAAAGTCTATAAATTTTAAATATGGACCAAATATTAGATGTTTTTAGGGAAATACTATTAATGTTCTTAGATATATTATGGTAATGTGATTTTGCAAAACAAATGTCTTCTTCATAGGAGATGCATACTGGAGAGCTGCAGTGAATTGTTACAATGTCTACAACATATTTTTTAACAGTTCAGGGAAAAGTAGATACAATAAATATTGCAAATCCTATCTAATAAAAGAGTAATATGCAAATTGACTGTACCTCCACTACACCCACAAGTCACACCCACCAACCAATCAGGAGAGAGTATGCAAATTAACCCAACCAAGATGGCTGCGGCCATGAGGGAGCAGGAGGCTTGGGATTCCCCGGTGATGGAAGAAGCCAAGCTTCCTGCACACCCTGGCCAGCCCAGGCCTCTGCTCAAGGCTACAAAGTTTCAATTATAGAAGATAAATAAATCCCAACAAAAATAGCTGTGGCCACGGAGTGAGCAGGAGGCTTGGGTTTCCCAGCGATGGTGAAGCCAAACTTCCAGGCCTGCCCTGGCCTCCGCTGAAGGCTACAAAGTTTCAATTATAGAAGATAAATAAATCTCAGATCCCAGGGCCTCTGCTTGGGTTGCTGGGAGGTGGGGGGGGCATGGCCGGCCTGCAAACCACCACAGGTCCCCCACCCAGGCCACCCCATGCCCCAAGGGAACCCCACCCTGATCCGGGACACCCTTCATGGCAAACCAGCTGGCCCCCACCCGTGCACCAGGCCTCTATCCTATCTAATAAAAGAGTAATATGCAAATTGACCATCACTCTAACACAGAAGATGGCTGCCCCCATGTAGTCAAAGATGGCTGCCCCCATGTGAACACAAGATGGCTGCCACAAGATGGCCAGCAGGGGAGAGCTGTTAGAAGGGACCAGGCCTGTAAGGGAGGGCAGTTGTGGGCGATCAAGCCTGCAGGGGAGGGCAGTTAGGGGTGACCAGGCTGGCAGAGGGGGCAACTGGGCCTGCAGAGAAGGGCAGTTGGGGGGGACCCAGGCCTGCAGGGGAGAGCAGTTGTGGAGGGAGCATCAGGCCTGCAGGGGAGGGCAGTTGGGGGTGGTCAGGCCTGCAGAAGAGGGCAGTTAGGGGTGACAAGGCTGGTAGGGGAGGGCAGTTAGGGGCAATTGGGCTGGCAGGGAAGTGGTTAGGGGGTGATCAGGCTAGCAGGCAGAAGCGGTTAGGGGCAATCAGGAAGGCAAGCAGGTGAGCAGTTGAGAGGGATGTGAGAGGGATGTCTGACTGCCCGTTTAGGCCCGATCCCAGTAGGACATCCCTCGAGGGGTCCCAGATTGGAGAGGGTGCAGGCTGGGCTGAGGGACACACACTTCTGTGCACAAATTTCGTGCACCAGGCCTCTAGTATATTAATAATTATTTAATCTAGATGGTAGGTATATGGATGTTCATTGTACTATTTCAATTATTCTGTGTGTTTGGAAAAAAATACTACATTTTATAACATCTTTGGGTGGTATAGATTTGTCCAAACTATCATATCTTTTGGTATAATTAATGCTTTTACTATAACACACATTCCTGTTTTCCTCTTTTCTTTCTCTGAAAAGGCATATTTAAACCGAGTAGCCTTCTACGGTTTGAAAGGCAGATACTCCAAAGCAATCTTGAATTGTAATGAGGCCATCAAAATTTATCCTCAGAGTGTGCGAGCTTACATCTACAGAGGCGTTCTCAAATACCACAACAGGGTAGGTGATTTCCTGTCTTGTTTACAGAAATCTTAGAGTGAGTGATGCTTGGATGCCAGGAGGGACGCACTTCCTCTTTTTAATCCGTGAAAGAAGAATCAACATAGTGTTAAGGGCAGAGCTGCATGGGACACCTTACACTTCCACAGTACATCAAAAGGCTTACAAAATTGTGTGGTTTTTTTTTTTGGACATTTACATTTTAAATAACACATTATTTAGAAAGCAACATATTATTCATTGTAAAGAATTTGGAAAATATAAAGAGGGAATAAAGAAGACTAAAGTCATCTATTATCTCACCATCAACTGAAAATTTCTGAGAGCATTTGGTGTGTTTGTATTGTCTTTTTTCCCCCCTAATAATAAATGGTATATATTTTCCAAAGTGGGATTATGCTACTTATCTAATATGTGTTGTGCCCTGCTTCTCACACTTAATTTTTGAAGATACAATTTTCAATGACTGAATAATATTCTATCATAGTTTATTTTTTACCACTTGATTGTTGGACATTTGGGTTTTTAATTTTTTCCACTATTTTACACAATATAGTTACTAGTATACACACTGTTAACACAGTCATTGCTTGAATTTATAGTTGATTCCTAAAGAGAAGTTAGTAGGTCAAAAGGTGTGAAAAGCAGCACTAATATGGAATACTTTATTTTTCCTACTTTTCTTTTCTGAACCTTTTTTTGTAGCTATTTCATATGAAATATTTCGCAAATAATGCCTTAAAGCAAAGTAAGACCTTGTATTATGTATTAATTCCATGAAAATTACTATCTATAGTAATGGATGACACAATGTATCAGAGAAGCATCAAAGAGGAAACAAAAGAGACTGTCGGTAGAAAACATGACGGTTATGGGATCTGACAGTATGAATGACAGAAGCAAGCAAGCTCTGGTGAATGTTTGCTGGAGGAACATGACTTGCTTCTCTTTTAACAATAAGAAGTGTAATTTTCTCAACATTGGCAATAAGATAATCATCTAAATTAAAATGCTTTATATGTTAAATTTTATTTGCAAGTAACAGAAACTATAATAATAATTCCTACTAAGAGAGTTTCTTAATTAATTTGGTGAAAGATGAGCTTGATTGTCTTAATATCACAGATGCTGCAGAGTATTCCAAAAAGTCTGATAGAATCAATAATTTCTTCTACAATTAAATGTCAGTCCATTATGACTAACCCTTCTCACCTAATTATTTTTTCCTTTGTAGACTTATAAGCTAGCGATTACAGATTTAACTACCGCTATCAATATGGACAAGAACAGTTATGTAGCATTTTATAACAGAGCATTGTGTTACACCAAGATAGGTGAACTTCAGATGGTAAGATGACCATTTTAGTAAACAAAATGTTAAAGTATTTGTAAACATACGTAAAGCATGTGTAAAATATTTTTTATTATCTCTGTTGTAATTTTGAAAAATAATTCTTGTGGAAATATGCACACACCACACACACACACACACACACACACACAAAACTTGAGAATCCAAAGAACCATTTCAAAGGACATTATTATTTTTGTTAGTGCTCACAAAATTGTCTTATACAATCTCAGCAATGTCACACGAAATATTGATTTTATAATGTTTACAAAAGCACTTAAAGACATATATAAATTAAAATACATTACATAATTCTCAATAGGGTAAATGTTTCTACTGATACACTGTTTGCAGTATTTTAAAGCAGTGATTGTTAGCAATATTGTTGTTTCAGGTTTTGCTGAGGTATTGTTTGCAGTGTTCATACCACAGACGCAGCAGTTTTGAGTGATGGTTTCCAGTTACGGGGACCAGTGACCAGTGACAAGTACTGTTTGTGCTTCTTGCAGGCCTTCCTGATGGCTGCAGCAATCCTTTTTCTCTGTCTGTCCTGCATAGCTACCTGTGCAAGCCATTTTTTAGATTTTCTAATTTTTCTCCTCTTTCTCCTTTCTTTGTCTGCTTGGTCTTTTTCCAGTCAAGATGCCTCCCTGGGAAGCAGCTGGTCTGTGGTCTTCTTAGCGCTATGTCCCCTCCTCTTGTTTCTCTTCCTCTGTTGTCCTCTTGTCTCTCCTCCTTATTTCTATCCAGGTCCACAGTCAATGAGGCATTCCTTTAAGAGACCACGTCACATGCCTGCTGTTGGACATGTTCCCCAATCTCCTGGAAACGTGGGCAGTCAAAGCTGTTTAAAACATTTAGAGATTTTGAGATTTATTTGCTATGGAAGGGAAGTTGAGGAGCATTGTTTCTCAAAGGATGTAGAATTCCTGGTAACCAGAGGATCAGGTTTCCTCCAGAACCACTGACAAATGAATAATATTAAACAAAGGGGTTGTTAAGATTATAGGACTAAGTAAGGGCTCATTTATCAGAGTAACCTGCACAGCAGGTGTCTTTGATGACTTCCTCCCCACCCCCATTCCTGCCTTTTCTGGGTAACTCTGAAGCCACAAACAATGGGCTGGGTGGGGGCAGGAACTCCCATTTTTGTTATCTCTGATAAGTAACAGAGCCCCACACTCTGAATAAAGAAAATAAAAAAACTATCTAAATAGAGACCTAACTACTAGAATAAATCATATTGGCTATTTTGGAGCTGCCATGTACCCAACCCATTTCATCCAAACACTCATTTTACACATGAGGAAATGGAAGTTGGGAGAGATTAGAAACACATCCAAGTCACACGGAGTAAAGACCGGTGTTGCTGTTCACAGGTTTGTTTGCTCCTGGTTAACAGTCTATAGGTGGCTTTGTAAAATCATTTGACCTCCAGCACGTGGAATGGATGGCATTTAACAGCGTCGCCTCCTCCCTTTTTGTCTACCTCCTCCCTTCATGTCTACCTCCACCCGTTTTACAGCATTACACTGAGAAAACCCAAGTATCTTTCTGCAGAAAATACACTTAGACATTCTCTTAAGATACCGTTTCATAAAAATTAGGAACAGGTGAATTCTGATTCCTATCACCTTAATAAAAGTAGTAACAGTTACCACTTGCTTAGAGCTAATTGTGTGGGAGGCACTGGGTTACACGTTTTTTCAATATATCATCAAAATTCATTTGTGCAACAATATGATGAATTATTAATATCCCAATTTTGCAGATGAGGAAACTGAAGCTAGTGTTAAGAAACTTACCCGAGACTGAAAAGCTAGTACTAACAGCAGAGGCATGTTACAAATCCTGCTCATTAACCTTCATGAAACTAATTTTACAGCTCTTGTTTCCTCTTGTGTCACATATTCAGCTGTCTAGTGGATCTTGAGGTATCTTAAAGGTTTTACATTCTGTGATTCTATAAAAGCAAAAGTGCTAACATTTTAGTTTTGTTTTTATAAGTATTATGAATTATTTTTACAGCCCTGGCAATGTTTGTTATTAATTATGCCACAATGTACATAACTGTACAATTCTTTTTAGACATTTGAGTGCCTAATCATGAAATACTAGAGCACCACTGAGCAAACACAAAATACTATGTATTTGCATTTTCAATTAGCACGTGCTATAGGCATGTAAGTTCTGGCCCTTTTCTGATGAAATTATATGGCTCTTTTGGACAAAATGTTCAGTAGAAAATGCTCCAACTCAAATTTGAGATGGTCCTGTTACCTGGTGCAGAACGATGACCAGTAAACAATTGTTTATTCAATGAATGAAATAAAAAGGTAAAAGTAATAGAGAAAGATTCTCTGAGTTAATTCTCAACTGAGATTAATGTCTAAAAAAAAAACAAACCCTAATATATCTAAGTAATTTTCCATCAGGCTTCTTTGTTATATTAAGACCCATTTACATTGATTCATGATTTATTCTCTCAACAATCATTATTGATTGCCTACTCTGTGCAGGCACAGTGCTAGTTACTGACTTTGTAATGCTGAAAAATAAGGATAAGCTCTGCCTCCATAACGCTTAGGTTCCTGTGAGAAAAACAATCAAATACTGAAAAGAACTTAAATTTCCAGTGACAACAAGTGCTCTGCTTGATGTAGGCAGTCCTGTGGGGGAACTGCTGCAGCGAGGAGGCGCGTGGTATGCCTCTTCCATCCATACACAACGGAAATGCTTAGGATGCTTCACAAGAACGCGTGAAGTGCAGCCACATTCAGCCCCACATACTAAAATGCAGCAGCAGTCAAATATTTAGTTAAGGGACCCCTTTACATCCAACAAATGATTATTTAGGGCCATAAATTGTAAGTCAAATTAAATACTAACTATGGGTTCCTAGTTTGGGCATTAACACATTTTTCCTTGGCCAATGTAGCAGGCTCTAAAGAGCTGAATCTAGGTTGTAAGTGCTTCTTTTATTTTTAGGCATTAATAGATTATGGAATCGTGCTTCTTCTTGATGCTGGGAAAACTGTGGCATTCAATACCTTAGTTAATCGTGGACTCATCTATTTGGGACGAGGGCATCACAGTTTCGCATTAGAGGTAAACCTGAACCCACTTAATTTTTCATGCTAACTTCTGAAAATAGTGAACAAGTTTTTCTTATTACCAAATGGCAATATTAATGAACAATAACTAAACTTTAGCAATAATCATGATGAAATACTTTGAATGACTAATAGAATTTTTGTAAAATATGCATAGTTTTACTTTGTTTTGATTACAGGCAAATAGCCAATGTATTTTTTAAAAAGTTTCTAATTTGATGCAAGTTCAAGACTATCACTTCCCCCAAGGGAGTATCTTGGCTATACAAAATTCAATTATTTAGCAAATAAAATGATTTATGTATTGTTTACTTTGCTGCTTGATGCTCTCTCCCATTTATAATTTTCCTCATTCTCCATTGAAAATATATCAAGCTAAATCTGTTTGTTTTGTATAGAGTAGAAAATACCTGCTCAAAATAGGCTACTGAGAATGGTGGGAACAGGCACTCAGGATTGGAGAAGAAGACAGCATCTGCGATATTTCACAAAGATACATGGTTTCTTTGGTTAAAAAATGCATTTCTTTGTAGGACAATTAAACAAAACTTACCATTCTCATTTTGATCTTATTTGTATTGGTTTTTTAAATTAACTTTGGAGTTAAGATTAAGAGATACAAGACAAATCAAATGAAGTTTGAAGTTGAATAATGGTAGTTTTGCTTCTTTGTTTCTGAGGAACCACACAGAACATTATGTAATGGAGTGTTTCCTGATTCTTTTCATCTCCAAAAGTGACTTGTGTTATTTTTCTACCTTTGGAGTCATATTTTGTCCCACAGAATTACTAATTATTATTTTTGCAGATGGATCACAGAATTCTCACTTCATATTACACAGTGTTTTACAAAGTATCATACTTTAAAAAGATAATGTCTTGTAAAAACATGTAATAAATAATCTCAAAATGCAATAGGTATTTAATTTTAAAGCATTCCTTTAACATTTATGTAAAACGTTTTTTGTACTTGTTCAATATAAACTTATCTGGCCACTGGGTAAAGCTATCAGTAAAACTACTGATCCACAGTGTGTTAAGGAAGTGTCTGAGAAACCATATTCTAGACAATTTACACTATGATGAAATGTAATTTAAAGAGTTGAATTCCTTTAGGTTTAAGTTATACCATTTGGAATTTCCTGAGGGAGAGAGGGAGCTAAATAATTTCTCTGGAGTAGGCAAGAAAGCTACAGAACTCTAGGGAACAGCACTGGGAGTAGAGAAGTGAGGAAAATGGAAGGGGGGGGTGGGGTGGCGGGTTGGGAGCAAAAGACCTCAGCTGTTGGAGAATTAAATGCAAGGCCTGTGTTATCTATATGGCACATATTTATTTGGTATTTAACATCAACATACCAGGTTCTCAACAATGCTGCACAATTTATAATTGCAATTTATAGATGAGGAAGCTGATATTCAAAAGAGGTTAAATAGTCTTTTATCCAGGAAGTGCTAGGGCATGATTTGATATCAGGTCTCACCTGATTCCAAATCCTATGTATTGAAGATGTGGAGATAAATAAGGCCGATTTCCTGTCCTTGAGGAGCTCATGGTCTATCCGAAATCATTCTTGACCCCTATCTTTCCTCACACTCTACATCCAACAGCTCAGTAGGCTCTGCCATCAAAGCATATTTTGAATTCAGTCATTTCTCATTTTTTGCCACTGTTATCTTCCTAATTCCATCCTCAATCATCTTTCCCCTGGACTACATCAGGCGCTTCCCAACTGGCCTCTCTGCTTCTGCGCTTCCCAACTGGCCTCTCTGTCTCTGTCTCTACATGCTGTTCTTCAAACAGCAGCAGACAGACCTCTTAAAAACCTAAAGCAGACCATGTTATTTCTCTGCTCAAAACCCTCTAGTGGCTTCCCATCACACTTAGAATAAAATTTGCACTGTTGACTGTGGCCAACGAAGAACCATCAAGATCTGACTGTCACTCATTGACCTGACTTCATTGTCAAACATTGTTCTTTTCTGCACTCAGGTCCCTCCACTTTGGCATTTTGCTCTTCCTTGGAAATGCCAGGCTCCCTTCCTGCCCCAGGGTCCTCACACTGAAGTATGGTAGCAACCATACTTGGGTAAAAACTGCTGTTTGAATTTTAACCCTGCTATTCTGACTTCTGCACGCACTTACTTGCTTAAACAATAGGGTAGTTACCTCAGCTTCCAGACTGAGACCTGGAAACTCACATAAATCCATCCCACATCACAAAGGTAATTTTTCTGTGCCTGTGGACCAGAACCACAGGAGATTGATTCCCACTGACTCAGTAGCTCCAGGAGTAGAAACTGTAGATAACTTTTAGAGATTATTAACTTTGCTCAATTCTGCTTCTGTACAATCTGCTTTCGCAAGATAGGTCCACATTCCAATCCTATGTCCAGCCTTTGGAATTTAGAGCTTAGACCAAAGGAAAATTTTTGTGGCTTAGACCTTTAAAGGACTGTCTCCCCTTGTTTCTGTAACTACCTTCTCCCATGCTTTGTAACTTTTGTAATTGCTTGTTAATGTAACTGACTTTTGACCCAAGTTTAACCAATCAGGTTCTGCCAAATCCCCCTGCGTTGGGGATAAAACTTGCTTGCTCCGAGTGTTTGGGGCTCGCGCTGCTCCCTGCTGTGTCAGTTGAGACACGGGCCCGGACTCGAGTTCGTAATAAAGGCTTCCTAAATTTCAACTTGGCTGCCTGGTGGTCTTCATTTGCGGGTCGCACCACAACAACACAAGCTCTTCTCTGTACATAGAATGCTCTCCCTACTAATCTGTGTGTGGCTCATGCCCATCTTTCATTTCAGGTTTCTGCTCAAATGTGATCTCCTCAGTCAAACAAACAAAACAAAAATGTAGATTAATTAAAATAGAATATTAGAAAATTAAAATAATCCAAAATAAGCCTGGACAGGGAAAACAAACAGGAAACGGAGGAAAACAGCAGAAAACAAATAAGATGGTAGACCTAAATCCAACCATATTAGGAGTGACATGTAGTAGAATGATAAAAAATGGACCAATTTAGGTAATGAAAATGTCAGATCAGAATTTTTTTTTCAAAAGTCTCTGGCTACAAAAGTCACACTTTAAATATATTGATATAGATAGGAAAGGTAAAAGGCTGGAAAAAAATATGCCCTGCAAATACAAATTAAAAGCAAAAAAAAAAAAAAAAAAAAGAGTTTCCCAATAAAATTAAATTAGAAAAATGAAAAGAACCAATGAAGACATATAAGACTGAATAATAGAAGGGCTAGATGAAAAAACAGGAGACGGCAGTCTTAACACTTATGCAGGGAAATTTTTTTAGTGAGGATGATTGATTAACAGGTCAAGTGGGATGAGGGTTGACAACATACTAGGTAACTGATCCTTGTATGGCCTTCTTAGGAACCCTTGGTCAGGAAGCAGAGCACAGCATTTGGACTGGCATTGTTTGGGAAGTTAATGGTTAAGTGGGTTGGATTGAGAACATGTGTTTCTTCCTTTTTCCTCTTGAAAATCTACCAGGAAGACAGTAAAGGAATGAAAAAGATATAATTCCACAAGGTTGAAGATAGTAGAAAAGAGATGTTCAGGCACCAGGCACTGAAAACTACCATACTGTATTTTAATGCCTCAAACTTAAATATGAATGGGTAGCCAAGGATCCTACACTTAAGAGGAAAAATAGAGACTATTTTTTTAGGGATGGTGGGAGAAAAGGAGATCTGTGGAGTGCTGGGGTATGATAGCTAAGTTCTATCCTATGTGGGAAGTTAAACATGACAATTCTCATGTTACTTTGAAATTTGAAGATAAATAGCAGCAAGATGTAAAAACAATTGCGTTTGGGGAGTGGGCCTCAGGGGCAAGGAGAGGTGGGACGGGGATTGCTACCAGGCACTGTCAGTTTTCCAGTTATATTAGACACCATACACTTTGTTCATGGGTTACTTTGATAAGAATAAAAGTAAATAAATAAAAAATGTCTTCCGAAGCAATTTACAAATGACAAAGTTGGTCTTCATTAAATAACACAAATAATAGGAAGTTGATGGAATTGGGGGGTGTGGAGAATGTGAGTGTTAGCTATGCTTTCAAGGAGATTGGTGGTGACAGGAACTAGAAAGACTGGGCCATGTGTAGGCAGGGAGGGGTGAGGGGAAGGCATGTCAGGTCAGGGCATGAAACAAAAATTAAAAATACAGAAGGCAGGAATATGATGGAGCAAGTTACCAGAGGAGAACGGAAGGAACCAGGTCAAGAGTCTGTCTTCTGACACAAAGATAGTGTGGGTGAAGGTCCTTACAAATAAGGGATTTTCTTTGTGTATGAGTGGCTATGTGTGGTTTATTATTTATGATCTTCATATTAAAAAAAAATAATGCAGAAGGGAAAAATCATAAAAACTAGTTATCTTTATTTCTAAGTAATGAGAATAGTCATCATATGTTTATTGCTGATAATTATACATATAGAGTCAGGTTGACTTTTGTAAGTTTTATCTGATTACAAAACTGAACTTGGTATTCTCAGTCTTTTAAATTCTTGATCACTCCTCACAACTTCCAAAATAAATAAATAGGAAATAAATCTCAATCTGTAATAAATCTCAATTTCACTAAGTTTGCCTCCACTTTAAGACAGTCCTCTCAGTCGCCAGGTTGGCTCAGTTGGTTGAGCATCTTCCTGTGCACCGAAAGGTTGCTGGTTCCATTTCTGGTCAGGGCACATGCCTGGGTTGAGGATTCGATCCCTGGTTGGGGCATGTTCCGAAAGAAACTGGTATCTCTCTCTCTCTCTCTCTCCCTCCCTCTCTCTCTCCCTCTCTCTCTTCTTCTCTCTTAGCATGCACTCAGGTGAGGATAAAATCAGTAAATAACACAGTATTCAGGGGAGTTATCTAGTAGCATATTTGATTATATTACATTTGTTTAGACAATAGATTTCTTATTTTCTTCCAATAATAGTTCCTTTTAGTATCAAAATATACTACAGGAATCTAAGTGTGGATTCCATATATACAGATTGGTCTCTGACTGAAACCTTCCTCCTCCAATAGGATTCCAGTGACCCTGCTTGACTACTACTCCTTCTGCCTATCCAATGTTTGCAGAAAAGTTAGGCAGCTTCCTCCCTCTGCTACATCCAGGGAAGGTTTGTGGAAGGAGGAGGAGGAAGAGGGAAAAGGAGGAGGGAGAGGGAAAGGGAGGCTGTCTGTGTGGTTAGCTCCTCTCCTTCCTCCAGGGTGGACACCAGAACTCAGACAGCTGCCCTCTGAGGCTGGAGAGTGCAGGTGCCAGCCTCCAGGAAGGGAGCTGGAGGGGTTCCCTTTGACACTCCAGAGGAGGTGACAGCACTCTCCTGTTCTAGCTTGGCCACCTGAGGTTACAACCAAGACTGCCAGTGAAGGTTCCTGCTGAAGCAGTACTTTGGGAAAAGCAGAATCATTTCAATTTACATGATATTTTTATATGTAGGTATTCATCTGAATATCATAATAGTTTCAGTGTAGTGATGTTCTCAAACATTTTTGTAGGTCTTTGAAAAGCTTATGCACTTTGGACACTGTCTCTGGAGCCTAATGGAGGGTAGTGTCCAGGGCCGCTGAGGCAGGCTCTCTGGCAGACTTTTAATTCTCTTCAAACAACCTCTTTCCCTGGGCCGTTCCAGTTAAGTTTCCTAACTCAAGATCTTGGGATTTTCCATTGTTCCTTCTCAGGAGGCTTCTAGGAAACCTGGACAAAATGATACACTTCTCCCCAGGAGTGTGAATTCCAAAGGTACAAGCAGCCTTAGCTAATCCACAAAGAAGGCCCAGTGAATGTCCTTTTCTGGGTCTGGGTGTGTGTTTGCCCTATAAAGTCCAAGTTTCTCTATAGAAGAATTTCCATTTCTATATAGATGGGCAAGTGTCTGGTGGTGTGAACTGAGGAAAAAAAACAAACAATAAAAAGAAAGTAAATGAGATCTCATTACACACATCAGGGCAAAACCACTAGGAAAGTGCAGGCCAGTCCAATATTCTGAGTGAGTTTTTAGTTATGGGTTTCCTCTGCTCCATTCATTCTCACTAGATGTTATACTAAAAGGAAAAAAAAAGTTTCAAGATGTCTTTGTTAATGCTTGTGTTAAGTATATTCGTAGTAGAACACAAGCTAGAATGAAGTTTAAGAAAGCACAAAGGATAATGTTGCAAAACTAACAAAATTTATAAAACTGTTTCAGGATTTTAAAGAAGCTGCATTGCTGAGCAAGACTAATGTGAGCCTTTGTCAAGCTACCGCCATGTGCTATCACAGGTATGCAATGTAGGTTGAAGTGAAAGGAAGTGGGACCATCTAATAATTATAATAGAAGAATAGAAAGAGGAAAATGTGGAAGTGACAGGGACAAAAATGGGGAGAGACAAAGAATCCCTGCAGAGAATTGGGGAGCACAACTAGGTGTGTTATCAGCACTCTCCTACCTTCTAATAAGGTATTTTAACCAAGTCTGCAAGCAAATACCTGTATCCTGGCATTGGGTACCCACTGATTCAAGCCCATTTACTGGGGAAAAGGACCTGGGTGATACACAGAATAAAATCATGCACAGCTTGAAATGTCTAAGAATAAAATTAAGTGATTAATTTTGTTCCTAAAATGAAACTAACATTTAAAAAGCCTGTTTCCTGTAAGAGAGGGTGACTTCAAAAAATTAAATATTTTCAAGAAATTTGGCATTTAGAAAACATAATTCTAAATCTAAAACTAATGAAAATAATACCAGTAAAGATCTACAAGATACAATAAAATCTACAAAAATATATTACTTAAAACACTATTACCTGCTATAAGTCAAGTTATAGTAGGGGAGAAGAGAACAGTTACCTGTTCTCTTCTAAATACAGAAGATCACTTTATATTTATTCTGAAATAATATTACATAGATTTTTACTAATTATAAGTTTTACATTTCTACATATACACTTAACATCTAAAATTATTTTCTGGTCATTTTGCTTTTAAAAGTATAGAGATTCAGCATGTGAAGATTTTAATGTGAGATTTATTTATTTAAGTATATTTGGTTAACTAGTAGTTTACAATATTATTTTTAAAGACAGAAATAATAGCAATTAATTGGAGGGGAAATTAGGATAATTCATAAACTACGCAGACTAGGCTATATAAATATCCAATTTTGAATTATTTAGGAAACACACATTTCTTTTTTTCCTTTTTAGGACATAGCACAGCGACATTTCCCTATGAAAGTTAGATTTTTTTATTTTATGAACATAATAATGTAATAACTGAAACTTTTGAAGATGTCTTTGGATTTAAAGGCCTAAATTGGGACCTTTATTTTATATAGACAGCAAAACATAGTCACACCTTTGTCTGTTTTAATCCAGCAACCTTGGTACAATTCATCCTTTTAAGTAATTGTCATTCTTGAAAAGAGATGGAATAATGATGACTGATATGTTTGTTTTGGTGGGTGAGTACAGACCAAAAATGTCTGAGGTCATTGCATTCTCTTAAATTAAAAACAGACTCCAAAATTTCTCCCAAACTCATTCTTGTGTTTAGCAACTGAATCAGTAAATTTCTCTGTTCCCAATCTCTTTCATGAATTGTAATCACTGGATATACTACATGGCTGAGCCTTCTTAAGCTGATACTGCTTTGCAATTCCAAATAACCAACTTTTATCAGTTGATTAGAATCTCTATTGTCCCTTAATAAAAGTAGAATTTAAATCACTGGTAAAGCCCTAATAACTGACAGTCCCAATTCCATATGTTTTGAGTCTTAACAGTTTTACTGAATTTAACAATAAGAAATATTTAGTGATTGATTATATCTATTTCAGGAAAAATATTTTGCTTTTCAAGGTAGTCTACAACATACTTATATCACAGCAGCACAGTTTCTCAGTATTGGAGATTCATTACTGGTATCTTATAGTGGGGAAAGTAAAAATTTTCCCAATTGGAAAACAATTTTAAAAAGGAATAAATATTTGAAATTTAGGGCTTTGATCTTTGAACTCAGGGGGTTGCAGACTTTTGAAGTATGCCTTTGTATATCTCTGGTTCTCACTCTTGTGGTTGCTAGGAGACAACATTCCTTAGGCTGAATATCTACTTGTTGCCCAATTTGGTCACGAAGAGTGTTGTGCTACAGTTGATTTTTAGATTCCTTTATGAAAGCCATCTTCATATGAAAAAAAAATGTCACAAAGGGAGAGCGTGATTACTCAGAGTTACGTATCCTAGCCACTTTTTTACCTCAGCACATTGATTTTACTATTCTTATATTTGCATAAAATATTTTTGAAACTTTGACACTGCAAGCCACATTCTTTAGTTTGGGGAGGTATTTATGATTTATTTGTACAACTCAGTAGGGCACATCTGGGCACGTATGTGATTAATTTAGAAAAGGTGGTGGCCTCTGTCTGTGGCACAGACTGCAAGCTCAGCTCACAGTCCTGACTGTAGGATGGGCCCTGATGAGAAGACGCACCTCTGTCAGTGATCACGTTATTTACACAAACACATCTTATTTTAGAAAATTGAATTTAATATTCTTTTATGTTTGTGGTACCTGATACCTAAGACTTTTATGTATTGATGAACATGTATCTTGACATAATACATTTTTTCATTGCTAGTTGCCATGTGATCATTTAACAAGAGCTTCAATCTACAGGACGCTGTGATATATTCATCTTCAGAAAAATGAAATTGCTGTTTCTATTGTGGCACCTGCATCATTTTTTCCCTGTTGATGCGGGGAGCTGGGTGTCTCTGGGTTTGACACTGTCACCTCCCCTGGACTTGATTTTTAGTTGTCACCTGATTTGAAGTGTTGGTAGGTGATTTTCAAGGTCCCTTTCCAGTGTTAAAGTTTAATGATTACTTACTTAGTTGAAACAGACTAGATACTCATTACATGCTAGTGCTGATAACTAGGTAGGTATAGAAAAATGGCTTCTTCCAGGCTATTTGAGATGAAATGTAATTATTAGATATGCATATGAGATGGAAAAGTGACTTCTTTATGAAACATATTTGATTCCCTTACCAGCCCTCACCCACACCACAAGAGAATAAACAGGGAAGAAAAACTGAGTTATTATTTAGTTAAATGTATTTACAAATTAATAAATAAAATGCATTTTTCTTCTTTTTCTCTTCTCTCCTGGTATCCAAAAAGAAAGGGCCTACCTTTATAGATCTGAAGTAAGGACTTCCCTGTATAACATTTTGGTTCCTTTTGTTGTATAAGGAAATATTAAATACATATAAATTTATTATAATCTGCTTTAAATAGTGTATTCCATCCATATACTCCCCCCTCCCATATTGGCCACAGATAGCTATTAAAAACAGGTTCAGGAATGCCATGCAGCCTTTTATAATTCTGAAAAAAGAACTCTAGAATATTACCCCAGTAATTTCTGCTATGAAAATGGCTCTTACCTCCCTCTTTCTCTTTTACCACAATCTTTAAAGATCCCTTCAGCCTTTCTTAGGTCATGTGGACTCATGTTCTTACTTCCTATGATGGATAATAAAAGTGAAAAATTTCTCTAAGAGTGAATGTAAACCTTTATGAAAACTTTATATACAGGAAAGTACTTAGGTAACTCAACAGAAAGCATAAACAATTTTATTTATTTTCAGAAACAAAGAGTTTGAAGAAGCTGTCCATTTCTTCACATGGGCTCTTAGTATCAATCCTTGCTTTGTGGATGCTTACATTGGACGGGGAAGTTCTTACATGGAATATGGTCACGATGAAGGCATCAAACAAGCACAGAAGGACTTTCTGAAAGCATTGCATTGCAATCCAATATGCACAAAAGCCAGAATTTCTTTAGGTTACAATCTGCAGGTAATATTTCATAAGAACATTTTGGGCTGTGAAAGTGTTACCGCTGGTGAGAGGTCTTCATCCCTGCTGGTTGCTGGTAGGAGTGGAGTTCTTGCAATATCCTGAGAAAAAGAAATTTCTCAGACTGGCACGGGAGAACAAGTGACTTCTTATTTGCATGGAATTAAATCCCTGAGTTTCCAAGGTCTCCTCTCCCTCAGTCCCACCATAGAAGTGTAGCTTCGGTTTCAGCAGAGTTGAAATCAGAGCCAGTGTCCAGATGTCCAGAGTTTCCATCTATGTCTGCACACTCCAGTCCAGCATCAGGCTAACTTGGCTTGTACTTTCTGCTGCAGTCCATTAGTGCATTGCATGTGGGGTCCACATTACCATGGCCCTATGGGCAAATGCAAGAGGGCCAACAGTGAGCCAAGATCAACAAGAGAGCAAATGCCTTTGTTTAGGGGATTATGTGTTCCCAGATTTTCATGTACCTGCAGTGGCTCTGCCTATTCTGGCCAATAATCCCTGTTTGTAGGTTTGACTGACAGGCAAGTACCTTCCTATATCACCCCAACTTCACTGGGCTTGCATCTATCTCTGTTGGACCGCTTTCCCTAGTGATCTGTGGGGAATGGGCCAGTGGTTCCCTGGGGAGTGTGAAATTGCAGCTTCCTGGTGAAGCTGCACAATGACATGCATGTCTGGCCTCCTTTTTTGTGCCTTTCCTATTATTAATACAACAGTATCAAAAGTACCTTTTGGACAAGAGTGAGAATATATTTGGCTCTTTACTGGTGATGGGGATACTTGCTCTTTCTTTGGTTAGCAACATTTTACCTTTCTCTTTCTATTAGTATCCACAGCAGCAGGGAACCCATCTGGGGACTTGGTATACTAGTGAAATGAGGATCTTTTGAATCTGATTTCTTTACCACCTTCACCCCTTTCTACCTCACCCCACATTTATAGACAACTTTTAAAATTTGCCTGATGAGTTTCACATATAAGAACCTGGCTAGCATTTGTTTCACTAGCTCATATCTGGACTTCATAACTTTTGTCCTATTGAATTAGTGGAAAGCTAAAGGGAATAAACAGTGTATGAAAGTTTTGAAGTGGACTCCAGCCATGTAATGGGTCAGACAACCACTGTATAGGGGCTTCTGAATTTAGGGCATCTTCCAAATGGCAGTGAATTAGAACATACTGGGAAGGCAAGACACCAGGCATTTGTCCTTCCAGCAAGATGGAAAAGTGTGAGTCTGTGTGAGGCCAAGCAGTTCTCTGGGTGCTTTTTGGGACACTCTGACCTGACCCATGCACTCACCAAGTTCTTTGCACTAATAAAATATGTTAATTGTGAGAAATGCTCACCTGTCCAAATTCAAATAACAGCCGCAGAGACAGAAGTATGGCGAAAATTAGACTTTTAATACATCCTTGATTGAGAGTTGGGTGTCCGACGCTATTGTATAGGCACACTTGGGGCAGCCAACACAGCCTATTTAATCAGTCTCTCCTCCAGCTCCTCATTGGCTGAATATTATGGGGTCACCTGTTTCCTCATACATTGCCTAGGTCTTGCTGTCTCCCATTGGGCCATTTAAAAAAATTGGGCTGAGACCCTCTCTAGCTGCCTCTATCTCCCCTGTCTAGCCCAGGCAAACTCCTGGGGTTGAGGGGGAGTGTGGGGAGGGGATTTTCCACCAAGATGCTGGCCCGCATGAACAGTTTTTTGTTCCTATATCCTCTTCCCTCTTCCCTACATTCTGTTTGCTCTGGGGAAGTTCAGCAAATTCCATCAAAAGCTGACCATGCTGAAGATGGATCACAGAGGTCCATTTCCTACATAGTAAACCTTTTTGAAATAAAGTGCTAAAAGTGCTATATTCTCCATGAAAAGGAACTAAATAATCTTAAATTTTCTTTTTAATCCCTTTTAATTTCAAAAATTTAAACACTCAGCAAAGAAGTATATTCAAATATTATAAATTGCAGAAATCTCTATTAAAATGAAATTAAAGTTGAATTTTTTCATTTAAAAATAAGTGAGTTTGGCTGGTTTAAGATTAATAATATTGGAGGTCGTTGTTGGAATTGGTGGCTATAGTGAGATATTCCCAAAAACTTCTTAATAAGGGAAATAAGCTTGCCTTCTAGAATTGAACATAAAATTAGCCATTATTGGATCACAGTAGAAATTTGCAAAGTCAATTTAAAGAGACATACATGATGACTCCCAAAGCATCTAAAGCTGACTGTAACCCACTGGAATGAGCTATCATCATTTATTGCATTTAATAAGCATTTACTGAGCACATAGTATAGGAAAGAACTGATCTAGGCCTAGGAATAGAATAATAAACTATACTTGGTTCTTCTTGGAGTTTACTATCTAGTGGAGAGATGAGCATCAAGTAGTCATATTCTTTGTTATTTATTTATATGCATGATAACTAAACATGCAACAAAGGAAAAGGATGGGTTTTAGGAACATTTATAACAAGGGAACCTAGCTTTGAGGAGTAAAGGAGGGCTTTTAAAGAAATTAACATTTAAATTGAGGCATGAAATACTAGTAATTAGTCAGGAGTAGGAGTTGGGAGTAGGACACAGTATTTATTAGGATAGCGAAAGAGTTGGAGGGCCCAGAGAATGGAATGTTAGGGATTGTGGGGAGTGATGTGAGGTGAGACTAGAGAATTGAATAATAACTGGAATAATATCTTTTAACTTGTCAGTTAGTTAAAAATGTGAGTATCACTAACTAGAGCAGTGACATCAGATTCATGTTTTATGAAGATGTCACTGGATACATATCAATATGGAAAAGGACTGAAAAAACCCACACACATTAGTATGAGGAAAGATTGAATCAGGAAAGGAAGGACTGAAGGAAAGTTCAAATCCTCCTCAGGGGACAGTGATCATTTGTTCAACAAATACAGTTTTCCTTACTGTGTGCTTAGCAATAGAGATATGGAAGTGAGCAAAACAGATGTTGTGAGGAGCTGATGACAGATATAATCCTACTGTGAGGCTGTTTGCAGCTTAATATTCTAATAACTTAATCTCAGTTTGCCTGATTCCTTGTTACGAAATGAATTTGTGATGATGGTGGTGAATTTCACATAATTTGCCAAGAGGGAGAAGATTTGCTGGTTAAAGAACAGTGTCTTATTACTTATATCTTACTCGTTATATGCCTTATTAGTTTTATGCAAGAGTCAGTGGGCTCATCTTGGTTAATGTGAGTCAGCTTCTGAGATTCTGGCCAGTTGGGTTTTCGAGCCCATAGGAATAAAGGACAGGCCTTGGACCATGTTGAATTCATCAACTCACTGCCTTCTTGTGAGGAGGTATTTAGTTGCCAGTTGGTCTTCTCTAGGAAATATTCTGACATCCTTCTGTGCATAATGCCGCTCTCCTGACCTTTTTTCTTGCTTTCCAGTTGTCATTAAGGTTAGTATAAATAGATGCTTTGCAGATTTGCATGCATTTTCCATGGAATATGTGTAGTGATCTTAAAATTTCAGGTGCTTGTACAATTTATCAAAATAGGTTTTACACCAGTAGTTTGTGCACTTATTTATTCAACACATATTTACTTTATTATGTATATTATGCAAAACCAGAGATCCAATGCCACGCAAATAAATACAATTTCTGCCTGTGTATGCAGAGCTCAATTTTGTGGTGATTGTCCAAAGCATATGTGTTCCACATGGTGGCTGTGATCTTATGTTGTCCAAGATTGGTATGAAATGACTCTATTAGATTTATTTTAATTAATTAAAAATTCTGTGTAAATGCTCAGAGGTAATTACAGCCTACTTCTTGTCTTAAATATCTTATATTTAGCACTGTATAAATATATGCTTTCCTAAAGGTTTTATTTGATTAAGTTAGAATCAAATATTTGTCATGTTATGGATAATTTCCTACTTCATGTAAATGGAAAATTATTTTAGGCCCAAGAAAAATTCCAGAAAGCTTGGAACCACTTTACCATTGCCATAGAAGTTGATCCAAAGAGCTACCTAGCCTATGAAGGAAGAGCTGTGGTCTGTCTTCAGATGGGTAATAACTTTGCTGCAATACAGGATATGAACATTGCCATTAAGGTAAAAATCCACTTAGATTGTGTTATAGTTAGCATAAATTAACACATCAATGAATAGGGTTAAGTGAAAATATTCTGTTACTTTTTAAAGTGATTTGTAGAGCAAATAATATATATATTTTGTTCCAAGACATTCCTAAAGAATTATTATGGCTTGCCAGTTCTATAATCTGAATACATTTAAAATTCAAAAAGCAAATTCCTGGTAAATGTTGATTCTCTCAGTAAATGCAATTTATAGTTTTATGGGGCATCAATATTATCTATATACAGGCAGTCTTAGGGTTATGTTGGAGATCTGTTCCTACGGCACGACGTAACTCGATTTTCACTGTAAGTCGGAACCCACCTACATAAGCACCTACGTCACTCACATGGAGCACATACATAGCAGTAATAAAGTGAAACAGTAAAAAAAATTTAAAAGAAAGATAACAATTCCTGACCTTTACTTGTGGTAAATAAATAATAAAAAAAACATAAAGCACATATGTACATATGTCAAAATGACAGAACTTTTTTTTTAATAAACACTGTAAATGAGAGATGGCGACGTAACCAAGAAATGACGTAAGTTGAGTCCAACGTAACCCAAGAACTGCCTGTTTATAAGCCTGAGACGGGCCAGTAGTTATGATGCACACTGACCACCAGGAGGCAGATGCTCAACACAGAACCTGCCGAGCAACAGCAACTTTGCAGAGTGCCCTCTCCCACTCCTGGACCCCTTGGGGGATGTTGGACTGCTGGTTTCGGCTGATCCCCGCAGTCTAGGCTGAAGGACCCCACCTGCCTGAGGGACCCTGCTCACTCCGCAGATGTCCTTCGAGTCCCAGCGCTGCCCCAGGTGCAGCCGGCTGGGGAGGGACCACGGGAAGTTGGCTCCAGGGCGTGTCTGGCCGTCTCATTCTGCCAGCCACCTTCTAATTAATTTACTTTCAATGTGCACGAATCCATGCACCAGGCCTCTAGTTTTGTAATAAAAAAATGAATGCAAAAATAATAATGTTCTGAGTTTGAAGGCACTACAGAAAGAATAATGTAATTTCCCAGATTCTTCTGTAGTGAAAAAGCAAATAAATACCTCAGGTTTTGTATACAATGAAAGAAAATCTTCCTTTTTTTTCCCCCCTAGATTTTTGGATTCTGTTTCTGTAGCTTCAGTAAATGTTGTAATCTTTGAGGTGAGAAAAAGGAAAGACCTGAAAGATAATTGCTACTGCTTAGGACAAATAAATATGTTAACTATTTAATTTCTTTTCCAGCTTTAACAGAGCTAAGTAGATAAGCTTTCCCCCACGTTCTTTGGAAAGGAACTGAGTAAAGCACTAAGATTATTTATTTTATTATAACCAAAATCAACAAAGTGTTGACATTGAGCCAACGTCATACCAAGTCCTCTCTCAAAATATTTGCTCTAATAGGGCTTCACCTGAACTATAAAGTTACTAGCTTCCCACAAGTAGATTTCATAATGTTCATTTTTGCAGATATGAAATCGGAGATAAATACTACTCCCAGGTGTTAAATACTCATACTATTAAATTGCAGATCAATACTACGGCAGAATTCTTAACAAATCGTGGTGTGATTCATGAGTTTATGGGTCAGCAACAAAACGCAATGAAAGACTATCAAGCAGCGATTTCTTTCAACCCTACATACGCACTGGCTTACTTTAACGCAGGAAATATCTACTTTCACCACAGGCAGTTTTCCCAGGTAATGTGAGTTTTCTTTAACATTTTCTTTTAACATTAAATGCTTTCTTTGTTATATATAGTTTTAAAATTCAGTCCTTATATCCTAGGCTAATCATTCGTTAGTTCTTTTTTAAACAAATGTCCATCATAAGAATGTTTATAATTAATTAAATGTTTAACCTCCCTGGATTTATTCTCCTCATTATTACCATCCATTCAACATTTGTCCATTGTTTTGGACTTACCGAAGTGTCTTGCTACCCATTCTTTATCTTTTTGAGTCAGAAGCTAATCATTTATTGTCATCCTTTCATTTTAATTGTGATAAATTATTATGGCTATGCCTTTTCTCCAAGTACTGCTTTTAGCAGTATCCCACATATTTTGGTCTTTGAAGTTTTAATTTTTATTTTCCCCAAAGTTTGCACTTGTAATTTTATTTCCCCTTTGACTCAATAATAAATAATTAAGGCATTTGAAATGTCAAGATGGAAAGGCTTTTATATTTTCTAATTTTGGTTCTTATTGAGTTTTAATGTGGTCTAATATATGGCAAGTATTGAAAAATATTAAAGGGTTCTTTTCAAAGAAGCATAAGATATACCTTATTAATTATATTTTTAATTAGTCAATATCCATTCTTTTCTTTTTTTTTTTTAATTTGGTTGATCTTGGACTGAGAAAGGTTTATTTAAGTATCATATCATTGGTTTGGTTCTATATAGTTTTTTATATTTCTTATAATTTCTGCTTTATGAGAATTGCTGCTGCATTATTTCTTGTATAGATATTAATACATATTATATATGTACTATATACTGTAACCTTCAGCATTATAAATGCCCTTCTTTGTTTTTAAAAGCTCTTTGGAATAAATCAGATCTGACCTCTGATTCCATTTGGTTTGCTTTTGTCTGGTATTTCTTTTTCCTTTCTTTTATTTCCAACATTTAGAATCTTTTATTTTAGATGTGTCTCTTTTATATAGCATAGAGTTGGATTTTGCTTGGGGGTGGGCTGAACAGGGTTAATGGGGGAAAAAGGGTACATATGTAATACTTTCAACAATAAAGAATTATTAAAAAAAAGAAAAAAGCCAATTTGAAAATAATTATCTTTTAATAGGCGGGTTAAGCCCATTTTCATTTTAGCATAATCAGTATGTTTGTTTTTGTTCTGTTATTTTTGCTTTCATGTGTTTTAGAAGAATTTTATTCTGCGGCCTGTTTAATTTTTTTTTAGTTTTTCTGATATTGAGAAAATTTACAGTTTTGCCCTAGTGACTACCTTTATAATAGTAGTTTTATACCCTATTTCCTTTTATTTTTAGTTTCTCTACTATGAACAACAATAAATTACTCTCCCTCTCATCTATTATTCAATTTTACTTAATAGTATTCTCTTTTAAATTTTTTCTATTTGTATTCTTAAATATGGTTGAGTTTATTGTATCAGCTTACTTTCCACTGTCAGTGTTCTCCCATTGTCTTGTGAGTTTCATAATTCCTATACTGCCAAAGGATTTAATATTTGTGTACATTTGGTTACTATTATTTCAAATTTTCATCTTAGTTCTCCAGTTAAGTATATTCACTTCTCATTACCAGGTTTTTTGCCAGTTTCCATCCCAACCAATCATTTCTTGGTTGTCTGAAATTGGTCCTTTAATAGAGTCCTGAGAAAGGGCTCATGTGAACAATATTCCTTGGATTTTCTCATGTTCATCACTGTTTGCCTCTAGCTTTGATATATTAAGGAGACACGTCTGGGTTTAAAACCCTTGGCTCTTTTTTTTTCCTTGAGTATCTTGTGTTTTCTCACTATTTCTGATATTGTAGGTTGATGTCAAGAAACTGGATACAATTCACTTTTTGTTATTTGTGACTCTTGTTTTTGTTAGGATAACCAAAATTTTTTAATGAAAAGTTTTAACAATGCATGCCTCAGAGTTGACCATTGGTGTCAAAGTTAACAAGCACACAGTATGTTTTCAATATGTAGATTTCAGAAAAGTTTTGTTGAATTCAGTGAAAATTTTTTTCTGTTTTGTGATTTTGATTTTCTTCATTGGCCAACTCTATCTATCTATATCCTGTCCTTTAGCTTCTATATATCAACTACTTTTCTCATTTCTTAAAGCTCTTAATTTCTTTTCCATTTTTGTTGCCTTCTTCCCAGTGTTTTTGAGATATTTATAGTCCCCTTGTAGACCTTAGAATTCAAGTTCTCTTTAGGTTTTTTGTTTGTTTGTTTCCATGTCAGACCTTATCGGCCATGCCTTTTCTGAGATCCTTTGTTTCTGAATTACTTTTTTCTTAAATGCAATTGCTTCTATAATGAATTTTTTCTAGTTCATTTTGAAATGCTCCGTTATAGTCTTAATCTAGACTGTAGCAGTACTTTTTTTCTGGTGAGTTTTTACTTTCAAAAAATTAAGTTACTTTCATCCTTGTTTTTGCCATGAAGGCAGGTGACTTACTTTTCTGTTACTCATATTTGAATGTAATAAATTATTTTCCTTCTCTAATAGCAGAGGTTCTTGTGGGAAATAGGAGGGTGGCCATAGTAACTTGCCAAGTTGGGCTCCTTCTGATGCTAGTAAAGGACTTTACAATATGTCCTTTCTAGCTTATCTTGGTTTGGAAGGCTACCACACAGTCGGTGTCTCTCTGAGCTTTTCACAGCCCTTGCCTTCTAAAATAATGTGCTCATTTTAAAAAGTTGTTTTTATTGCCTGCATTTTTTGAGACCTGTCACCTTTATATTCTCCTTCACCACTCAAAACTGTCACCACACTTTTTTTTTTTTTTTTAATTATTGCTTTTAGAGAGGAAGGGAGAGGGAGAGGGAGAGAGAGATAGAAACATCAATGATGAGAGTCATTGATCAGCTGCCTCCTGCACATCCCCTACTGGGGATTGAGCCTGCAACTCGGGTATGTGCCCTTGACTGGAATCGAACCTGGGACCCTTCAGTCCACAAGCCAATGCTCTATCCACTGAGCCAAACCAGCTAGGGCTCACCACACTTCTTAATAAAACGAACTTTGAGGCTTTTATGTATGAAGAGGCTATGGTTCTTATCTATATTTTGCTGAAAAAATTCAGCAAGTATTTCCTATTTCCACTTAGCTTTTCATTCTTTCAATCTCCGCATATTCATGATGTACCTGCCATGTGATAGGCATTTATAAACACCTTGAGGATACAGAGCTGAACAAGGTAACAAAGGATTCTTTTATGATGTAGCTTATATTTTATTGGAAGAAGAAATAGAAAATAAATAAGAAAATATTTGAAGCGATATGTGCCTAATACAGTCTCACATAAGCATTATTACATCAGTATTGGCATACCTGTGAAACCATATAAGATTACCTGGTAACTAGTATAGATGGAGAGAAAGGGTTTAAGGAACAGGTCCTAGGGAGCACCAATGTTTAGAAGTGAAACAGAAAGGAGAGGCCAGAAAGTAGACTGAGGCAGGAGCATGCAGCCAGGATAAGCAGGTGAGCATGTCACTCTCAAGAATAAGAGTTTTGAGAAGGGAAAAGTGTCCTGTGTCAAATGCCGCTGAGATGTCAAGGACAAGGAGGATGGACGAGATCATTGAGGACTTTGGCAAGAACACTGTTGGAATAGCAGTGCAGCAGAGGCTTGAGTGGGAAGGGTTGGAGAGAAAATGTGAGGTGAAGAATTAGGGACCGTTCTGCTGGTTCAAGACATTCTTCTGTGAAGACTAGTGAAATGGGGGTAGTAGCTGGAATGGATTAAGGAGTGTTGTTGTTTTTTAGATGAGGGCTAATTGATTCATGCTTCTATGTTAAGGAGAAGGATCTAGGAGAAAGGTAGAAGTTATGGATGCAGGAGAGAGTGGCAGGGGCAATTAGGCTAAAAATCTTTGAGAATTTGATGGGGTTAGAGTTTGGAGTTGCAGGGGTAGCCTTTGCTTGGAACAAGATGCACGATGCATTACGTCATGAGGGAAGGCAGAGAGTCAGGGCACAGCTGAATATAGTTTGGTAAATATTGATAGTAGGCATTCCTACTGATTATATTTCCTCCATGGAATACAAGTATCAGTTATCAGTTGAGGGTGGACAGTTGAAAAGAGAAACGTGCTGGCTGGGAGTTTGGTAGAGAAAATGGGAAATGCTTGTGTTAGAGAGTGGTAGGATGAACACACTAGGGAAATGTAGCAGAAAAGAGTAAGTTTGTCTTTTTGTCTTTCAGTGCACAATTCATTTTTTTTCTTTAAAATTTTTTTCAGTTACCGATGACAATATTTTTTATTAGCTTTAGGTGTATAGCATAGTGGTTAGACATTTATATAATTTAAGAAGCAATCCCCCCACCTGGCACTATCCATAGTTATCAAACAACATTAAGCTGTCATTTGAGGTTTGTGGTCATGAATTTAAAATGAGATCTTGACTCTGTACTGATTTGTATACAATTCTTTCTATACAGATTCAATTTTGTGTCAAGTCACACTTGTCTCTGTATGTTGATCTCTTATCTCCTCACTCCAATTAGATTGTAAGCTCGTAGGGCCAGGAATCAAAACCTTTCCTTTCTCCCTAGATTTCCTTACTCAGAAAATCTTTTATATATATATAAATCTTTTATATATATATAAAAGGCTAATATGCAAAGTGTCCCCTCAGGAGTTTGACCAGGAGACCAGGAGTTTGATCACTCTCTATGATGTTCACTGACCACCAGGGGGCAGTGCAGAATGAAGGAAGGCCCCATCAGGCAGCCGGAAGGCTCCGATCAGCCCTGATCACGGGCTAGGCCTAGAGACCCTGCTCGTGCATGAATTTTGTGCATCGGGCTTCTAATATCAATAATAATTTAGTCCTTACTAGATTCTGCATATCATTCTCAATACTTTATTATTGGCACACTTAACCCTCATAGCAGCACTGGACATACATATCTATTTGTTACCTCCATTTTACAGATGTGAAAAGTTGAGGAAAAGAGAGCTTTAGTTACCCAAAAGCAGAGATAGTAGAGCCAGGAATTGAACCTAGAAATCTGACTCCATGGTCTGGGATCCTGACCATGCTATCAGGATTTCCTTTCACCAATGATAGAATTGAACTGAGGAAAAATCCCTGAGAAACAGAGAAAAATAGTTCCGAGAAGGACACTGATAGAAAATGATCAGAAAGCTAGGAGAAAAAACAGGGAGTCGCCCTGATTCAAGGCCAGAGAGAGTTTTAAGAAGGAAGGAGAGGTCAAGAGTGTTCATGACACAGAAATGTCATGGAATAAAATAACTAGAAAATGTCCATTGGGCTTGAGGTCATCTTCCTCCTTAATAAGAGTAAACTCATGGAAGAGGGAGAGGTAGGTGGAAGCCAGGTTGTGGTGCTGGGGAAAAATCAAGTGGCAAGGAAATGGAGAGAGCAAGCTCTATTGTGGAAAATGTTTTCCTTTAGGGAAGTCTAAAGTAGGAGCCAAATTTTCATCCATCATGGAGTTAGAGAAGAGACTCTTACCTTCAGTGGTAGGGTGTCTAATTCGCATCTTAAGCCCTTTGTGGTGAAGGACCAGTTTTGTCCTTTTTTAATTTCTAATTTGTTGTTGATCAATACTCCAGTACTGGTATATGGACCACACTTTGAAGGGTCCTTCCAGCTTGATGATGAGCTATAAATAACACAGTCTTTGATCTTCTTGACAAGCTGGTGTTTATCTTCTCTCATCCTTCCTTATAACTTTTCATAGTATAACAGAGTTTTTAATCCCTTTTTTAATATGGTTTAGAACCTTATTTTCAAAATTTATCTCTTTAGCTCTTAGATACTCTGCTTTTATATAAAAAGTGTTAATTTTCTAATATATTTTATCTTCTTATTGGGACCTTATTTTCTAATTTATAGTTTACTTTTTCTTGTGCTGTGCAGGGATGTGGGACTTATGGGGTGGGGGTAGAGTAGTGAAACATTTCACCTTAATAGAGAAGAGTATTTATTTTTAAAAAAACTTAAATTTATTGGAGTGACAGTGGTTAAGATTATATAGGTTTTAACTGTACAGTTCTATAATACATCATCTGTATATTGCATTGCATGGTCAAGTTTCCTATTCTTCATCACTGATGTTGTCTAGAATTGTCTACTTGTGGTGATAACAAAAAGCAGACCAACTCTTGGCCAGTTTTATTACTGTTTTTTGCATTCTCTACAGACAATGCACCTTCTTATCATCTGTATCTGGGATGAAATGCTTCCAGAATCCCCTGGAAATGCCATTGGCCTTAATTTTATATTGAGAGTAAAATACTCCAAATTTCTGTATAGCTGCCAATTAAATTGTATTCAAATTATCATTATCTTCACATTTTATAGGCCAGTGACTACTTCTCAAAGGCTTTAAAGTTTGATCCAGAAAATGAATGTGCTGCCATGAATCGAGCTATTGCAAATACAATATTAAAGAAGTATGAAGAAGCAAAAGAAGATTTTGCAAATGTAGTTGAAAGCTGCCCCTTTTGGGCTGCAGCGTATTTTAATAGAGCACAGTTCTACTGTTGTTTAAAGCAATATGAATTAGCTGAGGAAGACCTAAGTAAAGGTATATTTTTTTGTAATGTTTTGGGTAAGATTACAGTGGTTGATGTGTTTTTTAAATAATAAAAGAACAAACCTATCAGGTTTATTTGTCTAGAAAAACTTACATTAGAAATAGATGTTTTTATATACCGTGTCTTTAATGTAAGCAATATGGGTTCCTTTATGTAATAACTTGCAGTATTGGTAAGTTAAGATGCAGAAAATTATTAGGGAAACTATATGCAAGTATTGGTAGCCTTTCAAAGAAAGACATTGTAGTGTTTCCCCAATTTAATTTTCTAAGAAAGATTCAATATTTTAAATTTAAATAGGTGCATATGAAGAAAATGTTTTTAAACAAGTAATACTAAAGTTGTTATAAGATTTTTATTCTAAAAACTGAGACCTTTTGAGTGTTAGCATAAAACACATCTTGCATTTTTTCTTTTTACAGCTCTGTCTTTGAATCCTACTGATGCCCTGATATATAATCTTAGAGCAGAAGTTCGTGGTAAAATAGGTGTGATTGAGGAAGCTATGGCTGACTATAGCCAAGCATTTGATCTTCAAGAATATGCCAAGTGATATGATTACATAGACTGGTTTCTGTAGCAGTTCACACAGGTGTTAAACCAGAAATTGAAAAGTATTTGTTTTTTAAAACAAAGTTGCACTATCTTCACTATTGTATTCACTATGTTTAGTCTTCTCTATAATCCTTTTATGCATTTTAACAACATATTTATGCTCTATATTAATTTTAAAACATTTAGATCATTTTTTGCCTATTTGGAAAAACTCAATAATTTAATTTCTTCATCGGGTGCAGAATTTAAATGGGAATGTTTAACACTTCAAATATTTTCTTTAAAGTAAAATAATTCCTTTTGAAATATTACTGCATGATTGTAGAAAAAGTGTCAACCTTTTTTATCAATATCTGCTCACAATTAAATTCAATGGTATACAGATTAAAAAATAAATATAGAACTGATGACTATAAAGAAATAGAAGTCATGTACATTTCCTCTCTCCCCCTTTAAGTAATGTCTATTCAGGCTTGTATTTCTCCTACTGCTCACATTCTTCCAACAGATAAACACATTCCCTTTTTTTAATGTTCCCTCCCTGTAAAGATTCTGAGCAGAGTGTTCCCTCTACTTTAATATAAATTCATAAACATGCACTTGCAATTAGTGCTTCATAGTAGGTGACAAGTAAAAATAAGTTAAAACAGCTAAAAATTCTTTATAGACTACCTGCTGTTGAGTGAACCAGAGAACCCCTTTTCTTAATCTTACTGATAGTAACAAGGTCTTCTGACTTTGAGCTCATTCCGACTTGCTTCACTCAGTTAATTTTCCTTTTTCATTTAATTCTCCCAGTACCTCTCCAGCGCCCCAGAGACCTGTATTCACTGAGATCGGGCATTCTGGGAAAGAATTCCTCTTCCACCGAGCTTCATTTGATTTTAGTTTGATGTGCCAGATTTTCACAGTGGAAAGTGGATTTTCAATGTGGTGATGATTCACATTCTTCAGAAAAATTTCTTGACATGATATGTGGGTCCACGTCATCTTTAGTGGGTTACTTCAGTTTGGTGAATCAAGCACACATTCAATAAGCTGCTCAGATCCTCTTGCTCTCACTTACCTCAGTCTCTTCAGCCCCAGCCCCAGCCTCAGATGAGATTCAGACTAACCTCCTGCACCCACAGACAGCCCTTCCTCTCAGGCACAGCCACACCTTTCTCACCTATCCCTGGGCATCGCTTAATGCTGAGGCCTCTGCTGCGGGATTCTCCCAGTGTCCACCCATGTGCATTGTGGATGTGTAGCAGACCTAAGACTCTGTCAGATGAGCCTTTGGTGATGGGAGAAAGGAGCTGGTAGGTAGATTCTTCTCCCTCCCATCTGTTGGTGGAGAGTCCTGAGACACATAGTTTATACAGCCTCCTGGAGGTTCGTACTGGGAGAAGAAGCAATCAGTTGGCACTTACGGCAGCCAGCTTCAAAACTTACCTTGCATTAGTGCTTCTTTCTTTCCTGCCTTGCTCCCTTTTGTCACGCTCCTGCTTTCCTGGGTCTGCACTTTTTGGCCTCTGGCTCTCTGGGACGTCCCCATCCCCCCACCATCACCCACCGTATAGCCTCTTCCTTGAACACCCTCTGTGAGCTTTTCCTTTCCCTCACACCAAGGAAGGGGCACTGAAGCTGGATCCTGAGCAGCACAAAGGCCCATGGGCAGGGATGTGAACGGTCAGGTCTTCCATGCTGACTGGTGTCAGGACAAAGATACAGCAGTGCGAAAGTAAAAAAGCATGTTTGGGGAAGAGCTGGAGCAGAGTTTTTGTGAGGAAATGGGTGGAAAGCATGTCATGTTGTCAGAGTCAGTCATGCAGGATCAAGAAGTCACAACTCAAGAAGTTAAGACTTCATGGCCTGGGAGACAGAAGGTGAGGGTGGGGCAGGGAGAGCGACGCCTTTATTCCCTTCTCTCCCTCCGTCCTCACATTGATGAACTATTTTAGCATCGACAAATAAACATCGGACATAGGAAAATTGACCAGCACTCTCCAAAAAGAGGTTTGCTCTGTCCTGTATGTGCTCCATTCTGGCTCAGTCTTCTCTGAAGGCAAAGGTCCACGGAGGTGAAGGGAGAGGCTGCAGGATGGAGGCGGATGGAGCGGGGATGCGGACTTCCAGACGGACATGGGAGCTGAATCAGGCTCTGAAGACCCCGAGGGAAGAGGAAAGAGATGTCTGGATTTTGTCTTTTTCTAATTAGCTTTGTGAGTGTTGACCCCTTCAGCAGACAACTGAGCCTTTGTACTTCCCACCATGGTAGGACTTAGTTTAGTTTATTTACAATATATGTGCAAGCACACACACAGCCTTTACTCATCTCAGCGAGGTAAAATCAGAGGGAGAAAAGGATAAGGAGAATTTTACTTTTTTTTGTATCAAGATGGAAGAAGGAATGGTAGGATTATAGATAGTTTATACTTTCAATTTTATGCATTTCTGTAATTTACAGGTTTTTGTTAATTATATTAATTACTAGAGGCCTGGTGCATGAAATTTGTGTATGGAGGGTTGTGTCCCTCAGCCCAGCCTGCACCCTCTCCAATCTGGGACCCCTTGAGGGATGTCCAACTGCCCGTTTAGGCCCGATCCTGGTGGCCTGGTTCCTCCCAACTGCCCTCCCCTGATGGCCTGATCCCTCCCAACTGCCCTTCCCTGCTGGCCATCTTGTGGTGGCCATCTTGTGTCCACATGGGGGCAGCCATCTTTGACCACATGGGGCAGCCATCTTGTGTGTTGGGGTGATGGTCAATTTGCGTATTACTCTTTTATTAGATAGGATATTTTTGTAGTTGTATTAATTGTATTTTTTACTTTACTAGAATATAAGATCTGTGAGAAGCTTGGTTTTTTTGTTTAGTATTGTTTCTTTTTTGTTTAAAGATATTTAAAAATACCTATAGGTATATTTAAATAGTTATAATGATTGGAAAGTGACAGATGCTCAAGATACACGAATTTGCTAAATATAAAATACATTACAAATGCAATACTCAATTATTGTGTAGTTATTGTGATGAATTGTCTACTTTTCATATGTTCCTTCATATTTCTTGCGTGTCTTCTATATACACAGAATGAAAGCCAAGAGTTGTCTTCCAAATGTCCTTGCAGCCAGAATTCACAATATGATTTAGTTCCTGCTAATTTGACACAATGCTGACACTGACTTGAGGAAGCATCATGCAAGGCCACCTTCTGCTGCTACTATAACAGTAGGCTCTGGGTGGCTAGATTGTAGCTATCAGATTTAGCAAATTAAAATACAGCACATCCAGCTGAATTTGAATTTCAGATAAAGGAGGGTTAATCCAGGGCCCCAATTAAACACATGATTCCCAGTTAAATTTGAATTTCAAATCAACAACAATTTTTTTTAGTATAAGTTTGTCATATTGCATGGGATACATTTATACTAAAAGTTATTTGTTGTTGATCTGAAATCCAAATCTAGATTGGTGTCCTGTGCTTTTTTGTAGCAGCCCTACTCTGGAGCCCAGCGTGATGGCCTGGCTTCCTGACCCTGGATGGCATGTACATCTTCCTAGAGCCAACAGCTGCTGGGCCCATTTCCTGACTTCCTGCTTCTTCGTTTTGGAAATCAGCCTCTCTCCTAGTTTGTTTTGTTTTGTATTGTTCTTCTGATGGCCCAGCTTAGACCCTGCTTGCTTCTCTAGACCTTCCAATGATGATATGTATAAAATGTTTATATTTATTCTTTGTATAAAAAATCTTTCTGCTTAAAATAATAAGAATGGTTTCTGTTTCTATAATTGAATTCTGATATTATTTCAGATATTAAGAAAAACTAATTTAGGGCTTTTCTTTTCTCATGAATAGAGTTAAGAGTAATAGTGTCTTTTCTGCAATGAGGTATTTATATAATTTTGTCATGAGCAGTAGATAATCTTGAAAATAGTAACTATAATAATTAGGATTTTAGCACTTTTTTCAAAGCAAAGTAGGTTTTCATGCTTCACCTACATTGTCTCTACTTTCAAAACAGCCTTGTAAGGTAGTGGGTATCATTAGATGAGGAAACCCAGGCCCAGAGGATCCAGTTTATGATCAGGGTCACAAAGCTAGTAAATAGTGGAGCTGAGAGCCAACCTCCTTTCTAGTTTAAAAGCCCCCGTTTCTCCTTTTTCACCTATAGAGAAATGAAACAAGACAAATTCATATTCAATCAAATAATCTTTATCACAATATTAAAGCTCTCTGCCTGATGATCACTAGTGTATAAAAAGGATTTCCAGTCTTTTAACACTTCTTTTTGTATTGACATATATCTGTGTCTATGTCTACATATCTTTGTATATATCAAAACTAACTTTAAATAAGTGCACTATTATAAGATTATCTCAATTTTTTATTTTGAAGTGCAGTCAATGGACAATATCTTAAATTTTATCCTTAATAGTAAAAAACAGGAATTGGCACAAAAAGTTTGGGATGTAGGCAGTACGAAATGGAAGAAAAAGAAAATTATCATTTGTTAAAAATTTACCATGCATCAGAAAGTAAGCTAGGAATTAAGGACATGTTTATTTCACCAGTATCAGTGAAGTAGGTCTTATTATTTCCATTGTAATGAAGAAATATGTGTGATATAGAAAGGTTAATCATCAGGTTGAGCACTCCTACAATAACGATGCTACCTAAATGTTGCTTTACTTTTATTCACTAAATATAGTTCTTTAAATTGACTTGCTAGTATCAGTTGAATTTACTTAAAAGGAAGGAATTTGTAAAAATAAATGCATGACTATTTAAAAATGTGTCCTAGTTCTACCTAAAACAATCTCCTTTTATATCAGTCACTCATATTACATTTTGGGAAATGTTGTGCTCTATGGTATTAATGCTTGATGGGTACAACTGGAAGAGTACTTAGGGTTAGGGAGGGAATAACATATAACCTTACCTGTGGAGCTAGGTAACAGAAAGAGAATGGGGGAAAAAAAACACAAAAGTTGATTGGCACCTGGACTGGTAGATCCGAGCCAGAAGCAATAATCTTGTGCTTGGAGAGTGTCAGTCTAAATATTCTTAGCATGTTGTAACAAAATCTTACTTTCAGAGTTTCTCCAATAGCATTAAAAAATGTTTTATTAGCCAATAGCTTAGAATCCTTGATTTTCAAAAAATAAGAGGTGCTTTATGACCATTCACTAGGAGATCCCCATATTCAATATCTCTTCCTCTCTTCACTCATCTTTTTGTTGTTGTTGTTGTTAATCCTCTCACTATATTTTTTCCATTGACTTTTTTAGAGATAGTGGAAGGGAGGGAGGAAGAGAAAAAGAGCGAGAGAGTGAGAGGGGGAGAGAGAGGGATTGAAGTGAGAAAGATACATCAATTGGTTGCCTCCTGAATGCACCCAACCAGGGCCAGGGATAGAACCTGCAACCCAGGTACATGCTGTTGACCGGGAATGGAACCCTCAACCCTTCAGTATGCAGGCTGATGCTCTAACCACTGAGAAAAACTGGCCAGGGCTCCTCATTTATCCTTGCTAGCTAATTTATTTCAGGAATAGATTCCTTCCCCAACCCAGGATGGTGGCTTAGATCTTTTGGCTCTAAACTTCTAAAGCATTGCTACTTATGCTTTTGAAATACCTTTCATATCTGTATATCCTTGGCTGTTCTCCCCACTAGACCTAGAAACTCTGAAGGCAAGGATTAGGTCTGCCTTTCTCACCACTGTATCACCAATACTTACCATAATTCATGGCACATAGCAGGTGCTTCATAAATACTTGATAAATTTACTTACATAAAATGCAGGGCTGGACATTTATATGACCCAACACACTACAACACTACATATATATATTACTAGCCATTTCTACAATGAAGTGAGCATCCTGTGAGATCCTAGGCAGACCCAGAATCTTCAAAGGTCAAAGCAATGATAGCATGCATCGTAAATGTTCTTATTTAACACTTCCTGTAAGTAGAGAGTTCCTTAACATCTACACAGCTTTCACAATCTCTCTCTCTCTCTCTCTCTCTCTCTCTCTCACCTTAAGCCTGCAAGATAAGATAAACAAGCTTAAAAAACAAAATTAGGAAAAAACAAATGTAATGATTGAGATCAATCTGCTGTAAAAACATGTTGCTAAAATACAACTCTGTCAAGGTGATGAAGATGAAATTTCTGAAGTCATGATGTATCAACATCTCAAGCCAATTGCTGTAATTTTTATAATTGGATGATGCTATGACATAACTTAGTTTTAACCCAATCAAGTATAATGAATAAGAAACTATAACATTTTAATTTACTACCCTATCTAAAGGATCAAAGGGGCATGGTGTTTATTGAACCTAGGATGGGGGAGGAGAAGAGGGAATTGTCAGAGTGCAAGCATTTATATGTTCTAGGCTCTGCCTGCTGAGCTGGTGCTCTAGAGAGTAGACAGGAGCATTCTGATCCTTTGACCTCTTGTTAGTTGGTAAATTCCCATAAAGTAAATGGAGCATGCCATTGTCAGCTTTAAGGCACTGAATCATTAGGCAATTCAACCACTTTCCCCCATCCTGGTTCTATTCTAGCCAAGGAATCTAACAAAAAATTAGTTTTCTATGTGGATATGTAGAACAATATTTATAGTAAAATTCAATTTTATTGTAAAATTATGCACTTAAAATATACCCATTGTATTTTCATTAAAAGTCTTAAATATTTTTTATACACCAGCCTTGGTACCTATGGAGACTACATTGCTGGTGTAGGGATTTTGGTAGAGAGTGTGGGAGGTTTAAAAGAACCTCAGTTTGATTTTTTTACTTTTGACACTTCTGCATTGTCTGATTTATTTGTTTCTTAACCTCAAGTGTGTCATGGTTTCTAAGTAGGAAAAATATAAAAATATCTCCCTTGGCCCCTAAGATAAACACTTTATTTGAGGCAACAGGTAAGATGATAAAAGATGCACATTGCCTTTTTTTCTGTGTGCCTCCAGGGAGCTCAGCTTGAGCTGGTGAGTAGTGCCCCATTAAAGGTCCAGCAGGTTCTGGCAGGTCTTACCCACAAAGCATCTCAGGTCCAAGCACTGAGACCATCTCTTCAGAAAACGTAGCCTTAAAAATCTTTAAAAAATACATAATAATCATGGTTAAATTTCCAAGGAAAGTATAAAATGTGCTGTTAAACTTCAATCAGTTGAGTTCTTTTGTCTTTCCAGCACTACATTGTAATTTATTTGCAAAAGAAGAAGTTCTTAGTTTTCGTGTGCTCATGTAGTGATTTTGCTTTACTTTAGAGCTCTGCTTCTCTGAAACAAAGATCTCCAGGGCTTCTGACGGAAAGAAAAAAATCACTGAGAACTGTCTGTTATCATATCTACAAGTTCATGACATAAAGTTTAATAGAAAAAGGAATCTTAAGAGACCAGTGGTTTATGCTGATGATATGTATAACTTTGTAACTGTGACTTCAAAGGAAAATATCATTAAGCAGAAAAAGCATCATTTACATTCCAAACATAAAAATGCTCCTTAATTTTACTTCAATTGGTTAATAGTTTAGACCAGTGGTTGGCAAACTCATTAGTCAACAGAGCCAAATACCAACAGTACGACTGAAATTTCTTTTGAGAGCCAAATTTTTTAAACTTAAACTTCTTCTAATGCCACTTCTTCAAAATAGACTTGCCCAGGCCATGGTATTTTGTGGAAGAGCCACACTCAAGGGGCCAAAGAGCCACATGTGGCTCGCGAGCGGCAGTTTGCCAACCACGGGTTTAGAGAATTCCATATATATCCTTTATAATGAAAGGATAATATGCAAATTGACCCTAAAGGTGGAATGATCAGAACGACCGCTGGACCATTCTCTATGAGGTGCACTGACCACTTCTTGGTCCCTTTCCCTGGCTGGCAGGTTCCAATCACCGAAGGCGATCGGGGAACCAGAGTTGGGTGGTGGGGGACACAGGTGGTGCCAGGCCAAGGCCCCTGGCCCACCAGTTGTCCCACACACAAGAGGGCAACGTACGGCAGCAAGCGGGCAGGAATGGCGGGCCTCTCTGTCCCTTTCCCCGGCCATCAGGCTCCGCTCACCCAATGAGGAATAGGGAACCAGAGTGGGTGGTGGCAGGGGACGGGCTGGTGAGCGGGCGGAATGGCCAACCTCTTGGTTCCTCCCCCGCCAGCTGGCAGGCTCCCATCACCCGAGGGCGCACGGGGAACCGGGTGGGGCCGGCTTCAGGCAGCCAGGGAAGATGGCCAGGCGTAGGCACTGTACCTGCACATGAATTTCGTGTGCCAGTCCTGTAGTATAATCATAAAACTATCGGACAGTTTAAAGTATAATTTTTACTTAATGTGTTTCTAAGACATAAGGAATAGATTCCTAATGGCAGTGAGTGAAGCATTTCTTTTTTTTTTTCTAGAACCTTCCGCGGAGAAGAGCTGTGTAAGTCTATAAATCAACTTAACTTGACTTATATTTAGAGAAAGAAAAATAATTGAGAATTTAATGTTTTATGGCATTATGACTATTACACAGTAGAAAGTTTATTTTAAAAGCCTGTTATAAATCAAAGGATTCTGAATTTATTAGACTAAATATAACAAATGTTTATTTATTATAAGGTATGAACAAATCCAAATTTCTCCTTTAAATTTGAAGACCAAGGTAAGAATTTTAGTGTCTAAATTAAGGTGTTTTATTACACACAAACTAGAGATGAGATCTTTTCTTAAAAATGATAGAGCAATGATTTTAAGAAAATCTTGGAGCCCTATTCTGAAAATTTACAACTTCTACAGTACAACCCTGTGCTTTTGAAATGTGAGAGATACCTCACCACAATTTTCCTGGGGGTATTTGATGCTGAATAATGTATGTATGAGTCGTGTAATGGCTCCTCAGAGCATTCTCATCTCCACGGAACGCTGGCTTCCCTACTATTGCATCTTCCCCTTTCTATTTCTATCCTGTGCGTTTGATGGTGCGTAAAAAGGTGGGGGGAGAATATTTGGGAATTGCAAATCCTTGGCACTGCTGGAAGTCGTTTACTTCACTAGACGTTGCTTTGTAGCTTGGTTGTGAAAATGGGATTTCTGCATAGGGCTTCTTAAAGGGAGGTCCCTACTTCTAGAGGAATAAGTGGGCAGCCAAGGAATGTCAGTTTTACTTGAGGATTTTCAGAGGAAGAGAAGAGGGAGAAATTTAAGTCATTTAACTAGAAAGCAATTGAAAATGTTTTTAAATAGAAAGATAGAGCTATGTCATGGAATATAACTGTAAAAGTTCACATGAATCTGAAAGGTAAAAGACAAGATTTTGGTGACATTTCTCCCTTTTGGGTGGCTGATTTGGGACGTGCCACAGACCCATAGGTATCAGTACCCGCTTCCCTCTGTGGCTGGGGATCATGAGACAGTAGCAGCCTCCACCCACAGTGACACAGCAACTCTGTTCCTGAGGCCCCTTTCACAGCAGGTGCTCGCTTGTGACCCCATTTTTCAGATTGGAAAAACTTGGCTCCAGGGAGATTAGGTAGTCCATCAAGGTCCTACATTTAAGGCAGGAGCCACAATACAAAACCCAGGCAACCTGAGAAATTTGAAAAATACTGTTTTGGTTAATCCATGAACACAAGCAATAATGCGGTGAAGGCCTGGGCAGGGGGTGGGGGTCAATGGGCGGGAGGGGATATCTGTAATACTTTCGACAATAAAGATATATTTAAAAAAAGAAAAATGCTATTTTAGAAATACTTTGGATTGGGAATACCAATAAAACATAATAAATAAATAAATAATAAAGGCTAAAGCTCCTCTTCGAGGTTCTTTAGGATTCTGCTCTAATGAATTCTTGACCAGGTCAAGAGTGGTTCACATCTCCAAGGACCTTCAATGATACAGGTGTTTCTACAACATTTCCAGCGCCATCTTCATGCCTACGTAGATCTGTTCTATGTTATATAAAATATGTGGAAATAGAAAAAAATTTAAGGGTTTGCTAAGTGTCAAGACCTTTTCTAAATGCTATGCTAGTATGATCTCTGTTACAACCACACCATGAAGTTATGATCAACATGCCCATTTTCTAGATGAGGAAGCTGAGGTGGAGAGAGATTAGGTAATTTGCCTAAAGTCACACGTTAATTACGGGGTCCAGCAGTCTGACTCCAGGGCCTGTGCTCTTTACCCGGATCCTGAACTGCGGAGGGAGGACAGCCGCCGAGGCCCGGCCTGTAGAAGGAGCAGCCTGGCAGCAGCTTGTGTGTCTCGGGAGATCTGTGCCCAGGAAACTCTATCGCGTGGTGTTCAGCCATTCCCTGCCTCCTCAGGGTCTGCAGGAGCTCCATGTTTTATCTTCTGTTTGGCATAACCTGGACCCAAAGTGCTTTAAAATGAGGAGGATTGGAGAGGATAAAATTCAACTTAAAACCTAGTAATTAACTGTGCTGCAGGGTTGTAGCTTCCACTGAATCAGAATTTTATTTTCTAGGTTTTAAGTCTCTCTGAGGCTTATCCCTAAAAATGTATAGGAAAAAAGGAACCTCTGAGACGAAATGACTGATGGTGACCTAGCTCTCTCAACAGGACAAGGCTGTAAGAGGAATTTCTGCCATAAAGCTCTCCCGTGACCCACAAGCAATAAGCGACAGTCCTTTAAAGATGGCAATGGCTTATCAAATTCTTGGGCATCAAGCAGGAGAGCACTCGAGTGATTTCTCTACGCTTGTAATGTCAAGAGGAGCCGAACTCAGAGACCTCTGCTCCAAAAGAGGAATTGTTCCTGGCTGTTAAAAAATCCTCCTGGAACTGTCATCAAAACTTATGAAATGTGTGAGTTACTTAGGTATCAGCTTTCTGGATTTGATTTTCTTCCCAGAGCATTCAGAATCAAACCCTTTCCCTTTCTGGCTGGTTTCATATGGATAAACATCCAGCCTTTTTACTTTTTTTTTCTTCCTCTCCTACCCATTATTGTTGACTCTGTTCACATCCTCTTTCTTTCATCCCTATTCTGAGACAATACTCTAATTCAGTGTCTCTCAGAATGGGGTCTGTGGCCCACCTGTGTCAGACAGGCTGGATGCTTATTACAAACTAGAGGCCTGGTGCATGAAATTTGTGCAGGGGGTGTGTCCCTCAGCCCAGCCTGCACCATCTCCAATCTGGGACCCCTCTAGGGATGCCAGACTGCCCATTTAGGCCCGATCCCGGTGGGATTGGGCTTAAACGGGCAGTCAGACATCCCTCTCACAATCCAGGACTTCTGGCTCCCAACTACTCACCTGCCTGCCTACCTGATTGCCCCTAACTGCTTCTGTCTGCCAGCCTGATCACCCCCTAACCACTCCCCTGCCAGCCTGATCAACGCTCACTTCCCCCAATGCTGGCTTAATTGCCCGTAACTACCCTCCCCTGCTGGCCTGGTCACCACTAACTGCCCTCCCCTGTAGGCCTGATCCCTCCCAACTTCCCTCTCCTGCTGGCCTCATAGCCCACAACTGCCCTCCCCTACTGACCATCTTGTGGCGGCCATCTTGTGTCCACATGGGGGTGACCATCTTGTGTGTTGGAGTGATGGTCAATTTGCATATCACCCTTTTATGAGATAGGATGCACATTTCAGTCCTTCCCTCAACTGTATTAAACCAGATATCCTGGGGTGACAGAGAGGAACCAGGACTCTTCATTTCTGTAAGCACCCATGGAGATTCCTCTCCATACTGAGGCAGAGAGGAGCTAGTCCAGAGGTTTTCCAACTGAGTGTGGAAAGCTTGTTTCAATGGAACTCCAGGTCCCAGCCCTCCATTTCTGATTCAGTGGGTCCTGGGTGGGGTCAAGAACTTACCTTACTATGGAGTCCCCGGGTGATACTAACGCGGCTGGTTCTCTGTAGAACTCCAGAGCTTTTGGAGAACCTCTAGTCTTCGAAGTCCTGAAAAACCCTTTAAGAAAACATGACCTAAAATATTAAATGTTAAACCTTTTGGTTGTAGAAATTAAAATGTTAACAAAAACACCCAAATTTCAATCTATACAACTGTGTGGACCATTTCTCACTTTGCATCGCTGTGTCTTCAGCCCAGCCCCTCCTCTTTATGCAGCCCTGAGTCACAGCTGTGTGTCCCCCTCAGCTCCCCACACCAAGCTCCCAACCCACTTTTCACTGGTTCAAGGGCAGGATTCCTTTTCCCATCCTGTACAGTTATTTGTGTTTGGGGAGGATATTTCATCTTTTCTGCCATACTGCAAACTCCTTAAATACAAAGTTTGTGCCTTTTAAAATTCTGTCTTTTCTGACAATGGCACTTAGTTGATGTTCAACAGATGTTTGATTAATGAATAAATATTCCAGTGGAAAAAGGATAAATTTAATTCCTTTAAAATTAGAGCTAGATTGTTAATGCTTTATATTTTCCATTGGAAATTTCTGCCTTTAGAGCAACGAAGGTCATCCATTCAGCTGAGGCAGTAGGTAGTGTCTGGCACAAACCTATTTGTAGTAAAACTTATGGAAACCCTAGGAACCCCACAGGAAGGTGCAGAGACTTTTCACCGGTTTCCTGGAAATATTTCTCTTCTCTGGGTACACAGAGGGTGATTCCTAGACCAGCAGCACCGGCCTCACTTGGGAGCGATTAGAAACAGCCTCTGGGTCTCACCCCAGGGTCAGAATCAGCATCAGAATCTGCAGGTGCATTGTCTGAGCATTCACAGTGGAGAAGCATTGCGTCCTCAGAAGTTGCCTTCATACTGAAAAAGAGTACTTCAACATAGTGGCACAGTGACAAGTCAGTGCTAGAATCTTTGTTACTGGTGATTATACGTTTGTTAACTCTTTTTTTTTTACACAAGATGTCTTCGTGGTAACCGGGAGTTCTGCCGGGGTTTTGTAACCATCATCAAAGGTTCTTATTAAATGGACACCATAATGTGCTAGACACTGTTAAAGAAAAATAATGAATCTGAGTTTCACCACAAAGCCTGACATCATTGATGTAGGTAAACACATATTAAGACATAATTAAACATAGGAAGCATATAGATGCAACATCAATACAACACAAGTGGATTTGTTTTGAAAAGTTTTTAATGCTCATCTCCTATGATCCACATTTCTTTGATATGAAAGCTTTCAAAACAAGATGTGTTTAGGTATTTGGCTACAGAAATTAATATTCAACAGTAACCTGGACAGGTTATATAAAGATTGATATTTCTGAGTACTTTTCCGATCTATCTCAATTTGTAATGGAGAAGAATAAATATCCTTTGATATGGAAAATTAGTCATACTATGCGGTGCCCAAATAAAGGCATCTTTTCTTTGATTTTCATTTATAATATAACTCATATATAAATGGGTCAGGCATCAAAGGCATAATTAACAGTTTTTAAATAGATTGTCAAAAATAAGTGTTTATGTGCTTTGTATTAAAATGTTTACTCATAATTTAGGGTTCAAAGTATATCATTATTATCCAAATATAAAAACATCATTCATTTAAGCTTATTTGAGATTATCATACTTAGCATATTTATCTTTCCTACTCCAGAGTGAAGGGATTATACAATATTTAATGTGTGAAGCTTACATGGGATCTGAACTTTTCTTGGTTATTAAGATCTCTTCCCTTTTATGACAGTTGTGATTCTCAAAAGATGCCCATTAGAAAGGTCAGACTGGCTGCTTTGAAAGTGTGTTGAGTAGGGGATGAGCATTTCAGCAAGGCTAGAGGAGGAGCTGGGGAGCGTTGTATGTCTTATTCATTACTGTGTTCATTTTCATTTCTCTGGGGCAGTGGTCAGCAAACTCACTAGTCAACAGAGCCAAGTATCAACAGTACAACGATTGAAATTTCTTTTGAGAGCCAAATTTTTTAAATTTAAACTTCTTCTAACACCAGTTCTTCAAAATAGACTCACCCAAGCCATGGTATTTTGTGGAAGAGCCACCCTCAAGGGGCCAAAGAGCCGCATGTGGCTTGCGAGCCGCAGTTTGCCGACCATTGCTCTGGGGGGTTTTATGTGACACAATTTAACAAAAGAAGAACAGTGTCATTAAAAAACTATTTAGGATATGGATGGTAATACTGGTTGTAAGCATTAGAACAGAGGAATACAGCAGTTCGTTATATCTTTTTGCATTATAGTATTTAATTATTTCTTTACTGTTGAAGACTTTACTTTTAAATTGTCTACTTATTATATGACTGCTATGAAACTTGTAGAACATAATCATATATTATTCATGGTAAATTTGTTTCTCTGATGTTGTCTTTATTTGAGACTTGGTATTGAAAACAATGTATATTACCATTTCAAAATACAATAAGATGACTATGTTCATTATGAGCAGAAATAAAATAATGCCCACCTCTTCTTAATGAAAGTATTCAAACCTCTTCATATTTGATATGCGTTTTTTCTAAGGTACATGAACACTAGTGTTGTAAACAGTCAGTTCTCTTATCAGCTTCCCCCCCCGCCCCCCCCGAAAGGAAAATTTTATGTTCTTTCTCTTCCTGCCCTCAACATAAAAGCCAGGCCATCCTGAATTAGTAATGGATTGCACAGCACATAGTAGGCATGAGCTGGATGAGTGTTTGTTGAATTCAATTAACTTAATATTTGGGGGGAAATTTGACCTTAAAGAGGAAGCAGAATTTAAAATGTGAACATGGATTTCAGTAATTCACAACAGAGTTGGTGTTAACTGCTGGGATGTAGAAGGTAGTCATGTATGTTTGATATCGGTAATCAACAGATGTGCATTTCAGTCTTGTATTAATGTGCTTTAATATTCAGAATTATAAACTTCCACATAAATGCATATAAGTTCCTTAATCTAACTCTGTTTTTTTAATCAAAGCAAATTTAAAGTAAAATAAGATTGTTCCCAGAGATGAAATAGCTCAAAAGACGAGGGCACTTTTTTATTTTTCTAAAGTACATATCTGGACTTAGGTTTAGAATTGCATGTCTGGAAAAACTATTCATAATCTGCTTTTCTCCCCTTTCTTTTATTTTTGCGTGTATTTATTTTGGCCAGCTGGCGAGACAGATCTTTTTCAGGGCTCAGCCTTCCAGTCTGAGTGGTTCTCTCCCAAACCAATCTGTAGATCAAATTCCTGTCTTGCTCGCTCTGATGTCTAAGCAGTGTTGGTGTCACGGGGGCATGGTGACCCAGTTGTCTGTCCCAAATGCCTGGTGGCTTGCCAAGAAAAGAGCTTAGTCAGGTGGCCACACACTACCGCCCCTCAGGAGGGAAGGAGGGTGCAGTACAAGCCTTAGGCAACCGGTCTCACCTCTGCATCTCTCATGTTAGCTGTTTAACATGGAGGTAGACACAGAGGTTTCCTGATAAAATAAATGGCCCCTCGTTTCCTTCCTAGCTTGGTTGTCACCTCATCAATAGACAGTCGTAGGAGCCAGGGACTGGAAAGCAATCCTTGTCCTGGAACTATTCCATGGCTCTGATTCTGGGGGAAAACTAAAATTTGGTGGAATTTGTTCTAATGGGTTTCAAGATTTTTTTTTTTTCCAAATGTGGGGCCCTTTGTATCACAGCCTTAGAGATTACCTTTTTTTTTTTTTTTTTCTCTCAGAGATGCTGAAATCCCAGACCCAAGCATCCTCTGAGGAAGCCAGTGGGATTCATTGACTGGAAGCCAATGTTCCTTGGAGTTGGAAAGGCTGAAAACGGGGCTTTTCATTTCTCTGTCCACTGCGACATTGGCACACAAACTGCAGGAGATTAAAGGGGTTCTATACCCCAACTGTGGTGGTCCCAAATGTAGGGTCTCAGCTGATGTGGTCACAAAGCAGACATTCTTCTATTGAAACCCATGAGCACCCCACTCTCCTTCCTTCCCTTGTGGTAATCTACAGACTAAATGACCACTTTATAACCTTGCCTACTTGAGACAGATGAGGCATTGTGGTGCAGTAGGAGAGCCTGGGTGTCAGAACTCGGTTTGCTTGTCCCATCTCTACCAGTGTGTCAACTCAATTGCTCCGAACCTGTTTTCTTACCTGCAGGCTTCATCTTCAAGTCCCATCTAGCCTTAAGATCTATGGATTTGATGCAAATAGTATTACCTGCTCTGCCTACTGACTGGGCTGTTGTGGGAATTAAAGGAGATCATATTTATGAAACTACTTTGTAAATCCCCTACAAAAGATTAAGGAATGTGATACTATTAATTCCCTCTGAAGAACCAAAATAGCTTGCAATTTACTTTTAATCTTCATGACTGTGTATATGCCTTTTGTATTTGGGTCTTTAATGATGTACACTGTAATGCAAGACAAATGAGCAGACTAATCTCTCTCACAGTAGATGTTACTCCAAGTGTCATTCTAAAGCAATGGGCTGGCGAGAAGAATTATTATTATTATTTTTTGAACAGAGGTAAGATTAATCCCAGGTACACAAGGTTCTGGACTTTTCCCCTAATCCTTTCAAAGTTCTGAGAAGCAGGTAAGTTTACCGCTTCACACCAGAGATTGCTTAAACAGAGCTGGGAATGCAACATACCTTTGCAGAAGAAAGTGCTGTAGTCCAGAACGGGGCTGGGGAGTGCTAATTGCAGAAAGGATGCACTCAGAGCCTGAAGGGAAGTAATGGCATCCTTCATACCTGGCAGTAAATTAGATCCTCTATCCAGTTGTGGTTATAAAAGAATATTTTCCATTATTCCAACTCATGGAGTGACACAAAAACTAATGTACCACAAATGGCTTTTATATCTCTATCCTATCTATCTATCTATCTATCTATCTATCTATCTATCTATCTATCATCTAGCTCACCTATCTGTATCTCATCTAGGTACCATCTATCCATCATATACTACCTCATTATGTATATCTATCCATCTATCATCTATCTTCTATCTAACCTTTCTTTACCTGTCATCTATCTACCTATTATCGATCTATATTCCATCTATGTATCATCTATCTAGATATTTATCAAACATCTATTTATCTATAATTGCATGCAGCTAAGAGTGGTATAGAGAAAAAAAGAGTACTTTTAGAGATGCTGAATGGTTCTCTAATTCTGCATGCACATTAATCCTCTTTCCAGCTAGACTATTTGCTGCTTAAGGACAGGCACCATGCCTTTGGCTCTTTTCTTATTCTCTCCCTTAACTAACAGCATGAGACCCATCCCTTGGCCCAAAATAGGAGCTTGGTAATGCCTACTGATAAAGGGAGGATGTTCAGAGAGGAAGGGAGTAACATCAAGGTAGAAGCCCCCATTCCTACTCCTGCTACTTCCTGTGTTTTGAGAATATGGTTAAAGCTAAGGGTTAAACACTGTCCTTACTACTGCTAGCAAAACTTGGGAAGATATTGCAAGGCAAAGCAAAGAGGCCTGGGGACAGGGGTCCTGAGGTAGTTGTCCACCCTTCGTCCACTCCTCCATGTGATGAATTCTGGATCACCTCAAGTTTACTAGCCTTTGTGGAGAAGATGCCATTGAAAGCGACTTTAAGAAAAGAAAGAAAAATAAGGCTTCTGGAGAGTAGGGCACATCACATGAAGGGGACCAGCAGTATTTATAATGGTATTGAAATTTAATTTCAGTGCTGACCTTTTATTTGACATTTTAGATAATGCTATGAATGTGCTCAGCTATTTGTTCTTAGTTATTTTCCATCTTCTGGGGGGACACTAATCTACTTAAATTTAAAGTCAATAAAAGAATAAAGTAAATTGTTGGTTTTAAAAAATCAACTTTAAAAAAATATTCACAATAGCAACAAAATATGCAAAGCATATGCATTAACTGAAGCAATGTTCAAGACTAAAAAAGTGTAAAACTCTACAAAGAGGCAAACGAAAATATTGGAAAGAAAAATCATCTTCTGAGATGGGAAGAGTTCATATTAATATTATATATATACTAGAGGCCCGGTGCATGAAATTCATGCACGGGGGCGGGGGGGGCGAGGGGGAGGTCAGCCTGACTTGTACCCTCTCCAATCCAGGAGCCCTTGGGGGATGTCCAACTGCCCTTGGGGGATGATCCCTGAGGCAGTTGGACATCCCTCTTGCAACCCGGGATCTCTGGCTCCTAACCACTCACCTGACTGCCTGCCCTAACCACTCTGCCTGCCTGCCTGATCCCCCTAACTGCCCTCCCCTGGTGGCCTGGTCATCCCTATTAACTTTTTAAAAAAAATCTTATTCCCTTCACACACAATTGTATTTGACTTCCTTATTGGTTTCTCCCTCTCACATGATTTTTCTTTCCTTTATGTAACACTTTTTCCTACTGACTCATCATTTATAAACTTTTCTTTCCTCCTTATTTCCTACTTCTGTTCCATCATCCTTCTTCCCATCTTTCTCCTACCCTCTCTCCCTCCCCACATTTCTTCTTTCCTTTATCTTTACCCCTTTTTTCCCTCCCTTTTTCCTTCCTTCCCACCTTAATTTTTTTCTTCACTTCTTCCCTCAGACCTGCTTTGCTCCCTCCCCCATTTCTTGCTTCTTCCCATTCTCCTTTTAAGCTCTACCGGCTCCCCTTTAAAACTTTTCTTCCCTTCCTCTTTCTCTCTCATCCTACCTTTCCCATACAGTCTTCTCTACTTACTTCCACTGTTTTAATATCTACTTACCTGCCTAATTATTCACTATCATTTATCATTTTTCTTTTCTGACTCCTACTTTTAAAATCTGTCCCCAGTACACAACTATACTTGATTTTCATTATAGCTCCTACAATTCACTTACACATCTTCTTTCCTTCTTTTACTCTGCTGTCTACTGACTCCTTTATAAAGTTCTTCCCTCTCTCCTTCCCTTCTTTTCCATCCTCCCCCTCCTCCCTTACTCTTTTACTCTTTTTACAATCTAATTAAAAATTCTGTGCTTTTTGTCCTGTCTTAGTACTGACTTCTTTCCTCTCTTGGACCTGTAGCTGCCTCTGTTTGTGCACGCAGGCCCATCTCGCACCAGCTTTAAGAGGCTGAGTGATGACACAGCTGTGTCCTGTCTACCATGGCCTGTGCCTCCCTGCTCTGAGTCGGGGGAGGGTCTTGCCAGGCCAGGGCCATCGTCCATTGCGGGGACTGCTGAGTTACATGCACACGTGTGTGCATTCGTGGGCATGCGAAGCTTTTCTCCTGTTGCATGCTGAAGGGGGGGGATGCGGAGTCCTTTCCTGTCCCCCAATGTGCCCGCTCCCATGCATTGAGTGGCTCTCCGTCTGCTCCCATCCCGAATTCTCAAGAGATGGGCGTGCTTGCACAGGCACAGTCAGGGCCAGCTTGTCCTGCGGGGGGGGGGGGGGGCATTCCACACAGGATGTGAGCCCCTGTCTGGGTCAGACCAAGCAGATGAATGGATGGACGGCTGGAGAAAGCCATGGTGGCGGGGTGGGAGGAGGCTTCGAGGTTGTGTGCTTGGGAGGATCAACCAGCATCCCAGGTGTTGTGGGCCGCCCTGTGTGTCTGTGGTGGTCAGATCTCCATGTTGTTTACCTGGTGGCCCGTCCAGGTCCGATGCCTTACCTCGACTTCCACTCTCTGTTGTTGCGCCCAGGCCCTTCCTTCATGTTGGGTCCACACCCTCTCTATTTGCATGTGTGACCCCTCCTGGGGGTCATCACTGATGCTCACACCCCACGGTTGGTGTCTGCTAACCACGCCCCAAGAACTGGCCTTCTGCAGTGCAGGTGTTGCCCCTTGGCACACCCCCTCTCGCACCCCGACCTCAGGGGAAGGTTGGTGGCATCCCCAGGCAGAGTGCTCTCAGACAGGGCTCGGTGTCGCAGGGGTGTTTGTCAGGTGCATGCACTCAGGAGAAAAAGAGGACTCTGGTGCCAGGCGGGGGGATGCAACCTCACTTCCCCAGCCCAGCGCTGGGGCAGGGAAGTGAGCCTCACCCAAGTCCCATGCTGCACAGGCAGCCTGTTGAATGGTCATTACTGTGATGCTGTAATGGACAATTTGCATATTACCTCTTTATTATATAAATATATATATAAGTGCTAATTTTTTCAAATAAATATATGAAGTTACAAATTCTATTAGAACTTGATAACAGTTTTAAAGTTCATCTAGAAAAATAAATTGATCAGATTGGTAAAAAATTTAACAACTTGAAAACACTAAAATCTGGTGAGGCTGTGGAGGAATGGGAACTCTTTTTTTTTATAATATATTTTTATTGATTTCAGAGAGGAAGGGAGAGGGATAGAGTGATAGAAACATCAATGATGTGAGAGAATCATTGATCAGTTGCCTCCTGCATGCACTGTAATGGGTATCGAGCCCACAACCCAGGCATGTGCCCTTGACTGGAATTGAACCTGGGACCCTTCAGTCCCCAGGCCAATGCTCTATCCACTGAGCCAAACCAGCTAGGGCTATAATGGAAATTCTTATATACTTAGTTTAGCAAAGTAAATGTGCAACCAATCTGGAGAATGATGGTACAATACCTAGTATAAAACTGAAGACGTGTAACTCCCACACAATGCTACTCATAAGTGTAGCTCTTTGAGAAGTTCCTACATGCATGGATGCAGATAAGGATAAGAAAGGTCACAGAAAACCCACATAAAACTTCATTTACAAGGCAATGGGCACATAATTTAAATGACACATTTCATTCATATAATGGATTAGGAGGCAATCAAAACAAAAGACTAGAGCTACATATATCAGTTGTATAAACTTCACAAACATGATATTGAACATCATCAATATTAAATAAGACTATATATTGACATACACAGTAAGGATATAAAATAAACTAGAAAAAACCTTACTATGTATGGTGAGTACATGGGTGTTCATTTTATTATTCTATGTGCCCTTTAAATGGTTGAAAATTTTCACAACATATTTAGTAAATTAAGATAATGTGCCTGGAAGCTGTGGGATATGAAAGAAAGCCCCCAATCGATTTGAGGTCATAAGAGATTGTGAGGCATTCAGAATAGCTTCCCAGAGAATGTGCCCCTTGTTGGAAAGCATGGGTGAGAGTCATTTTACATATAATAATTATTGTATTCATTGTGCTCTGCCTTGCCCCTCCCTCCAGCAGACAGACCTCCCTAATTATGATTGACGTAGGCTATTGTTTACATAAGTTCACACCCTGAGATATAGAAAACTGATGATCTTTTTACTGTTAATGCTACTAAATATTTCTGTAACAGGAGTTATTGTAGTTTGATCATGAACCTGGCCCTGTATACATCAATTTTCTTGGCCATTCAACAAATATTAATCTCTGTGAAGTAACCATCTTATCAAGTCATTCTTTTGCTATTGAATCTTTAATCACTTCCAATGCTTTATAACCTGAAAACCTGACTCCTCGAAATGGCACACTGAGCCCCCCAGTTCCTGACTATCCCACTTTTCCGACTACGTTTCCCACCATTTCCTTTTCTGTATACCATTGCCAAATCAGATGAAACCCTCTGCTCTTATTTTTAAGCACATCTAATTTTTCCCTGCTTCTTCTTGAGAATATCTTCTTTACTTCCTTTCATTAATTAATATTACTTCTGTTCTTAGTTCCTACACAACACCCTGCCTAGTTCCTCCAGTTGGGAGAGCATCTCTCTCCTAGCTGAGGCAATGCAGACTGCATCTGTGACTGTCTAATGACCCCTTTCTAACCTGTATGATAGATATTTGTGTATTCATAGTAGTGACTAGTGTGAGAATTAGGTTTAATTTATTTTTGATTTGCAAAGCATTTAACCCAGTGCTTTGTAATACAAACATTTGTTGAATGAATGAATTAAGCAAGCAAGCAATGAAATACCTATGACCTTAGCCACCAAATCTCTAGTTCATTTACTTCTACTTTGCAATTCCTGGGCCACATCAGCAGAGGTAACAGCAGTCCTATTAACGGTATAGCACATGCTTTTGGCTCTTTCCTCTGTCACTGCTGTGGAGCTTATCTTTGGGTCCCCTCAGAGTCTCTCCCCATAAATTTTGGGGGTGCTTGGGTACCATGTCATGCGGTGTCATACACAAACCTCAGTGGCTGTTATGTCAGCAGCTGTGATCTGCTCTTCCATCGTTCTGTCTTTCTTTGGTAACTTCCCCAATAGAGGCCTCATTGCTGATTAAAAGCCACTTGGGGACTTACCAGTGCTGACCATTGCTATGAGTCTCCTTGACGTATCTCATCCTGGGCCTGACTCGTGGCTAAGGTTCGCAGTGGTCCTGGACAATGGAGATCTGGGAGGTAGGGGTGGAGGAGCCGGGGCCTGGACTGATGCTCTTCCCAGCCCCAACCGCATGGTACCCTGCCTGCAGCTTCTTTCATTTATCCCTTTATTCTTTATCTATTTTTCTCATGAGATCTGTGTGCTCACAGTGAGGAGTCTTTAAAATAAAAAACACATCAGCGTCCCCCATTTAATCCCTGCACTATTGTAGAACAACTCAAGTCAATCTCCTCATACTTTAAACTATACAAAGAGCCCCAGTCTTCTCACGGAAGCCCATCATCTCCTTTGCAGTTTAACCTATTGTTTTGTGTCCCTCCTGCGCTGCTGCCGGCCACCCTTGGTGGGCAGTTGGGGAAGGGAAGTACCTCTCAGGTGGAGGCCCCCCCCCCCCCCCCCGCCCCCGGCGAGGAATGGTCTGGGAAAGGGAGTCCACCTCCACAGGGAGGTAGCACACAGAGGCTGTTTCCTCCCCAGCGAAGAAAGTGGCTGCCTTACCGTTTGTGCCTCGTTTCCTTTGAGCTGCTGCCCTCTCCTCTGGCAAGCGCAGGAGTTTGGCAGGAAGGTTGGCAAGTATTTCACAAGACCTTAAAGGTTAAGGTACGGTGGAGGCTGTTTAGTGCAGGATTGTAAATATTTGTTAAAAGGTTTGTGTAGCTGCTTCTTTTGATACCTCAAATCCACCGAGACAGAAATAACTTCAAAGCCATGCCTAGTCTGACTTGGTCCTCAACCAAAGGGAAAGATCAGCTACTGCTAAACGATGTTTTCTCTCACACCAGGCGGCCTGCCTTAGCAGGCGTCCTGGAGAATGAATCATCACTAATTGTCCTTAGGCCTGCTTAGAAACATCAACAGGGCAGGAGCCGAGCTGCATGAATAAATGTGAAGGAGCCTTTAGTTTACAGCGTTCCGTGCTGTCAACAGCGGAACGAGCATGGAGGTTTGTGTCTGTTCAAAAGGAGGGGCTGAGCCAGTTCCTCTGTGCAGAGAGCAGGACGGCTTACATAAGCGCTGTGCTACGCAGCGTGGAGGGAGAGCAAAGACCCGGCCACCCCTCCTTTGGCCCCCACCCCCACCACCGCTGGGCTTCTCTAGGGACTTGAGAGTAGATTCCAAAAGGTCCCGTGAGATCAGAGCAGCCGAGGGTTCCAGGATGGAGGAGACAGGGATATGGAGGCTATTTTACAAACGCAAGTGGGTTTTTGAAATCCTGGTAATTTCCCCCCTATATTTTAAATTTCTATAAAGAATCTCGTTTCCTAATTTTCTTCTACCTCCAAATTATACTTCTTTTTTTTTTTTTTATCGCAGAATGTCTCACTGTTCTTCATAGCAATGAAGAACAGATGAGTGAATAGCACACGTTGGCCTCTGGGAGAAAATGAATTACATGAATTTTACTATGCCTGACTAATGAACACTATTCCACTATTGCCAACCTCATTGCCGTAAATATTCCACTCCTGTTATTATTACTATTTCTATAGGCAATACTACCCTCTACTTACCATGCATAAATCATTAGCTACAAAAAAAGTATAAATATTACACTGATATGTTTTATGTCTAAGGTGTTAATGTCATACAGATCAACTTAACAGTTGAAGAGGCTTTAGAAACTTGGGGAGATCTCTGGGTTGAGGTTGGCTTCTTTCCCAGCCAGTGATTCTTGGCTTTGAAGTTGAGGTTCAAGGTCTGGCTGCAGCCTCCTAACCACTTTCACCAGAAGAAGCATTTTTTGGGGCATGGACTCTCACAGTTATTCCATGGGAAAAAGAACTGAGCCAGCAATAGAGCTCAGAGGAGGCAGGAGGAGGTATGAAATCATGGAGCAGGATGTAGGGAACTCTCTCGTCAAGGAAGGTGCTATCAGGTTTTAATGTTTCAGAGAATTTGAAAAGAGAGTGGTTAAGTCTTTGTGATTTGACAAAAAGAAGATGAATGAGCCTAAGAAGAGTATTATTAATGTGTACTAGGGGCTTGAGTTTAGAGAATAAGATAATCAGCTAGATTGCCCCAAAAGGACTTTGTGAATGAAACAAGGCCTGAGCTGGCATTGAAGGATATATATTGGGAACATAGTCTGGGAAAATATTCTAGTTGTGTGGCTTGGGTGGTGGTGCACCAAACCCGTGTCCTCTTCCTGCTGGACACTCCATAGTCCACTCTCCGCTCTGCTGTGTGCCACATCCAGGCATGGCCCATAACCATCTCCCTTGTAACTAACTGTGTCCACTCTACTTTTGGAGTGAGCCTGGAAACCACTTGTTGAGGATGGTGGGACCATAACATGGAAAGAGCCTGAATCCTTGAATCAGTAATTGAAGGAGAATCATCCGCCAAGTAGGAACAGCTGATTTGGATTTTAAGTGAGCAAGTAGTAAACTTCTCTTACGTTAAGCCACTGACATTCTGGTTTATCTGTTACAGCAACTAACATTCTCTGGATGTGAAAGACAAGTTTGAAGGGCAAGAAACAGGTTGCTGAGTCCAGGTGGGAGGGCTGGCAATGGGAGTCATTGGAGAAAAGGTTGGAAAGTGTATGGCAGCCAGCTGTGGAGGACTTGAATTCCAGGGGGAAGTGTTTTGAATTTTCACAGCATCCTTCACATTTGTATTTTCACATTAAACACGCCCCACTCCCATACATTGTTGAATTTTCCCTTATACTAGCACTGAGACACATGTTACACATATTAATGTCACATTTTACAGACGATGAAATTTAGGCGTAAAGCAAAGGTACAAAAGTTACTCAAGCACAGAGCTAAGATCTGCAGCCAGGACAACTGATTCCAAGGCTGCCATTCTCTCCACTTTAACACACCTGGTTCATACGGCCAATTGAAAGTACAGCGGAAAGTTTGTGTGTGCAAGGCCGCATGTGAGGATCATGGTTGTGGGAGCAGCTGTTTGGATAAATCAGCAGAGCAGTGATTCCAATTAGCGAACTTGAAGGTAAGCTCAGAGCAAAGAGGTCAGCTGGAATGAGGATGGTGGTGGGTGCGAAGGAAAGGAACAGTCAGGAAGAAGTTTTAAGAAGGAAAACTGTCAAGCACCTGGTGCCGAGGTGTGAGATGCAGGGGGAGGCAGGATTACACACTCTCCTGTTAAGGTTCAAGTCTATCTTGGCATGTTTATCAAATGGAGAGAAGGCCACACAGGAGTTAATTTGCATGGGGACTTGAATTTTTCTTAGAAGGAGAACATCTGTGCCCCTTTTGGTGACGGCAGAGGGGTGTTTATCAATTCCCAGGGCCATGGCCTCGATCTGAGAAGGGTGGAGAAAGGAGAAGTCAGAAGCAGATGAAGATGTTTTCATGCAAGATTTTGTGAGATATGGGGCACAGGTCAGGCTGTTTTGGGCCCCCAAAATAAAATGGGGCATGCGCTGGAATGAGAGAACCTCTTGCTTTTCGCTAGAGAACCAGCATGGCTCTGACCTATGAGGCCTGAAGGGGATGTGTGTCTTTGGGCAGCTGCTGTGTTTGCAGATTTGGGAACATGGGCAGCGCACCAGGGCAAGAATGGCATTTAGGAATGGCATTCGCTCAGAAGGTGCCCTCAGTGGGGCAGTACCTATACCTGCGGAGGGAGCAGGTGCGTATTTCTCCTCTGCACAGGAGCTGTGTCCAGGACGTCTCAGGAACACCTGGTTGGGGTGAGGGGCGGGCCCTGCCAGTGGGGACAATAAGTGAGCAAACTGAATTTTTGCTATTGATGTATTTATTTGTCTCCCAAGGTTGGTGAGCCCTGGGGACATTTGGGGTCCCATTGGGGCCCACACTGAGAATACTAATGTATAATTTAATGAGAGACACCTTCCACGCACAAGATAGGATCATTTAAGGATTGAGGCCTGAACAACAAAAGTGAGCTTATTCAGACAGATGTAACTTAATCCTTACCCATTTTAAGCTTCTTATTGTGCCTTGTTACTTGACAGGACTTGGTCTGGCAGCATCCTTGGTGTTTAAGAGGTTATATTTTCAGAAAATAAGGGATTTTTTTTTACTTGAATGTTTCAAAATGCTTTCATGGTATGTGAAGAAAGCCACTTGATTAAAGCATCTGTAGTTTACGTTAAATCCTCTTCTTCTTTCCAAAGAATTCAAGGTTCTGGCACCAACTAAAAGGGTTAACCTACACCTGGCCCGTTCATTGTGTCATTTTATGAGCAGCAAATATTGTGAGTAAAGTCCAAAATGTGAGTCTTCATGGAAGTTTCTCTCCCACAAGCCCCTCTGCACAAGCCGCCCCACCCCATACAGCTCAGGATGTAAACATGCTACTCATTTATCAAGTTCTGTGCAGTGATGAAGCAAACTGTTGGTTTTGTCACCTCTTCATTAGTAGAGAGGGAGAAAACCTGTAGAGACTAAACTTTGCTCATTAATCTGTACATTTTATCTCCCTGTCCTTGCAAAACCCACTGACTCGCAGCACCTGGCGATGGTTCTGCCTGGGTCCGCTCCTTCCCGCCTGTTTGAAATGCAAATGGAAAGGGCTGGCTATTTAAACACACAAAACCCATCTCCAGTTCAGTTCAGATGAGCCCATCCTAAGCCTCATGCTATTATTTTTCTTGCTTTGAGTGTCATTACATAGGCTCTGCCTTGCTCTCATTTGTCATCTTCTTCAAATAAACAGCTCCCACGGGACAGGGAAGCGGAGCTACACCTCGGAGGCCCTTCTGAACAGCCTGCTTGTTTTGACAGATTGCTCCATTAACACAAGTCTGTTTACTTAAAAACATACCACCAGACTTCTGTGAACACCAGTGAGCGGAAGGCAGTGCCGTTCTTGTTCTCCACCCCGCTATTCTCCACATGGTTTCAGGCTCTTTATATTTTGGGCTGGAGGATGGACCTTGGAGCAAGACGCGGCCACATGTTCTGCAGTAGCTGCTTCGGGGTGTTGCCAAGTTCCAACAGCAGGGGAGCCAATGTTATATTTCGGCAAGAATGCAAGACAAACTGCAATCCTGAGGGAAACGGGTGGCAGAGCACATTACACAGGCCCATCCAGCAATGGGCGAGTAACTTAACCTGTGCCCATTTGCTTTATCCTTTGCGTATTATGATTCCAGGCAAAGTTTGCAGAAATAATTCATTCACCCATCAAGTATTTATTGAGTGTCTATTTGTGCCAGGCACTGTAGGAGGCAGTGAGGATATGGCATTGAACAAAAGTGTATAAAAATCTTCGCTCTTAGGAAGCTTATATTCTTGTGTGGGGGGGTGTGGGGAGGGATGAGGAGACAGAAAAAAAATAGCATATTGGGCAAAAACAATGCAGTTAAACATAAAATTATAGGGTTTCCATATATTTAATAAATCTATTTCAGTGGTTCTCAACCTTTCTAATGCCGTGACCCTTTAGTACAGTTCCTCATGTTGTGGTGACCCCCAACCATAAAATTATTTTCATTGTTACTTCATAACTGTAACTTTGCTACTGTTAATGAATCGTAATCTAAATATCTGTGTTTTCCGGTCAGGACCCACAGGTTGAGAACCGCTAGCAGGGTTACCGAAGACCATCAGAAAACACAGATATTTACATTACGATTCATTAACAGTAGCAAAATTACAGTTATGAAGTAAGAACGAAAATAATTTTATGATTGGGATTCACCACAACACGAGGAACTATATTAAAGGGTTGCAGCATTAAAAAGTTTGAGAACCACTGATCTATTCTGAAATAACTAACAATGGATGGTAGATTATTTTACAGTTTATAAGTGATTTTTTAAGTATCAGTTAAATCATAGACAGTTTCATATGTTTCAACTTCCGTATTACCTCGTCTTATCATTTTCATAACTCATGGGTATTAGTGTTTATCTTACTTACAAATGGTTAAAGAGTGGATTATGTGAGTACAAGATCACCTCAAATCAGGTGTTCTGAGTGACTGTAATAGCAAAACCAAACCCACAGACCCAGCAAGTTGTAAATTTTTGAAAAATACTGGTGAAATTTAAAATCTTAAGGTTAATAGTTGCTCTGTCTGTATTTATGTGGAGGGGGATTTAATGAGATTCATGAATCATGCGATTATCACTTTCCCTGAATCTTTTTGCCCAGTCTGAGTTGAATTTGTGATGCGCTGGAGAATATAAATAATGGGAGACTATATGGGGGTAGTGTGGGTCCTACCAACTCTAGAAACTGAAACCCAAATCCCCCGTCAGAGGTAAAGGTCTGCACTGAAGAGAAACTGCTGGGAGTAGAATCCAAATTGAGAACAGTAATAATAATGGCAAAGAAATGAGAAGTTCTGATGGAAGTGGGAGAGGAGAGCAGAGAAGGCACATCTCAGAAAGCCCGAGGCCTTATACATTTATCTCTTCACAAACAATGGAAGAGGGGATTTTGAGTCATGAAACTAGAAAAGCTATCCACTCACACTCTTTCATAAAAGTAGTAAAAGTAGCCCTAGCCGGTTTGGCTCAGTGGATAGAGTGTCAGCCTGCGGACTGAAGGGTCCCAGGTTCGATTCTGGTCGGGGGCATGTACCTGGGTTGCGGGCACATCCCAGTGGGGGGCGTGCAGGAGGCAGCTGATCGATGTCTCTCTCATCGATGTTTCTATCTCTCTGTCCCTCTCTCTTCCTCTCTGTAAAAAATCAAAATATATTTTAAAAAAGTAGTAAAAGTCATCTGCCTGAAAAAATGAACAACAGAAAAGAATTGTGAATCATTATAAAGTTATTCAAAAAGGGAGAATAAGAAGTAGAACAGTAAGTATCCTCACACAAGGAAAGAGCAAAGAAAAATATACCCACAAAACAGATAACTATAAACTGATATTTCAAAACAAGCTAAATAAAACAAAGAAATTGATAAAAACTATGAAAGAACAACAGAAAGCAGAATTAGAAAAAGAAATGAGATAATTGTTGAAAAGGAAATTTGAGAAATAATAGAATTCACAAAAGAAGTAAAAATTTAAAAAAAATTTAAAAATGACAAACTAGGAAGAAAACTAAAGTGAATAAATACAATGGATATTGTTTTAGGGAAATAAAAAAGCAAAAATGGAAACATTTAAAAAATAAGTATGAAGTGGTGGAAAAAACAGGATTTGAGAGAAAGTGATAGATTCAAGTACAAGCAAAGAAGATTTAATATACTACATAGTATATATGACAGGAATCTCCAAAGAAGAACACTACATAAATGGAACACAACAAATACTAAAATCTATATTTCAAGAGAACTTTCCTGAAAAAAAAAAACCCAAAGATTTAAAGCCTTAGGTTAAAATGGAAAGTATCTGGGAAAACTGACCCAAAAAAGCCAACACTAGAACACAGTCTCATAAGGATACTGGACTTGAGAAAGAAAGAAAGAAAGAAAGAAAGAAAGAAAGAAAGAAAGAAAGAAAGAAAGAAAGAAAGAAAGAAAACCTTAGGCATCCAGGTTGAAAGACAATTCATGATGTATTAAGGAAAGAAGATAAATTTTCATCAGACAGTTCAAGAGCAACTTATTATGACAGAAATCAATGGGATAACATAATTGAGATACTCAAGGAAAGAAAATGTAACCAAACTCACCTTCAAATACAAAGGGTTCAGACCTGCTATCATGACCCTGCCAAGACTTAGGAAGTACTGGTCCTGTGAGTTCTTGCTGAGAAATCTACTAGAGAATGTGTTTTAGGTGTGGCCATGACCAGAGAGGCATTGCCACCAGGGGACAAGCTCCATTAAAATGAGGCAAAAAAAAAAAAAAAAAAAAAGTCTTTGGAAGAAACATTTTACAAAGCTGCTAACGAATGTGGAGAATTTAGTTAGATGGAATTCCAGTATAAACAGAAAGTTATAAAAAAAATTAAATATAATCATAGCATATTACTTGAATAATATTTATAGAGTCATAATATGGAAACAGTGAATCCTATTTAATAAAAGACTAATATGCTAAGTGTCCAGTCATCTGGTGGCCCATTCAACCAATAAAAGTGTAATATTCTAATGATATACTAAGGCCACTCAACCGCTCACTATGACGTGCACTGACCACCAGGGGGAAGATGCTCTGACCAGTAGGTGAGCTTGCTGCTGGGATCTGGTGGATCTGGACTGAGTGAGATGGGCCGGACATGCCCTGGAGCCCTCCCGCAGTCCCTCCCCAGCTGGCCAACCTCCAGTGTTCCACCTTGGCCCTGACTGTGCACCAGTGGGGTCCCTTGGCCTGGCCTTGCACCCTCTCCCAATCCAGGACCCCTCGGGGGATGTTGGAGAGCCAATTTCAGCCCAATCCTGCAGGCCAGACCAAGGAACCCCCCACTGGAGTATAATATAATAAATATAAGATAAATCGTATTTGGAGAATAATGAAGGGTGAGAGATGGTGTATAATTGAGTTAATATCCTAATCCACCATAGTAAAAAGTCAATGGCTATTGAATCAAGTAATAGGGTTATATTATACATATTTTTGGGAATATAGAGGCATATTTGGAGAATAAAGAGTGAAAGAAAGCAAAGACATTGCTTTTGGTGAAAATGATGAGGAAGATAAAAGGAATGAGGGACTGTTGTTTTGGTCATAACCCTTATAGTCTTATTTGACTTTTTAACCAATTTGAATGTAATCTTTCATAACAAATGGAAAAATTTAAAAAAAATTCCAAAGCCTCCAAAGATGCCTGACTTTCAGACCAAACCCATGTGCCCTGTTGGGCTCTTCTCGGTGGTCAGCCTTCTCTCCACGGGCTCTGTGCTCTCTTTGACTCCCATCCTTTACCTGTAGGATAAGGACCCTTCTGGTTTCCTCAAAGTCTAAACAAGAAGCACCAATCACAGAACATGAAAGTTAGGAATGCCCTTTAGAGATCACTCTATACACTTCTTCCTGTTTTACTGATGAGGCAATAGAAGCTGATGGTGGGCCCAAAGCACAGCTTATTAGTTTTGGTGAATCTTGGGTCTCCTGACTCTGTGATGGGTGTTCTTTCCACTGCTACAACGTACTCCCTACTGTAAGTTCATTCTGGCCCATGTGAATATGTCCCTTCATGCCACCCATTCTTTCAGTGTCCTGCTTTTCCAACTGCCCTCAGACCCATGCAGTTTTGGAATTGCTTTTCAGGCATTTGGCCTGTGGAAAGTCCTGTGCAACTTACCCTGCCCTCTGCTGCCCTCTTCTGGTGACAGATGGTCTTTGCTGTTTCCCCTTCTGGCTCCACCAGCCACTAAAATGTTACTTTGGCACTTCTGGGCTACCTCTCAGTTAAGAAAATCCTTTGTTTCAGGGCATGATTGTGCCCTCTGACCTGTGTTAGTCCATGGCCTTGCTTGCTACTTAAATGGTGAGCCTTGAAAGGATAGTGAGACATTAGAAGGTACTTCGTTAGAAATGCAGAATCTTGGGCCTCACTCTACATTTACTAAATCAGAATCTGCAGTCTAACTAGATACCAAAATGATTCGTTGCACATGAATGTTTGAGAAATGAGGCTCTAGTTTAAACTCAACTAACTTCAGGAAAAATGGAGATCAATCTTATCTACTTGGTAAGTATCTCTGATCACTCTAATATCTGCTCCAGTCCTGTCACCTGGCAATGATGAATTCTGCCCCAGGTGTCTTTTCATTTCAGTCAGGATGGTTGTCTACAATATCTGCTCCAGTCCTGTCACCTGGCAATGATGAATTCTGCCCCAGGTGTCTGTTTCATTTCAGTCAGGATGGTTGTCTACAATAACAGAGAGTAGGAAGTACCATAAATGTAACTTTAAAATAAAAAATTCACTAAATTAAAATTAACTCATATTTTAACTTTCCATATATTTCCCCACAATTATTAACAGAAATGTCATGTTTTGGCTTTGAAGATAGACTAACATTATTCTATATTTTTTACCAAATCTATTTTTTCAATAATTTATAAAATCTGTTTCTACTAGAGGCCCGGTGCATGAAAATTGTGCATGGGGGGGGGGTCCCCTTAGCCCAGCCTCCACCCTCTCCAATCTAGGACCCCTCGGGGGATGTCCCACTGCCGGTTTTGGCCCGATCCCTAAACTGGCAGTTGGACATCCCTTTCACAATCCTGGACCACTGGCTCCTAATCCCTCACCTGCCTGCCTGCCTGCCTAGTTGCCCCTAACTGCCCCCCTCCGCTGGCCTGGTCACCCCCGACTGCACCCCCACACTGGCCTGGTCACCCCTAATTGCGCCCCCCCTCCCCTGCCAGTGTGATTGTGCTGGTTGCCTCTTATTTCCGCCCCCTGCCAGCCTGGTTGCCCCCAACTGCACCCCCTGCTGGCCTGCTGGCCTGGTCGCCCCTCACAGTCCCCCTGCTGGCCTGGTCACCCCACGCAGCCTGCTTGTTCAGTTGTTTGGTCATCCCTCACTAACCCCCCTACCGGCCTGGTTGTAGGCAGCCATCTTGTGAGGGCGTGAGGGTTAATTTGCATATTACCTTATATAATATCTTTATTATATAAGATAATTGCAATGGTATGTTGGAAACATTAGTCTGGTGGGGTTTCAGGATGCAAGCAATGGAATGTATTACTACCTGAAATGTCCTCTGTGTTCTCCTGCACAGCTTCATCCATTCTCAGGCATTCAGTTAGCAAAGGTTTACTGAACACCCACTAGGAGCCAGGCACTGTGTTAGGTGCTGAGAAATAATTCAGGGCAGATATGGTTGCTGCTTTCATTGATCTCCAGTCTCATGAGGAAAACAACCATTTAATAAATTGTGATTTATAACAATAGTATCAAGTGTCTAAAGAGAAAGTATAGAATGATGGAAGATCAAGTTGGCTTCAAAGAAAAAGATGACACCTAACGAATATTGGAATAGGTGATGATGCCATTTAGCACATGAAATTCCAGAAGGGAGACCATCAAAATCATGAAGGGTATTTCTAGTGGAACAGGAATGTTTTTCCTGTAGGCAGATATGTACAGGGTCACGTACTTTCACTTCTTGGGAAAGATGATAAATAGAGTGAAATATGTGATTTTCTATAGATGTTTGGGCAATTTTTTCTGTAAGATTTCTCTTTGCCTTTTTTTGCACCTACTATTTTGTGTTTCTGTGTACAAGAAAAAAAGTGCTTCTATTATAACCGGTGGCAAAAGCCAGCCAGGCTGACGTCTTCGCCTTTGCTGTAACTGTCAATTCCTTACAGTAGATGCTCATTGTGGGGGTGGGGGTTGCAGACACAATAAAATGAGGTGAAGCTGCAAAGGAAGCAAGAGACAGAGAAGGTGGCTACATTGACATTTAAAATGTTCTATTTTCTGCGGAGGCCTCACAGCAAGTTAACCCCCGAGAGCCATGTTCACAGGCTCATTAAGAGGTTGAAGCTGGAACAAACCTCCAGAGTTATTGGCCTATTTCTCATTCTACTCTTGCCCTGGTTGGAGAGACAGAGAATCATATTTATAATGACAGCTTTACATTGGAAGAGACTGAATAAACTTAAGTGGAAACAGAGGCCCAAGAGCTAAAATAACACGAGTTTTGGAGAAAAAATAAATGTATATTTTTGCAGGTCCCAGTCTCAGTACATTATATATGAAATTTGCATCAGCTCAGTCACTCCACAGCACAGAGCAGACTCTGCACCACACATCTCCCCAAGAGCACTTCAACGTAAGGAACTTAAAACCGTCCTGGTGAGCGTCCCCAAACAAAATCATCCCCAAAGGTAGCCAGTATTTAACTGCACTGGCAGGTTCTCACTGGCTGTGCCTTTGCATAAAAAAAAAAAAAAGTTCTTAATCTGGCATGGGCCAGTATTGTAATGCCCAAATCTGCTCTTTGTTAAAGGCATATGGTGCTTGGTACTATGTAACTCTGGAGAACAGCTATCAGTGTAAATGCGGTTCAGGCCTGCTCAGGAAGAGCTTGCATTCTAGTCAAAGAGCTAAGATACATACTATTGAGTAAATAATTCAGGGAAAATGGAATGAAGTCTTATTGTGGTACAATTGAATAGTAATATTTATTAAGCACCTACTAGGTACCAGCTTCTGTACTAATTTGCTCTAATGTGTATTAACTCATTTATCCTGACAACAATCCTATGGGTTAGGAGCAATTATGAAGAAGAGGAAACAAAGACACAGAAGGTTTAGCACCGTCTAGGTAGAGGAACAGAATGCACATGGGGGGCTTCAGGCAGGGTGAGTGGAGGGCAGTAAAGAGGCACCAGATTGGAGGCCAGCAGGTTCCAGTGGAAAGAGAAGGGGCTCCAGGGTTATACCCCATTTCAGTTCAAGTTCTAGCTCAGTCACTCGCTTGATCAACTTGACTGAGTCTTAGTTTCTTCATCTGTCTATTGGGAGGAAACCAATATTCTCATCACAGGGCTGTTAGCAATAAAGATATTATACATATAGTCTCTAGTACAGAAACTGTCATACTGTGGGTACCCAGTAAAATGAAGGATTATTTTATTTTTTTAATTGAATTTATTGGGGTGACACTGGTTAACAAAATTATACAGGTCTCAGGTGCACAATTCCACAACACATCATTTGTACACTGTATTGTTGATTCACCACCCCAAGTCAAGTCTCCATCCATCACCATTTATCCCCCTTTACCCTCCTCCAGCTCCACCCCACAATCACCACACTGTTGTCCATGTCCATGACTTTTTTCTCTTTTTTGCTCAATCTGTCCACCCCCCACCTGGCACTCCCTTCCATTATACCCCAACAATAGTCAGCCTGCTCTCTATCTATGAGTCCGTCTCAATTTTGCTGGTTGGTTCATTCTGTTTATTAGATTCCACATATGAGTGAAATCATATGGAACTTGTCTTTCTCTGACTGTCTTTTTTCACTTAGCATAATGCTATCCAGGTCCATCCATGCTGTCAAAAAAGGGTAAGATTTCCTTTTTTTTTTTTTTTTTAATGGCTGAAGAGTAGTCCATTGTGTAAATGTACCACAACTTTTTTAGTCACTCATTTACTGAGGGATACTTGGGCTGCTTCCAAATATTGGCTATTGTAATAATGCTGCAATGAACATAGGGTGCATATATTCTTTTGAATTAGTGTTTTGGGTTTCTTTGGAAAAATTCCCAGAAAGGAATCCCTGGGTCATAAGACAGTCCATTTTTAATTTTCTGAGGTAACTCCATACTGCTTTTCACAGTGGCTGCACCGGTCTGCGTTCCCACCAACAGTGCACAGGGGTTCCTTTTTCCTCACATTCTTGCCAACACTTGTTTGTTGATTTATTGATGATAGCCATTCTGACAGGCATGAGGTGATACCTCATTGTGGTTTTATTTGCGTTTCTCTGATGATTAGTGAAGTTGAGTATCTTTTCATATGTCTATTGGCCATCTGTATGTCCTCTTTGGAGAAGTGTCTATTCAGGTCCTTTGCTCATTTTTTTAAAAATTGGATTGTTTGTTTTTGTGGTGTGAGTTTAAGTTCTTTATAAATTTTGGATATTAACCCTTTATCAGATGTAGCATTAGAGAATATGTTCTCCCATTCAGTGGGTTGTATTTTTTTGTTGATGGTTTCCTTTGTTGTGCAAAAGCTTTTTAGTTTGATGTAGTCCCATTTGTTTATTTTTTATTTTGTTTCCTTTGCTTGAGGAGTATATCAGAAATATATTGCTATAAGAAATCTCCAACATTTTACTACCTGTGTTTTCTTCTAGAATTTTTATGTCTTCGAGTCTCACATTTAAGTTTTTTATGAGTTTATTCTTGTGTGCAGTAAAAGAAGGTGGTCTAGTTTCATGTTTTTGCACAGATGTGTCCAATTTTCCCAACACCATTTATTGAAGAGACTGTCTTTAGCCCATTGTATGTTTTTTTCCTCTCTTGTCAAATATTAATTGACTATAAAGGCCTCTCTCTATTCTATTTCATTGATTTATTTACTGGTCTGTTTTTATGCCAGTCCAATGCTGTTTTGATTACTCTGGCCTTGCAGTATAGTTTGCTATCAGGTAGCATGATTCCTCCAACTTCGTTCTTCTTTCTCAAGATTGTTGTTGCTATTCAGGGTCTTTTGTGGTCTCATATAAATTTTTGGAATATTTGTTCTAGTTCTGTGAAATGTGCTATTGGTATCTTGATGGGAATTACATTGAATCTATACATTCTTTGAGTACTATGGATATTTTAATGAAGTTAATTCTTTCTGTACATGAACATGGTATATGCTTCCACTTATTTGCATATTTTTCAATTTTTTTCTTCAGTGTCTTATAATTTTCTGAGTACAGATCTTTTACATCCTTGGTTCAATTTATTCCTAGGTATTTTATTCTTTCTGAAGCTATTGTGAATGGGATTTTCTTATTGTTCCTTTCTGATAATTCATTATTGGTATAAGAAAGGAACTGATTTCTGGGTATTTATTTTGGATCCTGCTACTTTACTGAATTCATTTAGTAGTTTTAGTAGTTTTTTGGTAGAATTTTCAGGGTTCTCTATGTATAATATGATGTCATCTACAAATAATGACAGTTTTACTTCTTCCTTTTCAATTTGGATGCCTTTTATCTCAGGAAGCTATTACATTATTTAAAAGTGTGGTAGGAGAAGTGGCAACTCATACAAGACAGGGAGATGAGCGCAGATCATGAGACCTTGCAAGTCGACATGTTACAGTAGCAGCTTAGAAAGTGAAACCACAACTTTCAGGCCAGTTTTTCGAACAAGGTTATTTAATAGGCAGTGATCGTAACAGTGGGCAACAACAAGTTTGTTTTATTCATTTTCTAATGAAATCGATCTGGGAGTAAAATTTCAGAATGCATTCGGGGGCACTAAAGTATTGTTACCTGATTCTCTTGATTCAGTTTACGTATATTTTTGTGTATTTTGCATATGTGTATGCAGGTTCATGACATATAAACTATTTGGTGCTGTGGATTGAGGTTAAAAAAAAGTCTAAAAGTCACTGCTTTAGGTGGTATCTTCCTCTGCTAATTCCAGATGTCCTGATAGATGATGTTGCCAATAAGACCCATGGCAGTTTTGACATGCATGGCCCTGCAGTAGGTGCAGATTATGAACCACGGCAGGGTGAGACTGTGTGGGAGGTTTCTCTTGGCTTTATCCAAACAGCAGGAGCCCAGAGGAGTTTCTTTGGAGGAGCCACACTTTACTGCTTTGACCTCACCACGTGGTGAAACTTGTTTGAAACCTGGCTAACAACTTTTACAAGTCTTTTGGAAAATTTGTGTCAGTTCAAAACTTCCTAAAGAAAATAAAACATGTGGGAAGTAATCATTCTTGTAGAAACACTATTTTGAATTTTGTTAAAGGGGAAGAATTTTCCCCTAAGTGTTTCCCTCCCCCCGCAACCAGCAGTACCTTTTAACCTGTTCAATAGGTTGTGTCCCTGGAATTTCCTCATTCTTACAGGGCAAGAGCAGGTTCTTCCTGAATTGTTGTTAATGGCAACCATGAAAGAAAAAGAAAAGGTGAAGGGTGGGAAGTTGGAGGGGGCAATGTAAAATATATTTTAATAATTACCAGTTGATAATGTCAACCTGAAAAGAATCTTATCCTGAATGGTTTCATAATTGAGGTTCTGTTTGCTCTCAACCACACAGGATGCCATTCTATTCCCTCTAGTACACTCCAGCACTCCTCGTCGCTCCATGTGGAAACAGTCACCTTGGTTCACATCTGTCCTCTCTAAGGGCTGCAGTGGCTGCCAGGACCCTTCTCACTATTTATAGTTGCTTCATTTTACCATTTTTGTATTTTCAGTATCTAAAGCCTGCTCTGTTCAATATTATAACTACTAGCCACATGTGCCTATTGAGCACTTAAAATGTGACCGACTAGTCCAAATTGAGATGTGGATTTCAAAGACAGTATGCAAAATGCATGTAACATATAGTTTAGATATATTGGGTTAAATATAGCTCATTATTATTAACATATTTTTAAAGTTAATTTTACCTATTTGCCCTGGATAGTATGACTCAGTGGTAGAGCATTGGCCTGAACACTGAAGGGTGGTGAGTTCAATTCTCAGTCAAGGGCATGTACCAGGGTTGCAGGTTCATCCGGTTGGGGTGTGTGCATGAGGCAGCCAGTTGATGTGTCTCTCTCCCATCGATGTTTGATGTTTCTCTCTTTCTCTTTTCCCTCTCCTCTCACTCCCTTCCACACTCTCTAAAAATCAGTGGAAAAAAATATCCTGAGGTGAGGATTAACAACAAAAAAACTGTACCTGTTTCTTTTAAAATTTTTATGTGACTACTGGAAGAATTTAAATTATCTTCATAGCTTACATTATATTTCTGTCAGACACTACTCATCTCAATTGTCCTCTGTATCCCCTACTTAACAAAGTTGACTTTATTCATTACTACTGTGCACCAGGCTGGTGAACAGGACATGAGCCACTCCTCTGTATTTGAATGTGAAGTTCATTCTCTGCTTAGGGAGTCTGAGCCTTTTAATGGTCCCTGCCAGAAGCTCATCCCTTCAGCTCAAGGTCAGTGGGATGTTTTGGCTCACACACAGATGTCTCATTTTCTTGGCTGGCTGTGTGCCAGCTTGCCTGCTGATGGGTTGCACTGTCTCTCAGGCACCAAAGTCAATGTTACCTTGTTCCCCTTCAGATCCTCGTGAGATAGTCCATGGGGAGCTTTTTGACCTAAAAGGCTTGGCGAAAGGCCTGTGAGTCTTTAGAAATGGTTCCAGAAGCCTCAGGTAAACAGTGTGATTTGGGTAAGAAAGAAAATATCTTTTATCACCCACTCAGATTCTAAACACAGAAATCTGACCAACCCTGCTGCTATCCCTGCACCCTCTTGGCTTGACTTAAAAGTCACTTTATACATGCTTGTTGTCTTACATATTTTGAGTAAACTTGTTAGATGCCCAACCAAATCCTGGATTATGAATTACTTTAAATGATGAACAAAGCAGAAAATGTAAAAGTAATGGTTCATTTTACTGACCAGATTGGATATCTGTGCCAAATATTTTCTAAAAACATATTTTTATTGATTTCAGAGAAGAAGAAGAAGAAAGAGGGAGAGAGAGAGAGAGAGAGAGAGAGAGAGAGAGAGAGAGAGAGAGAGAGAGAAACATCAATGATGAGAAAGAATCATTGGAACCAGCAGCCTCTTGGTTCACAGGCCAATGCTCAACCAACTGAGTCACACTGGCCAGGGCTTTTTACCCACATTTTCATCACTCTATATAACATTTAACCAAAATATAGATTATAATAACAAAACTAACTAGTGTAAATAAATTTGAGAAAAAACACAATTGAGTCTTGGCAAACAAATAACTGGGATACAAATCTGCCCAGAATTGCTGCCTGCTAGCATTCAGCTGGCTGAGGGCTTTCCTTGGTGCATTTTCAGAAGGAATGGGGAACATCTGTTAACCAGCAAGCTGGATAAGTGGAGATCAGCTGGTGTGACTCCAAGAGAGCAGAGGCCAAGCATTTAGCTCTCAGATAATTAGCCTAGACAGAAAATATAAAGGCCTCAAATATTGTCCTCCAACAATATTGCTTAAATGTTTTATGTGGGCTTGATGGGAGCTGGACAGCAGCTAATTCCACACTGTGCTCAAATCGTCCTTTTTCAGGGTAAGGTTCTGTGAATGGCAGCCCTGACCTAGTTGTCCTGAAGGCCCATCTGGAACAAGCCAGTTCATGGTGATGGTAAGGCCATCAGAAGCAGGACTCCCGGAGGAGCTAGTCAAAGCTTCCCTGCCTAACTAGTGATATTTAAGTGACAGAATAGGACAAAGTGTTTTGCCCATATATGATACAAAGAATTAATATTCAGCTGTATAGAAAGCTCCTGCATATAGGTAAGAAGGAAAACCCAATTGTCAAAGGGGAAAGTAACTGATTAGGTAATTTACTCAAGAAGTTCTTAGGGAATGTAGATTAAAATAATTCATTGGATTAACAAAAATTTCAAAGTCTTACAATATCCAGTATTAGTGGGTCAACAGGCATGCCTACATTATTAATAATGTTTTTGAAGGACCAACTCACAGCATTCACTATTCAGAAAGTAGATCTGAGAGTCTTCTAGGCCAGTGGTCGGCAAACTCATTAGTCAACAGAGTGGCAAACCGCGGCTCGCGAGCCACAGTTTGCCGACCACTGTCCTAGGCGCCAGCAGCACTCTAAAGAATGGGATTATAACAGTATAAAAACAAAACAAACAACAAGTCCTGCTCTTACAAAGTCACCTTTTAGTGGAGGGAGGTGGACAATGTATATTATAAAAGGCCAATGGCCATAACGCCATAATGACCAAACGATCAGTCATCAGGAGGTGCATGGAGAACCATTCGGGCCCTCACTCCACACCACCCGCCCCCCCTCAGGGCACCGGCAGCATCAGCGGAGCATCACAAGGCACCAGAAGTTTCCCCAGAGCATCACAGGGCGCCGGCAGTGTCTGCAGAGTGTGCGAGGTGTCATGGGGCGGCAGGCATGGCCCTGATGGCAGGCTAGGCCTAGGTGACCCTATACATGCATGATTTAATCATGTGGTGGGCCCCTAGTAAACAAATAAATATATGTCTGAAGTTGATAAAAGCTGAGAATAAGATAAATAATTGACAAGAAGACAGGTGGGTGTGGTACTATTTTATATAGGATGGTCAGTGATGGCCTTGGATAAGATGGTATTTGACTCTTTGCATGTATTAGGAGAATGACATATCTATATGCATAGGATCTGGAAGAGCTTCAAGACCTGTTGTTTACTGAAGGTAGTAAGTTATAGAAATGTAACTTGGGTATAATACCTTTATGTAAAAAGGTGTGTGTGTTTATTTAAATACATATAGTACAAAGATATAATATAATACTTACACAGAGAGGCACACACATACACACGCATATACAACAAATCCTTCACTCTGGTTATCTCTGAGGTTATGTTTGATTGCATAAGCTGTGATAAGAAGTAGGGGGACCATATATTATCTAGGTTTCATTTTTTTTAAATAAAAAGCAACATAAAATACTGAAAAGACACAATAACGTTTGGAAAATATAAGTTTAGTAGAAGATTTAATTGACAAAGCATATTAAAACATTTTTTTAAAACCAAGCATTTGGAGGCATAACCTTACAGAAAAACATCAGCAGGCTTAGAAAAGGAGAGAACACAGGCGCACGGTGGCTCAGAGTCCCAGAGGGAAGCACAGTTGGGAGCCGCGGTTCGCTCTCTGGCATCCCCAGAGGCCTTGGGCCCCTTAACCTCTCTAGCGGATGGCTTCAGACGAGGCAGGCAGCCCACCATTGGAGGGTGGGGCCCCTTGATTCGCTCTTCGGCCTCTCAGCACTTCTTAAATATCTGTGAAGGTTGAGAAATACACATTTAGTAATTAATCAGAATACAAAGGACTGACTAATGTGTGGTTTACAGGTCAGAGAACAAGCATGGGACAGCACAGAATTCCTCACAATAGAACTCAGATCTGACTCCACCATTTAATAGCCTTCACCTTTGTTAGTTGAAAAATAAACAGGTGTCCAGACTCCCACTGGGGTGCTGTTTGCATTTATGGAGAGAGGGCAAACAACGGACAGGCCCTCTTTCCTTTGCTGACATTTGCCTTAATAGAGCTGTACTATGGGTCCTCTGAAAATCAAGGGGTTTAGTTCTTTTTTAGGAAAGGTAAGTTTGCACATCTCAAAGTGAATAATTAACTTTAAAATAAATGACTAGACAATTTTAAGTCCCCAGAAAGCAACTTGCAAACTCTGCCTATTGTACTCCTTTCATTGTAAATGGCAGGTAGGAGCAATACATTTAATTTTGTTGAGTACAGATGTTCAACGACCTTGCCTGAACTTTTTCTGTTGAGAGACAGGAAACACAGAATTTCCTAATATCCCACTGGATACCCCTTTTCTTATTATAACCTCTCTCTTCCTTCCAGAATAATGTTACCAAGTAAGCCCAGGTATAAAATGACCCTGCCAGGGTCACTGTGCTTGAAGAGCTTTGGGACAAAGCCAGGTACATTCACAGGACACTCAGTCACCCCACGTCCTGACCGATCACATTCCCTCCTGGAGTATGGAGTGGCACACACCATTTGTCAAGTTGACCTCAGCAGGGTTTCTCCCACCCTTTAACCTTTCTCTTCTTCTCTGTCTTCTTTCTATTCATATTCCCTCTCTTCCTTCATTCAGTTCTTGTCTTCATTCTTATGCCCTGTTCTGAGCACTTCCTGTATTATTTCTCCACCTTGCTTCCTGTGGAGAACAGTCACCAACACTGTGTCTAAAATTTCATGTTTATTTTAATACCCTTTTGTGTGCTCAAAATAGACAGATCTATAGATGTGTCACAGAAGAAAAAAGTTATCATTCACCAAGCTACAGCAGGCTTAGTGTGATTGCCATTTTCCCGTGAAATCTTACTGACTGTTCTTTAAAAAATGCTTCATGACATCTTTGAGAAGTAACATTTTTGGGAAATGAGCTGTTATTTATTGGGAGAGATGCTTAAGTACTCTCATGAAAAAGGTCCAAGCAAGATTTGTCTCTGTCCCTGAGTGTTTAAGAATTTAAGCATAAAAGCAGTATGTTCCTGGGAGATGGGTGGCTTCAGAATTAAAATGCTTCTGAAGATTCAGAGGGATATTTTGGGAGGAGTTTTTGGCTAATAATTATTGTGACAGATGTTTGTATTTTCTGTACATAGGCATAGTGGTCAGGTTTTGAAGAGGGATCAAAAAACAAAAGAAAACAAAACAAAACCCTACAAAAGTGGTGGCTTCATGAAACTCATCTATTTTCCTGATCAGTATTGCTTCATTGTTGGTAAAATTAGAATATTATTGAGAATTTAGAATAATCTTGCTCTTTAATTTTAAAAAATTGGAGGCTGATTACTGCAGCCAGAAATAAACTTTAGGGTATTACTAATTCAGCTAAATCTCAGATGCCCAATTTGTGTTGGCTGCTGATAATATTATTCTAGTGAAGAAGGGTTGGAGAACTTGGGAATGATTAAGAAAATTGATTTTGCTTGTAACCTAATGATAACACTTGAGGATAATGAAAAACAGTAGCAATGTCCAAAGTCAAGATGGGTCGTTTAACACTGAACATTATTTAGCTCCTCCCCAGATCCACATCATTAAATGCTCAGCTACATGACAAAGAAATAAATGACTAATTAGTGCAGTCAAGGCTAACATTCTGGTCTAGCAGTTAGATTGGCAGGTTCTGGCCATGGCCTTGAGCCCTGCAGGATGCAAATACAGCAGTGTTGCCTGGTGTGCTCTTAAAGGGGTCCCAGATTGTCTCTCTTCAGGAGCAGTGATAGGAGAGGGGCACAAACAAGATCCATGTGGTGTCCCCACATCTCTGGCATCAACAATCCAAGCTGCATGTTCTTGCTAGTCTTTATCACCATCCACACTGTACCTAGAGTGTGTTTTCTTAGCATTTGTTTAATGAAATTGGCCATCCAAAGAAGTGTTGTGAAGGAGAGGAGGATGTATTTACTTCAATCTGTTTTTTAATTTGTGTAATGTCCCTAGCATTTATTTTCCCATAGGGATGCTGGCTTTCTAGGGAGAGGAGATCCTTTATTATCAGGGTAATTGAAAGAAACTAAAAAATGCAAATGATTTGTACCTATTAAGAAGGGAATAAAGAACAGAAAGTGTGTGGTTTCAAAATGGTGATAGAGTAAGTGGAAGCTACATTGACATGCTTTCAGAAACAAACTGGAATTACAACTAAAATACAGAAAAGCCATCTTCAAACATCAACTGAAGACTAGCTGGAGAAAACTCTGATAACCAGGGATAGAAAGTGGAGATGGCATAGAGACTGTTAGAAATTGCAGAGCGCAAAAGGCCTGGCCGAGCTCCCACAGACAGCAGCTGAGGTTATGGAGGTATATTTCAGCTGTGTGAGATTCCCAATGAGAACTCTGGGGTCTAAACCCCAAGCTGTGCTCCCTAGCCCAGAGCACCAGAACTGAGAAAGGTTGCCACAGAACATCTGGCTGTGAAAAGCAGCAGGGTTGCTATTTTCAAGGGAGAAACAGCTGGAAATGCAGGCCCCCTCTTAAAGGGCCAATGTAAAAAAAATTTTGTGTAGCCACTCACCTGGGGCTCCAGCAGAGGGAGGGCAGAGTGGACTGGAGCTATGTGAGCAGAAGCCAGGGTTGAAGACTCTGAAGTTATAGGTCAGAAGGCAGACACCCCAGTTTCCTGTGCCGAGTCATTCCCTCCTACTGAAGAGGATATCTTTCTCCTGCAGATGTTTACCATCAAGGCAGCTTTTGCCTGAGGAGGAAGCAATTGTCCCATCCAATTGGAAAACCACTTCCCTACCATCTGGAGTTTCTGAGGCTCATTAAGAGACCAAGAATAACAATTAGCCTGTAGACAGAAGCAATTGCTTCACCCTGTTGGAAAACCTCCCACCCCACCTCATGGTTAACAGCCTGAGAGCTAATCAAGAATGAATAACAATTTGACATCAGGCAGAGGCAGATCTTTGAAGGCTTTGAGTCTTTGCTTGATCTAATCCTAGGTTCAGGGTTAGGAAAAGCAGACCTTGGTGTACATCTTGGTCCTTTCCAAAGGTACCCACCCCAGCAAGAGGGAGCCATAAGCAGTACTCAAACAGAGTACTCGGGGCCAGTCAGAAACAGTGTCTGACATTGTCCTGCACTAGAGATTTAGAGTTGTAGCAGATCTCCCTCACACAAAGACACAAACCCAGACAGGCAGCCAAAATGGGGAAGATAAAAAATAAAATAGCCTCAAATAAAAGAACAGAGAATTCTCCAGAGAAAGACCTGTATGAAATGGAGTTAAGAAATTTATACAGTTCAGAATAATAATGGCAAGGATGCCCAACAGCATGAGAAAAGGTATGGTAACTATGAAGAATGATATAGCACTAATAAAGAACACATAGGAAGGAATAGATAGCAGATTAGGGGAATCTGAAGATTGGATCAGTGAATTAGAAGATAGGGTAGAAAAAAATCACTCAATGATAGAACCAAAAAGGCAAAACAATTAAAAAACAGGAGGAAAACTTAAGGGACCTGTGGGACAACATGAAACATAACATTTGCATCATAAGAGTGCCTGAAGGGGAAGAACGTGAGCAATGGATAGAGAACCCTTTTGAGGACATAATGGCAGGACACTTCCCTAACCTGGTGAAGAAAAAAGTCACACAAGTTTAGGAGGCACAGAATCCCAAATAAGAACACAACAGGCCCACCCCCCAGACACATCATAATTAAAAGCCAAAAATTAAAGACAAAGAGAGAATATTAAAGGCAACAAGAGAAAAGCAATTTGTTACCTACAAAGGAGCTCCCATAAGGCTGTCAGCTGATTTTTCATCAGAAATTCTACATGCAGTATTCAAGGTGATGAAAAGCAAGGATCTGAAACCAAGATTACTATATCCATCGAGGTTCTCATTCGAAATAGATGGTGAAATGAAGAACTTCCCAGACAAAAAAGGCTAAAGGAGTTCATTACCACTAAGCCAGCACTGCAAGCAATGCTAACTGGACTGCTGTAATGAGAAGAGATGGAGTGTTTAAACATAAACATAAGCATAAAGAATTAAATGAAAATAAATAAGTACCTATCCATAATAAGCTTAAATGTAAGTAGATTAAATGTTCCAATAAAAAGACATAGGGTAGATGAATGGATACAAAAACATGACCAAAATATATGCTGTCTACAAGAATCTCATCTCAGAACAAAAGACTCACACAGGATGAAAGTGAAGGTATGGAAAAAATTGTTCCATTCAAATGGAAACAAACAAACAAACAAAAAAAACTGGGCTAGAAATACTCATATCTGACAAAACAGACTTCAAAATGAAGGCCATAACAAAAGACAATAAAGGTCACTACATAAAACTAAAGGGATCAATCCAACAAGAGGATATAATCCTGGTAAATATATGCACCCAATATAGGAGCACCTAAATACATAAAAAATCTTCTGGAGGACATTACAGGAGAGATTGACAACAATACAATCATAGTAGGGGACTTTAACACCCTGCTGATGTCACTGGATAGATCTTCCAGACAAAAAAATAACAGGGAAACAGTGACTCTGAATGATACATTAAATCAGATGGATTTAATTGACATTTATAGAACATTTCACCCCAAAGTTGTAGAATATACATTCTTCTCAAGTGCACATGGGTCATTTTCAAAGATAGACCACAATGTTAGGACATAAAACAAGTATCTACAAGTTCAAGAAGATTGAAATCATATCAAGCATCTTCTCAGATCAGAGTGAAATAAAATTAGAAATCAACTACATTAAAAACACCCAGAAACATTCAAACACATGGAAGCTAAACAGCATGTTATTAAACAATGAATGGGTTACCAATGAGATCAAGAAAGAAATAAAAATATTCCTGGAAACAATTGAAAATAAACACATAACAATTGAAAATCTCTGGGACACAGCAAAAGCAGTCTGAGACAGAAGTTCATAGCACTACAAGCCTATCTCAAAACAAAACAAAAACAAAAACAAAAAATAAACTATTTAACCATACAACTTAAAGAATTGGAAAGAGAACAACAAGAAAAGCCCAGAGTAAGTAGAAGGAAGGGAATAATAAAGATTAGAGCAGAAATTAATGACATAGAGACTAAAAAACAATACAAAAGACCAATGAAACTAAGAGCTGGTTCTTTCAAAAGATAAAGAACCTTTAGCCAGACTCATCAAGAAACAAAGAGAGGACTCAAATAAAAAAATTAGAAACCAAAGTGGTGAAGTAACAACTGACACCACAGAAATACAAAGGATTGTAAGAAGATATTATAAACAACTATATGCCAACAGGCTGGACAATGTAGATGAAATGAACAAAATCCTAGAAAATGTAGTTTGCCGAAACAGAATCAGGAAGAATCGGAAAACCTGTATAGGTTAATAACAATTGATAAAATTGAAGCAGTAATAATAATAATAAAAAAGGCCCTGTTCTGGATGTCTTCACAGGGGACTTTTCCAAACATTTGAAGAGCTAACACCTTTCCTCCTCAAACTATTCCAAAAATCCAAGAGGAAGGAACACTTTCAACATCTTTCTATGAGGCCAGCATTATCTAACATGACAATCAGATAAAGACGCTACAAAGAAAGAGAATAACAAGCTAATATCCATGAGGAATATAGATGCTAAATCCTCAACAAAATATTAGTAACTTCGACCTAGCAATATATTAAAAAGATCATACACCATGGCCAAGTGGGATTTATTCCAAGGATAGAATGCTGGTACAATATTCACAAACCAATGAACATGATATATCACATAAACAAACTGAAAGACAAAAATCACTTGATCATATCAGTAGATGCAAAAAAAAGCATTCAACAAAATCCAACACCCATTTTTAATAAAAACTCTCATCAAAGTGGGAATAGAGGGATTATACCTCAACATAATAAAGGCCATGTATGACAAACATACAGCCAACATCATACTCAATGGGTAAAAACTAAAATCATTTCCCTGAAGAACAGGAACAAGATAGGGATGTCTACTTTCACCACTCATTCAACCAAGTATGGAAGTGTAGCTATACAGTGATCAGACAAGAAGAAGATATAAAAGGAGAAAACAAAACTGTTATTATTCACAGATGACATAATACTCTACATAGAAAACCATAACGACTCCACCAAAAAACCTCTAGATTTAATAAATGGATTCAGCAATGTAGCAGGATACAAAAGTAACACTCAGAAATTGATGGCATTTTTATATAGCAATAATGAACTCTTACAAGTAGAAACTAAACAAATAATACCATTTACCATTGCAACAAAAAAAATTAAGATACTTAGAAATAAACTTAACCAAGGAGGTAAAAGACTTGTACTCAGAATACTATAGGACATTGCAAAAAGAGATAGAGGAAGATATAAACAAGTGGAAGAATATATCGTATTCAGAGATTGGTAGAATTAACATCATTAAAATGTCCATAGATTCAATGCAATCTCTACTAAATTACCAATGGCATATTTCACAGATCTAGAACAAATACTCCTAAAATGTATATGGAACCAAAAAAGACGCTGAATAGCTGCAGCAATCTTGAAAAAGAAGAACAAAGTTGAAGGAATCACAATTCAGATATCAAGTTATACACAAAGCCACTGTACTCAAAACAGCCTGGTACTGGCATAAGAACAGGCATATAGATCAATGGAATAGAACAGAGAACCCAGAAATCGAACCAAGCCAATATGCTCAATTAATATTTGACAAAGGAAGCAAGAGCATACAATGGAGTAAAGACATTCTCTTCAGTAAATAGTGTTGGGAAAATTGGACTGATACATTAAAAAATGAAATGAAACTAGACCACCAACTTATACCTTACACAAGAATAAAGTCAAAATGGATAAAAGACAATACTCTCCAGATCCCTCCATGCTGTCTTACCAGCAGTGTACTAGGATTCCCTTTTCCCTACATCCTCACCAGCACTTGTCATTTGTTGACGTTAGCCATTCTGACAGGTGTGAAGTAATACTCATTGTCGTTTTAATTTACATCTCTCTAATGATTAGTGACTTTGAACATTTTTCATAAGCTCTTGGCCTTCTGTATGTCCACTTTGGAGAAGTGTCTATTTAGGTCCTTTGCCCATTTTTTAATTGGATATTTGTCTTCCTTTTATTAAGTTGTATGAGTTCCTTATATGGTTTGGATATTAACCATTTATCAGATGTGTCATTGCCAAATATGTTCTCCCATACAGTGGGCTCCCTTTTCATTTCGTTGATGATTTATTTTGCCATGTAGAAGCTTTTTTAATTTTGATGTACTCCCATTTCTGTATTTTCTCCTTAGTTTCCTTTGTCCTAAGAGTTATATCCACAAACATATTGCTACAAGAGATGTCTTAGATTTTGCTGCCTATGTTTTTTTCCTAAGGATTTTATGGTTTCACAAGTTTCATTTAAGTCAGAACAAAATAAATTGATGAGCAAAATAGGTCCAGAGACATAGAAGCATGGATCAGACTGCCGAATTTCATAGGGAAGGAGGCGGTCAGTGGGTGGATGGAAGAGATTAACCGAAGAACTTGTATGTATCTATGCATGACCCATGGACACAGAGAATAGGGCGGTGAAGGCTTGGGGCAGGAGGAGAGGATGGGCTATAACGGATCAATGGGAGAAAAAAGGCAACGTATGTAATACTTTGAACAATAAAGATTTTTTAAGAAACACAAAAGAACACTTTGGGGGGTCCATTTAGTCAGAACCCATTCTAGCAGGTCAGTTCAGGGGTAGTCGCAGATGTAAAGGAGCTCTATCAAGGCTCTAGCCAGAGCAGCCTCAGGCTTGCTGACGGTGTAACGGACGCCAGTTTTAGGAGCAGATGTGTGTCTTCTAAGAACCAGGCGCTCTCCTTATACTTAATTCTGAAGTCTCCACTTGGCAACTCCAAAATAGTGAACGCTTATCAATGCCACTATGATTGACACTTTATTTGTGCCTCTGTGTGCTTTTTCAATGTTTCTCCAAAGAGTGGTGGTTTGTAATAAAGTTCATTTAAAAATAAGTGTTGGCCATATTTGCTGGGTAATAGAAAACTTCACCTAGCTTCTGAGGATCATCATGAGTGGTTGTTAAACTTATGCACAGACGACCATTAGATATTAACTGTCTAAATAGTGGCCAGTTCTGTTTTTGTGTTTTCACCTCCCAGGGCACTTTAATCAAAATTCCATCATCGGAAGAGTCCTTGTAGCATACAATGCTAGGATGGGCCTGCCAACTTGGCTCTACAACTGTAATTTCCATAGACTTGCCCCTCAAACACCACATAAGAAAGTAAGATATAGCATATTTGGCTTTATAAATTTATCCACTTAGTGACTTTATCTTCCAAATCAGTCACTACCTCTGTCCAATAATTAAACAGCCCAGAGTTAACAAAATAAATATCAGCCAGATGACATTCATTCAATGAGAAAGTTCTGGAGGAAACAGTTGATGGAGACGTGAATTAAAAGCTAGCATACTCCTCACAGTGGTGTGAGACATCAAAAAATGAGAACCTTCAAATCTGGCATCCAGTCTCAGAGAGAATAAAATCAGGGCTGAAGAAGCCAGATTGGATCTTGTTTGGATGACTTAAATTCAAAGGGCAACATGATTACGTACCTGGTTAAAAATGAGACTCCATTTCCAGAATATATTATTTTAAGCTAAAAAAACGAATGCAAGGTGCTAAAATTGTATATAATGTGCTACCTTTTGTGTATGATCAGGACAGAAAATGAGACTATATGTTTGATTTGATTGTATTTACATACACAAAAAACACCCTGGAAGGATAAGCAGAAACTACTAATAGTGAAGAGATGGGGACTTTTCAGAGTATCTATAACAATAAAAGTGTAATATGCTAATTAGGCCAGATGACCTTCTGGATGAAGCCATGGTGGTGGGGGTAGAGGCAGAAGCGGCCACTGTGGTGGGCAGGGGGCTGAGGCCCTTGCATGAATTTTGTGCATTGGGCCTCTAGTAGCTTCATATTGCTTTGATTTTTAAATCTTATAAATATATTACTTATTTAAAAAATGAAAAAACAAAAACATGATGAATTGTTTTTTGGATAACTGAAACCCAAATGGAATATTTGCTGGGAAATGTTAAAATGTGGTATTTTACTGTAAGGACAGCTTTGCGATGTGCTAGAAAGGTCAGAGGCCTGAGAAGAAGGGGACATGGGTTAAGGTCTCAGTTTTAGTTTTTCCACAACTTACTTTGACATCTTTTAACACTGGATTGGCAAATGGGCTTAATGTGTGAGGCCAATCATGTTTATGATTAAACTAGAAGCCAGATGTACACAATTCATGCAAGAGTAGGCCTTCTTTCCCCTGGCTGCTGGCACCGGCTTTCCTCTGGCACCTGGGACCTGGACTTCCCTCCAGCTGCCAGCAGGCACCCGGGACCCAGGATTCTCTTGCAGCCCTGACTTCATCCGGAAGGTTGTCTGGAAGGAAGTCCAGAAGGATGTCTGGTCTAATTAACATATTACGCTTTTATTATTATAGATATGAAGAAGTCGCCTGGAGCATTCTGCTAAGAAAGATGTTACGGCCATGTCCAGGCTCAGTAGAAGAGATTTCTTGAATTGGTTAGTGATCTCTGCCATGGATGTAGGATGGAAGAGTGACAACATGCATGCCTTTTATTTGTCCTCTTATTTTTCTTACTAGAGGCCGAGTGCACGACGTTTGTGCACTTGAGGGGGGCGTTTCTCAGCCCGGCCCTGCCCTCTCGCAGTCCGGGAGCCCTAGGGGGATGTCTGACATCCCCTGAGGGGTCCTTAGCGCTGCCTCGGAGGCGGGAGAGGATCCCCAAACTGACAATGTTTCTGTATACCCTTTGATACCGTACCCTTTGAAGTGTATATTTCCACCTTGCCTTGGGACAAATTGTACTAATAAAAGCAGGTTCCTTGGTCAAGGTGAGAGCCTTCTAGCTCCTTCAGCTAGAAGCCCCTCTGACCCCCAATGCCTTTCAAAAATATATTTCGTCCACAGACTTCTTCTTAATCATCTACGTGCAGCCCTTTCTCCAGAATGCTGAACCCTTTGTAAGGCTGGGAAAAAGAACCCTGGCATGAGGGGTCCTTAGCGCTGCCTTGGAAGTGGGAGAGGATCCCACCACTGCCGCTGCACTCACCAGCCAGGAGCCTGGCTTCTGGCTGAGTGGCACTCCCCCTATGAGAGCGCACTGACCACCAGGGGGCATCTCCTGCGTTAAGCATCTGCCCCCTGGTGGTCAATTTGTGTCATAGCAACCAGTCGTTCTGCCATTTGGTCGATTTGCATATTAGCCTTTTATTATATAGGATTTTTACTTTTAAAACATTTTCAATTACATTTCATACTTTATATTATTCTGTATTAGTTTTAGATGTACAGCACAGTGGTTAGACAGTCATGTAGTTTACAGAGCAGTATTTGTCCTTTCTTTATGCTTTTTGCTCACCGGTAAGATCAGGGGCTTAGACTAGAAGACTTTTAGCCTCTTTGTAGTTCCAAAATGTTAATCATAAACCAGCCAGGTTCACAAAAGGTAAAATGAAGGGGAAGGGCAGAGTACAGGCACCTGTGGTTCTGTAGTTAAGACGTGGGAAAGGTTGCCTTAAGTGGAATGTAAGAAACACTAAGTTTCAGGAAAGTTCCATCCAACTGTGAGCAGGCATCTGGGGCCAGGCTGAGGCAGTCTAGCATTTAGTACTCCGTAGTTGTTTGTCTGGGAGGTGGTTAGGGCAAAGGTGCACTTTCTTAGAGAAGATGCTCAAGGTGGTGCGTGGGTGAAATACCACAGGCTTCACATTCCCACTTTCTTCTGGAATATTATAACGAGTAAGAGGAGACTTGGACATCAGGCTGCCAGTCCCCCATGGTGCTGGGGAGAGCTAGTGACTGACAGAAACGGAGAGGGCTAGTCTCTCCTCAAAGTTTAGGTGGCATGACAGACTTTTGTGGCTTCTTTAGGGCCCAGCCAGTGGAAGCTTCTGGATCTTCTTGAAAAGGAGCTGGTCAGTCTACTTGCCTGTTCCTGATGAACTGCCTGACCTTCCTGTCTCCTTAAGTGTGAGAGCCACCGTCCTAGGCTGAGGCCAGGACCAGAGCAGGAAGCCAAATGTGGGTGAGGAAGGGGCTGTCTTCCCAGGAAATGCAGTAAAACATCACGTGGATCCCTTGAGGCCCGAGAGGGCTTCCTGGTGTGTGGAAACCTTCAGAGTCCCAAAGGGGCTCTTGATGCCAGGAGTCTGCAGAGATGTGAAAGATGCCTGGAGAACAGACCCCGAGCCCACGTGAGATGGCAATCTTCTGCCTGCTACCCGGACCCTCCTCTGCTCTGGAGCTGCTGGCAAAGCAGGCGGAAGCCAGCCATGCCAGCCCAAGCTCCTGCCTCTGCCTCTTGGGTGGGGACCCTCATCTCTCAGCATCCCAGTCTGATGCAAGCTTTGAGGATGCACTGTCCAATGTAGTAGCTGTTATTGGTGAAAATGGGGTATCCCCTTCCCCACTGGGTGCTTACAATATCTGGAGAAAAAGAATCTTCTGAGACTCACATGGGCGGATGAATGATTTTTATTTGTGTGGGATTACATCCCTGTGTTTGCAAAGTTCCATTTCCCTTACTCCAGTCCTGTAAGATGTGCAGCTGGGATTCAGTGGAGCTAGAAGCAAAGCCAGTGTCCAGAGTTTCCTTTCCATGTGGGAATCGGGTCCGGTTTAACGTCAGCTAGCTGCAGTCCATCAGTCCATTGTGTGGGGTCCACCGTGGGCCGTGTGGGCGAATGCAGGAGCACAGGGGCGTGAGAGCCCCTGAGACCAGGAGCATAGGAGAGCAAACTCCCTTGTTTAGGAGATTAAATATCCTAGGTTTTCTCGTGCTTGAGTGGCCACATCTACGCTGGCCATTCACCTGTTCCCAGGTGTGACTGAAAGACAAGTACCTTCTCTATTTCACCAAGACTTTACTGGGCATGAGTTTATTCTCTCTCGTCCAGGCCCTTCCCCCGTCAATTTGCAGGGAATGGGCCAGTGGTTCCCTAGGGAGAGTTAACCTGCAGCTTCCTGGCAAAACTGCACAAATGGCATGTCCACTATATTTGTGTCTCCTTGCTCCTTTAACCCTAATAACTGGGTTAAGTTACAATGGTATCTATCAGTAGCCATTGACCGCATGCGGCCACTTAAATTAATTAAGATTAAATAAAACAACCAGTTCCTTAGTTGCACTAGCCACATTTCAAGTGTTTAATAGCCATTTGTGTCTGGGGCTACTGAACTGGGTAGCACAGATAGCAAGTATTTCCATCATTGCAGAATGTTCTGTGGGTGCTGCTGCTCGGTAGCGTCTGTCTGGAAGCCACTATGGACAGGCAGACCCACAACAGTACAAAATAATAAATAGCAAACCTAAAATCAGATGACAGGGGCAAGCAAGGAATGTATATTTCTTCTTATGTGAGCTGTGAATAGGCCAAATTCACTAAACGAAAGAAAAGTTCAGATTGAGTTAAAAAAACATGCTATATGTTGTTTAAAGAAATTCATGCACTGCCAAGTGGACAATCAAGATTGAAAAGCTCTTGTAGATGAGAGATTTTCATGTAGCGTGGACTTTATATAGCTGTTCATTATCTAATTTTATGAGGGATGTTGCCAAGTTGAGGTGTTAGAGGAGAATCCAAATTGGGTTTGGGGTTCATGATAAAGGAAATGAACAAACTTGTGGTCCAAAGGCATCACTATCTTTTTGTGTTTCTCACTGGGGGCATTTTTCTGCTAGAGGTGGGAGAAGCAGAGGCGGTGGAGGAGGAATCAGTCCCTTTGAAATGTCTTGCCCCAGAGGCAGGCTTCTGCCAGCTGGAAGGAACCTGGGCTGGGGTGGCTGGGAGCACTCATCCCGCCTGTCATCTCTTTAAAACTCACCACGGAGCCTGTTCTGGTGGGGCCATTAGCATGCACAGCCCCTTGGGAACTTCGGGCCTTTCTACCCGCGCTAGTTCCCTCCCTCTGGGGCCTGGGACAGGCAGCTGGGGCCCATGCCTCTGGACCCAACAATAACATTTCCATTTGCATTGCCAGTCATGTTCATTTCTCAGGAGAGTCCTGTATATCTGAACGTCCTTCTCTTCTTCTGACGCTTCACAAGTTCTCGGGAGATTACAGCATAGACAAGAATGGGAATGGAAAAATTTGGAAGTATATTTGAACTATTATATAATATAAATCTAGCATAAATCAAGCTAAGAGATTTGAGTAAACCTGAGGTGCATAAGTATTTTCTTAGGATGCAAATACAGGAAAAACAAACACTGTTGGAAAAAAAATATACTTTTTTTTCCCCTGTCAGCCTTTCCCTTGTATCTAACTAATTCTGTGATGCCACCTATCAGATATTCAATATGTGGAATTAAATTAATGTCATTTAGAAAAATGAGTTATATCCACAAACCTGTATCTTAGAAATACAATCAAAGTCTTGGTCTGAGCTAAAATGATAAAACCCTAGCTAGTAAAAACTGAAATGATGTTTACCCAATTAGAATCATAGAAGCAAACAATTATTACCAGAGGCCCAGTGCATGGATTTGTGCACTGGTGGGGTCCCTCAGCCTGGCCTGTGGGGATCAGACCAAAACCGGCTCACCAACATCCCCCAAGGGGTCCCGCATTGAGAGAGGGTAGTTCTTGGGTGACACACCCCAGAATCGGGCTCCTTCCTCTCTGGTTCCAGGTGTATCACCTGAAAACCGGAGCTGCCCAGTCACCACAGCTTGACAGCTCCAGTTTTGAGTGTCTGCCCCCTGGCGGTCAGTATGCATCATAGCTACCTGTTGGAGCATCTGCCCCTATTGGTCATTGCACATCATAGCTACCAGCTGGTCAGCTGGTTGGTGGGTCACTTAGGCTTTATATATATAGATTACTTTTTGTAGTTCTTGGAGATGTGAGTGGAAGACTGCTGTTGACAAGCTGAGAAACTAAAATGACCTAGGTGTTTGGTGTTAACTCTTAACGTTTTCTCCTCCAGCCCAGGATATACTGGATTGCAGCCTGGAGTCCCCATCGGTTAAGTGATGACAGGTCTTCATATGAAACAGGCAGACAGTGAGTGAAAACTAAGCTCCTGTTCACTTAAACAACTGAACATTTTCTTTCTGAGTTTGCCAGTATTATATGTTGAGCAAGAGAATGTGTGCTTTGAACGTTATCACAGTCACTGTGTGCATGTGACAGAGACTCTTCCTTTTTAATAGGATGGATTTGTCCCCACCTGTGCTCAGTAGTGTTTATCCTAGCCTTCATCATCCCTCTCAATTAGCAGGAGGTAATCAACAGAGAAAGCCCTCCAGCAAAGAGCCACAGCCTCCGTAGGTAGATGCTGCATTGGTCTTTGACCTGGAGGTGAGCAAAGTAGCAGCAAGGGAACTTTGCCCTGTTACCTCTTTGTTTCAGAAAGATGCCAGCTATAGAATGTAGGACAATTTTTATACATTTTCTTTGTTTATGTGTAGGGTTAGACAAACATTTGGACATTTGGGATTTCTCTGGTTGGTGTGTATGCATTAGTAATGGGGACCTGCAAGAACCCAATAGTAGATAGGTGTTCATTTTTCATTCTCATAATAGTCTTAATTAAAAATACTGTAGGCTTGTCATCAGGGAACAGGCACAGAGGGTCCCAAATGCTGACTGAAACTTGGTGCCATGCTGGAACTTAGTAATTCAAGAAATTTGGAGCTCTGCCCCATCATCTTCTATTTTTGCCCTTAGATGAGTCTATCACTCCCTTTACTGTAGTCCCTGGCAGTCTCCTTTGCCTTTTGTCCACCTTTTACCGCCCAAATAATGGAAGTGGCTGTAAAATAACATAGCACCATTAGGTGTCGCTGTCTAACATGTAATGATAATGAAAAAGAAGGATTTCAATTTAGTTCAAAAATCACCTGCTTGAGAGAGTAGGCCAAATATGTCAAACTCAAGGGCCAAATAAACAAGGTTTAAGTTTATGTGGGCCGCAATAAAACAAAAGCTTCAGTTTTCATAGAAACATAGGTTTATTTCGATAGAGACATGCTGAATACAAAGGGCTGAAATAAATGAGTAATTGTTAACATAAAATAATAGAATATTTTAATAAAAATTAATATTTTTTCTTGAACATTAACTTACCAGACACTGAATAACTGCACAAATTAATAAGCATAACGCAAATAAGCCTATTTTTCTTGTTCTCTGAAAGTGAATATTTCCTGTTGCGCACATTAAACAAGTCAGTCCAAGACTAATGACGGGGTCATCGGCTGCTAAAATATTTGCTGCTAGTATTAGTGGAGAGAAATGGTGCGCCTGCCCGTAAGGCTCGTAAGGGAAATGAATGCAACATGATTATAGTAATCAGTCATTAGCAAACGTTGTAGTTAGTTATTAATAATTATGCATAACAGGATATTGAAAAAATTAAGTCACAAAATTTTTATTAAAACATTTCTTACATACCGTTATATTCGCTGGGACGCAAGAATATTCATTATGGGTCTCATGCGGCCTGTGGGCCTTGTATTTGACATGCTTGGTGTAGGCCATTGATGCTGTAGGTTTTGAAAATATTTTTTGCTTGCAAATAAAGACTTGTTTCAGATTTTTAAAATTTGGAAATAGTCAGACTTTTAAAAATAAATGTTAGAGTTTTACTGGAGAGATTGCCAAAAAGAATTATTTTAGGCTGGCACGCAAAGTTTTCCCTGACTTATCTCAAACCTACATTTCCCAAAAGACTCCTGCTTTTGTCTTTAAGTACCCAACTTTTCAGTCACATGGGGCTACTTGCCATTTTTGGATACCAATGCTTTTCCATACCATTGCACTGACTGAGAGCGTGCTTCCTTTACCTCCCAATGCCATCGCCTCACTCTCACAGACAAGTGCAGATGCTAGGTCCTCTGTGAGACAGTACCTCATCTCAGATTCCGACTGCTGTATGTCTGCCATGGGACTGGGCTCCTTGTGTAGCATGTTGTAAACACTAGCACCAATAATGATTATTCATATATTATCATGAAAGCAAGGACTGTAATATAATTACCACAAGCCTAGAATGGGTCTTAGAATAAACATTAATAAGTGGTAATGAGCTTAGTTAAGTGAATAAATTAATCATAATGAAAACATGCATATGGAAAAATTTGATTCTAGTTGATTTTTGGAGCATTGCCAATTCACTGGGTACTGGAAACTGGCCATCCACTGATAATTAAAGAGTAATGATAGAAGGCAGTATATCAACGTATAAGAAAATGCACTCTACACAGTGCTGTGGGGAGCCAATCAGCATGATTGATTTAATGGTCATGATAATTGATGACACGAGAAAGTAAACAGCTCATCCGTGCCTTAGCATCTCTATTAGAACTTTCTGCTTTTTAGCCAAGCTCTTGTGAATAAACAGGAAATACCATTAGAAATACAATCTACTCACTCTGTATTCAGTTTAGAAAATGTTTTCCCTTCACCCACCATATTCCTGATGAAACTGAGTCTCCCAGATAAACGGCTGGAGGGGAAGGCCCGTGAGGGAGCTGCTGTCAGAGCTGGAAACAGGGTGGGAACAAAGGGAAGATGCCTCTGCTGCTTGGCATTCACCAGACCTGGTAAAATTTTCCTCAGTGAATGATGGGTAGGAAAAAAGAGGGGGGGTGGTAACAACAAAAATAATCTTTTTTAAAAACCTCACACAAGGATATGCTTATTAATTTTTTTTTGAGAGAGAGAAAGGGAGGTAGGGAGGGGAGAGGGGGGGGGGGAGAGAGAGAGAGAGAGAGACAGAGAGGGAGAGAGGGGGAGAGAGAGAGAGAAACATCAGTGTAAGAGAGACCATTGATTTGTTGGTGGTGCCTTCTGTGTGTTCCCCTACCAGGGATCAAATGGCAATCTTTTGTATATGGGATGATGGTCCAACCACTGGCCTGGGCACAAAAAGAATATTTTTAAAATACCCCATATAACATAAAAAAGGGACCACTGCTACTAAGTACTATTTTAAAAGTATGTGTGAAATATCATCATAGTAAAAAAAGAAAATTTAGAGTGCACCTACTTTTAGTCATTAAAAGACAAAAAGAATATCTCTAAAAGAGTATTAGAAGGGGGAGTGATAATGACTAAAAAAGAACTGCCACTGTAAAAAAAAGTCATAGTAATTAAAACTATTGCAGAATTAAAATCCACATTGGGGACAGTTAACACAGAATCTTTGATATAATACAGAAAAAAAGACATAAGAAAGAAAATGATAGGTTTAGGGAATAGAAAGTAAAGCTATGGATAATTGGCACCCTTGAGAATGAGAGTATATGAATTGACTAGAAACTATAATTTAGTGTATGATCAAAGATGTATGAAGAAAAGTTTCTAGATCTGAAAAAAAAAAATACCTGAAACTATAGAATAAGGAAAATGTTCTAGGAAAAATGAATAAAATGAGGAGAGTTCTAGGCATATGCTGATGAAAATATGAACTTCCAGTACCAAATAATTTAAAGTTTTCAAGCAGAAAAAATAAACAGGCTACTTGTCTAAGGGTTCATGGTGAGGCATTGATGCCAGACATATGTGTACAGCCTTGCAAGACATTTGGGCCTGTACAAACTGCCATGGAGACATTTGGTCGGCACCTAAGGTCCTTGATATTTGGTCCTGTAGAAATGTCCGTTCTTGGCAAAAGTTCCTATGTTCAAAAAGCCCATGCTTATTTCTATTTTTTAAAATATATATTATTGATTTTCACAGAGAGGAAGGGAAAGGGATAGAGAGTTAGAAACATCGATGAGAGAGAAACATTGATCAGCTGCCTCCTGCATACTCCCTACTAGACATGTGCCCACAACCAAGGTACATGCCCTTGACCAGAATCGAACCTGGGACCTCTCAGTCCACAGGCCAACACTCTATCCACTGAGCCAAACCAGTTAGGGCTATTTCTATTTATTTATAAGATTAACACAAAAAATACTATGGTGTTTTATTGTCTAACTAGAGGCCCAGTGCACAAAATTTGTGCAAGGGGGGGAAGGGTGTCCTTCAGCCCAGCCTGCACCCTCTCCAATCTGGGACTGCTGGCTTCTAACCACTCTCATGCCTGCCTGCCTGATTGCCCCTAACCACTCTGCCTGCCAGCCTGATAGCCCCCTAACCACTCCCCTACCGGCCTGATTGACACCTAAGTGTTCCTTGGTCAGCATGATCATCCCAACTGCCATCCCTTTCAGGGCTGAGGGGACTGGGGGACTCCAGCTGGATAAGGCTGGATGCTGTGGGGACTGGGTGAGGTGGGGCTGAGGGGACTGGGGGACTCTGACTGGATGAGGCAGGCCTGAGGGGACTGGGGGACTGAGGCTGGATGAGGTGGGGCTGAGGGGACTGCGTGCTACCATCTTGTAGCTGTGGGCACAGTCATCTTGTGAGGAGGTGGCTGTCAATTAGCATATTCCCTCTTTATTGGCTGTGGGTGCCACCATCTTGTGAGGGCATGATGGTCAATTAGCATATTCCCTCTTTATTAGATAGGATAATTGTGTTGGGGCTGTATTGCCAATAATAACCCTTCTTGTCTTGGTAGCTTAGCTGGGGTTAGGTAGATGGCTCATGGTTTGGCTCTTGCGGAAGAGCAGGATTTATATAAACTATGGACCAAATGTCTCTGTGGATGGTTTGGACAGAACAAAATGTCTACTAATTTAAACCCAATTAATTATTTTAAATTGGTACCCCAATAAAATGAAATACAAGAATCTATAATAATAAAAGGGTAATATGCTAATTAGATTGGACATCCTTCTGGATGGGGCCAGAAGGAAGCCTGGGTTCCAGGCACCAGCAAGCAGCCAGAGGGAAGCCAGCCTGGGTCCCGGGTGCCAGAGTTACGCTGGTGCTGGCAGCAGGGGGAAGGAAGGCTTACTCTTGCACAGATTTCGTGTATCAGGCCTCTAGTAAAAAATAAAAGTCAGAATAAAGAATAATTAAATGATATTTTAAATGCATATTCTCATGTTTACTGGCAAGGGTTGGGAAGTAAAAGAATATTAAAGTAATAATTATACAACTATTGTCTCTTCAACAAATGGTGTTGGGAAAATTGGATAGATACATGCAAAAGAATGAAGCTAGATCACCAACTTACACCATACACAAAAATAAATTCAAAATGGATAAAGGACTTAAACATAAGACGGGAATCCATGAAAATACTAGAGGAATCCACAGGCAGCAAAATCTCGGACATATGCCGAAAGAACTTCTTCACTGATACTACTCCTAGGGCAATGGAAGCTAACGAGAAAATAAACAAATGGGACTACATCAAAATAAAAAGCTTTTGCACAGCAAAGAAAACCATCAATAAAACAACAAGAAAGCCCACTGCATGGGAGAACATATTTGCCAATGATATCAATGATAAGGGTTTAATCTCCAACATATACAGAGAACTCATACAACTTAACAAAAAGAAGATAAACAACCCAATCAAAAAATGGGCAACTGACCTAAGTAGACACTTTTCGAAAGAAGACAGAAGGCAGGCCAAGAGACATATGAAAACCTGCTCACAGTCACTAATCATCAGAGAGATGCAAATCAAAACAACAATGAGGTACCATCTCACACCTGTCAGAATGGCTTTTATCAACAAATCAACAAACAACAAGTGTTGGCGAGGATGCGGAGAAAAAGGAACTCTTTTGCACTGCTGGTGGGAATGCAGACTGGTGCAGCCACTGTGGAGAACAGTATGGAGTTTCCTCAAAAAAATAAAAATGGAACTCCCATTTGACCCAGTGATCCCACTTCTAGGAATATATCCCAAGATATATTCAGAAAGGAAATATGCACCCCTATGTTCATAGCAGCACAATTCACCATAGCCAAGATTTGGAAACAACCTAAATGCCCATCAGCAGATGAATGGATTAAAAAACTGTGGTATATCTATACAATGGAATACTACGCTGCGGTAAAAAAGAAGGAGTTCCTACCATTTGCAACAATATGGATGGAGATGGAGAATATTATGTTGAGTGAAATAAGCCAGGCAGAGAAAGATAAATATCACATGATCTCGCTCATTTGTGGAATATAATGAACGACATAGACTGATGAACAAGAACAGATCCAGAGGCTGAGAAACGTCGATCAGAACATCATACCTCAGGTAAGGTAGGGGAGGGTGGGGGTAAGGTGGAGAGATCAACCAAGGGACTTGTATGCATGCATATGAACCTAATCAATGGACACAGACAACAAGGGGGCGGGGCATTAAGAGAAATTGTTTCATGTGACAAAAATTTTTAAATGAAACTCTCTGTAGACTGAAAATTATTTTGGAAGGAAACAAAGAGAAGTTTCCTTCAAAAGTCATAAGGATTGTAATTGAAAGTCAATATATTTGGCCGCTTGAACTAAAGTAAGTAATTTGTGCTTTTGCCTCCCTGACAAAGTTTATATAAAGCTACAAAAAGAAATTGACAGCCAGTTTGAAATGGAATTGCCAGGGCCTAGGGCAAAGAATATCCTTACATGATATTATTCTACAATCTCATTATAATCTTAGATATTTTACAACAGCATACTTTACAATTATCCCAAACAAACTTACAAACTAATTCTTTGAATGGTGGGCAGCAATTTAAAAAAAAAAAAAAAGGGGACATGAAAGGATTTAATCCCTTGCAGAAGGAATTAAGGCACTGGGAAGGCACTTGAGCATCCTATATTGGCCCCTCTTGCCCTTTGTGCCAAGAGGGACCCTCTTCTCACAATCCAATTGCCCTCAGCTGTTACCTGAACTTTCTGTTCATGCTGAGCTTGAAGCCTTGTGGGGGCTGGTACCAGGGATCTGTCTCACACCCAATTGTGTGAGCTGGGCCCTCACTGGAGAAGAAACCCGAGTTCCCCGAGATATGTGATCAGCACCGGGACCCTGCCAGCAGGCCAGAGGTTCCCAAGGCAGGTGCTGGGTGTGGAGGCCATGGGGTCATAGGCTACCAAGGAGACAGAACTGAACCTCACAGCACCCTGCTTGGCCCCGGAGGATGGCTGGTTAGCCAGAGACGGGTAAGATTCCTCAAGGAAGGAACAACCTAAGACAGGCACAGTCGCAGAGGGGCCATCAGGAGAGAACTTGGGGGAGCAACAGAAGTGGGGCACAGACCCTCACCCCCCCAACATTGCAGGGGCTTGAACCCTCACCCCCTTCTAAAGGAGGTCTCCTACCCCCATGGCTGCTTCGCACTTCCCACACCCAGCTCAGATCGGGACCCAGGCAACAGAAAGAGACCCGGCCCAGCTCACATCGAGATACAGGTGACAGACAGAGACTTGGCCCAGCTCAGATCGGGACCCAGGTAACAGACAAGAGACTTGGCCGACAGCAGTTGCCCTATATCTAAATTCAGCTGAGCATTTGGAATGCTCAGGGCCCACTCAAGAATGCAAATAATCCTTCCCACTAATATTTACAGGGTAAACTAAGATTGTTGGTAGAGTATTAAATTTGACAGTAAAATAGTAATCGAGTTTTCAGATTAATTTAAATAGGCTAATTGAAATAAGTGAATATTCAAGTACTGGACAAAAAGCTATTCTTAAAGTAATAACTAAAATTTCTATTGGTAGTTCATCTCATGGTAAAATTCCTGAATAAGCAATGAACCTAAAGCAGTCATATGTGTGGTGGGAAAAAAAAATTTTTTTAATTTAAAGTTGTCAAGACTGCATTATAAAATTTACAAAAACCTCCATTAAAAAAAAAAGGGGGGGGATAGTAGGGCAATATCATGTAAGGAAAAATATCCTATAAGTAAATTACATCTAGAAAATTTTTACTTTACCAAATTAAGGTTCATTTGCAATGCTAACAGCAAGGCCATTAAAAACACACATGGTGTCTAAATAAGACAAAGGAAAATCGTTTGAACAAAAATAAAAAGGATCCCAAATCAATTATATAGAAAAGATTCCTTTATTAACTTGTGGTCGAGAATATATTTGTATATTTTCAGAAAACAACCCCAAGACCAGATGGATTCCTGCAACAGAGAGGAATTGACAGGAGTGCTCCAACCACGAAGACAAGAGGAAAAAACAGTCCAGAGATGGAAGACGCTGACAACGCCTTGCAATGGGAGCAGTCAGCAGCTGTGCACTGCTGCAGGTTACCTAGGACCAAACCAGAGAGGGTCGGACCTGCATTGCCACCATGTGCCCACCGTCCAGATATCACTGCTGACATGTACACATAAGGAACTGTTTGACATTGAAATTGGGACTCAAACATTTTTTTGTTTTGTCTTGTTTTGTTATTATATGTTTATTTCCAGTCTGCAAAGGCAAAACTTTTTAAAGGAAAGAAATGGTGGGAAAAAGATACAGAGGCAAAGAAGCATTGAACAGACTGTCAAACTACATTGGGAAGACAGGGGTGGTTGGGCGAGGAGGGCTGTAAGAGACCAATGAAGGACTTGTATGCATGCATATAAGCACAACCAATGGATATAAGACACTGGGGCGGGGGGGGGGGGTGAGGGTGGGCAGGTGAAGGCATGTCCTGGGGGGTAGGGGAGGTCGGGGGGAGATCAAAGGGGGGAAAAAAAAGGAGACATACGTACTACTATTTGTAATACTTAAAACAATAAAAATAAAATAAAATTAAAAAAAAATTATACAACTATTGGATTTCATAATGAAAAAAATAAAAATTAAAGTATGATTTTAAAAATATTTGATTAAATTATTTAAAATCTAGCTCTAAAATTAATACATAGATATAACTGAACTTATTAGCTATATATAGAGATAAGACTAAAAGAGAATTTAGTAAAATGTTAACAGAGGAAACCTCTAGTTACTAGAACCGTGGATAATTTTTATATTCTTTCCTATGTTTTTGTGTTTTTATAAATAGTAAAACTATAATAAAGCTACAAGGCAATCAAAGTAAAAACCAAGCAATGTTTTCTGTTAAAAAAAAAAAGAAAGAAAGAAAGAAAGCAGAATCAAGCTACTGTTAAAATATCCAGGTAGGTTTGTTTTCTTATTGCATCTGTGAATAATTATTGACAGTAAGTGGCACCAAGGCAGGAAAATCTCTGAACCCATTTCAAGGTTCTGGTCATATTGACAATGCTTCAAGTTAGCCTCTTCTTTATGAAGACATAAAATCTGTTAGGCCCATTAGAACTGCCTCGTGTAGTCCTAAAGGATGTGTTGCTCTCCACTTCTACAGAGCTAGGCCCATTATCTTAACTAGAGTATCATCAGTGATCAGTCTCTCAACTCTGCACCAGCTTGCAAAGGTGATAAGTAACGGATAAATTCAGGTACAGATAGACTATGAATAGCTGGAGGTTTAATTCCAAACTTAAATTCAGTTTCTTTGGGAGCTGAGCCATACCATGATATGTCACAAAATGTTTTTAATCTGGAGCAGTCAGACTTAAGTGGTTGAGGTAAACCTTAACAAATACACTAAAAACCACAGTGACCGCTGTTGGATAGCTGAGAGCCTCACTGGTGTCTGTCCCCTAAGCCCACACACTGGTCAGCTGGCTGGATTTCATCACCCAGTGGGTGAAAGGAGGGAAGGAAAGACACAAAGTGAGACTTTACTGAGCTCAGAGAGGAGATGGTTTGTTCCAAGGCCTAGAGAAGTGCTGGTCTAAGGCATCCCCACTTGGGCCTTCCCAGGATGGGGACCTCCCCTTTGCCAGGAAGCCCCAGGTCCATTTTACAGCAGCAGGTGCAACATGAGAAAATGACAAAAGGCGAAAGCAAAAACAAGCTTTCCATCCTGTGGAAGCCTGAGTTCTAACTTTTCCCTCATTTCACCAACATGACCCATTCTTTAAGTGTCCTACCCTCTGAAGTATAGGAATTCAACAAAATAAGAACCCAGATAAGCAAGTTCATTGAATGATAAACAACTGGTCAAGAGGGTAACTAGATCCTAATGCCAGCCTGAGATTTGGCGATGTAGGGAGTCTAGGCATGACCACTGTACTTATTTAAAGCGAAAGGAAGACATACTAGCTTCCCTATTCAAATGCAATTTAATTTTCACATATTGACTGCTTATCTTAAGAACAGCCCCCATCCTCACCCCTTCTCCCTGTTAACCCACTTCCATACACATTATGGGCTGACAGAAGCAGCAGCATCAAGAGGTTTCTGATAACACCAGTGAGGTTATATCCGGTGGAGAATTCTGAAGGATGGTGAGGAATCCCTACTCCTTTGCCTACACTCCCAATTCCAATCTATTTGCCTCTGCTGAGCCATGTGGGTGGTGAAGCAGATGGGTAGTTGGATCCACGTGAGCCTTTGGGCTGTGGGATTCCTGGTGAGGGGAGTGGGTGGGATGTTCTTTGTGGACTGGGTATGAATTTGGGAAGCTGTACTAGAGAGACCCTGGGGTGAAGCAAAGGCTCTTGTGAAGAGCTTGGTTTGCAGAGGTCTCTGCCCAGAGCAGGAGAGAGGGGATTAAAGTCATCTTTGTATAAATATCTTAGGTGTGCCAGTCTGCAACAGGCCAAGAATCAGCTGAATGAGTAGGCCGAGTTTTTCTAGGCAGGAGGCTGGGAGAGTGTCAGACATATACTCTGAGGAGTTAACAACAACAACAAAAACCCAACAATAAAATACAGCTGCTCTAAAGGACTCAGCAGTAGAAAGGTAAGTAGCCAGCACAAATAGAGCTTATGCTTGGCAATATAGGATTGAAGAAAGAGGCAGAAGAAAACTGAAGCAAAATAATCTATACTAATAAAAGGGTAATATGCTAATTAGATCGGATAGACTGAACGTCTTCCAGACGTCCTTCTGGACAAAGCCATGGTGGCGGGGGCCAAGGCAGAGGCGGTTAGGGGCGATCAGGTTGGCAATTGGACATACCTCGAGGGGTCCCAGATTGGAGAGGGTGCAGACTGGGCTGAGGGACCCCCTCCCCCCAAGCACAGATTTCGTGCACCAGGCCTCTAGTAATAACAACAACAACAACCATCACCACCAGAGCATTTAAGAAGATTCAAGTACACACAAATAAGACTATAATTAAGAATTATTTTCCATCTAATGAATTCAGTTGCTTATTTGAAGGAGATGGAAATCATTAGGGAAATGATATGGTTGAATCTACAACATCCACTATATTCATTGTGAGAGTTCCAGAAGGAGAACGAGGAACTAGTCAATAATGTCTGTGATTTGAAAAAAATATTTAAATCTGCACACTGAAAGACCTCACCAGATTTCAGTAGGATACATGACAAAAGATAAATTGAGGCATGGTAAATATTCTTGAGCTCTGGTAGAAAAAAAACAAAACCCAAATTTGGAATAGGTCAAAGAGTATTAGGCACTTTTTTTGGTGCAGCACTGGGCTTGACTTTCTATTGACTGAGCTGTTTTACAAGTTTGTAGTGGCTGACGTTAACATGAGGATTTTTGTCTGCTGGAAATGAAAACAATTTCTGTTTGGTGGAAGAGCTAACCCCAAAGGATACAGTTTGTGCCTCTAAGATATTAAACAATCTTATATCTAACCTATCAATTTTATCTGAACATTCCTCTATTAAATTACCTGTATATACCTTCTTAAATCCTCTTTGAATCTCTCCCTCTTTTTTTAACATTTTGCTGTAAAGTTTTAATAATTTAAATAATGAATTAAAAATCACTGACAAAAGAGCTCATATTATATTGCATGAAAATCATGGTTTTACCTATTTGAAAATGCTCTTGTAATAGATGTGGAAATCATCCATTGAAATGTCCAAGAGCAGTTACTTGAAGAACTGCTTTTCTTGGAGAAGTCACCTCAGTGTTGCTTAGGCCCAAGTGTGTCTGTCTCCCTCCCTCCTTCCTGCCCTCCCAGCCCCTCCCAGACTAAACCCCAAGCAGCAATAGAAGTTTGACTTTTCTCATGCTCTGTTTCTTCCAATTTTTTTTTCTCTCTCTCCCCCCATTGATTTTTGTGTTTTTGCTTTTTCTGATTCCTGAGTGGTCAATAAAATCAATCCCTATTGGTGGCAGCAATGGTTGAAAGTTTGGTCTTGTGGTCTGATCATTGGTGATTTCCGTCAAATGGATGATGGCGATTTAGTCTCTGGTGGGTGAGAGAAGACAATTGGATTTGTTATTTTTTTCTGTTTTTTACACTTGTGAGCTCAAATACCTTGAGTGTGTGAGTGTGTGTGTGTGTGTGAGACCATTGGGAAGAATAATAGCTCTTGAGACCTAGACTGGTGAGTTTTGTATTTCTGGGTTTATTTTTTACCTGCAGCTAAAGTTGTACAACTGGGCTAAAAGTTATGTACTTGTAATTCAGAAAAACTTTCATATCTTGTGTGTGAATGTGAAATATTTTCTTACTTCTGGAGGGTATTAATAAATTAGGTTACAATGTCTATTAAATTAAAGGAACTCTGCTTTGAACAGTGTTAGAGATAAACCATTGCTTATGTAAATTAAATGTCCCCAGAATTCAGAGAAAAAAAAATTAAAAACAATAATCTTTTACTACCTTAAATGCTTTTGAGCAAAAATAATCCTTCTTACAGAAACTGCTAGCTTAGGAACATATAAGAATCTAAGTTTACATAAATAAGATGAATATTTGGACAAACTATACTAGTTTAATATTTTCCTTTGGCTTATCAGTGTTCAGTATAATACAGCATATGTATTTATTAACATGATTTTGGCATGAAGAGACTAGTTTAATATAAACTTCCTAAACTACTTACTTTGGTTTACTGATTAAGCAAAATAACATTACAATACATAAAGCTTAAGATTGTAAAAATGCAAATTTATCTTCATAATTCTGACATTTTAATAGTATTTTTTTTGTAGTGTGTCCATTTAAACATCACTGATAAGAGCTGTAGGTAACTTAAAACCATGAGATTTAAAAAAATTCAGCAATTAAAGGATGATTAGTGAATACACAGATAATTTATTAATACTATTGACACTGAAATATTGATTACTAAGCATAATTTCAAGTTCTTATATTTCCACATCTGATTTTAACACACTATAAAATGGTTATTTCTTTAGGATATTTGTGTTGATGAATGCCTTATTTTTGCCATTTTATGAAGGTGTAAAGGATTGTGTGTAGCTGGAGAAAGTTTTGTTATTAGTATGCATGAGTTTTGTTATTAGTATTCATGAGTTTTGTTAGACTGATAAAATCCTTAAATATGATACATTTCTCACTTTTCTTTCTTCTAGTTTGCTCTGTGAAATATAAGTTACTTAGAGGCCCGGTGCACGAAATTCGTGCATAGGTAGGGTCCCTGGGCCTGGCTGGCAATCAGGGCCAATTGGTGCCTTTCTTCATTCTGTGCCTTCCCCTAGTGGTCAGTGCATATCAGAGTGAGCAGTCAAACTCCCGGTTGGTTGAACTCCTGAGGGGACAATTTGCATATTAGCCTTTTATTACATAGGATTATTTTAGTTAAAAGTTATAATTAAATGTGGGTGCTTGAGACTATAGCAGGAGCCATAGTGAGAGGGAGATATAACTGTCTATGTATGTTGGTTTTCCAAGAAGAAAAAAAGAGTGATTTAATCCTAAACTGTCAATTTATTCTAGAATATGAGAGAAAAAAGTAAAGGACAAAGTCTGAGCATGTATAGCAAGTTATAGAGATTTGAAGAAAATAAACCTTATTTGAATTATAGTAACTGAGTCTGAGCAGAAACCATAAAATATACTAACATTTTGGCAAAGTTTTTATTTTTATTTTGAAGAATTTATTCATAAGATAATTTAAAAAACATTAAGGAGTTTGTGAATCTTTAACTATCTAACATACTAATGAAAACCTAGAATTTGGTTTTCTCTCTGGTAAAATTATATATTGGAGCCTTTAGTTAAGGGTAGCAAAATGTTACTCTGCCCCCTCTAGGAAATCTACTCGATAGTAGAGACTCTATATCTCATCAAAGTAATTTTTCTGCTTTGTTTTGACTTTAATAATGTCCTTAATTTTTTTTAAAAAAAGCACAAATAAAGAACACAGTTTCTTCATTTGTGAAAGTGCTAAAATTCCTTATAATCATGTTACCTTCTTTGGTGTTATTTTAAAATACTTTATTGACACTTAAGTAGATAACCAAGTGTCAATAGAGTATATTATTATACTTTATCCAGGATGCTATCTTAAACAAGTTAGCAGATCTCCTCTAATAACTCCTTTCCAGGTTCAGACCCTAAAATTAGAAAAATAAAATCATCTGTCTTTTATACCTAAAACAATCTTTGAGTGTTACCAAAGGGCCCTGGAAAATAAAAAGACATTATTTTACTTTATAAAGAAGAATGCTAGAAATAATTAGGAATGTTTGGTATGTTCTACATTTCATAATTAGCTTAACACTAGTTTAAGAATTACATGGGAGTAATTGTCAAATCAAAAGACATGCTCAATTTTCCCTTAAATCTGCATAAGTAAAAAGTAATTAATATAAATATTTCAGAAATTATACATTTTATGAAAAGACCATTGAGATTTGCCAGTGTTCTCATTTTTTTCTTAAAAAATATATTTCTATTGATTTTTTACAGAGAGGAAGGAGAGGGATAGAGAGTTAGAAACATTGATGAGAGAGAAACATCAATCAGCTGCCTCCTGCACGCCCCCTACTGTGGATCAAGCCTGCAACCAAGGTACATGCCCTTGACTGGAACTGAACCCAGGACCTTGCAGTCCACGGCCTGACGCTCTATCCACTGAGCCAAACTGATCAGGGCTTCATTATTCTTATTCTCAGGAAAAAGACTGATGGAACCCTTCTGAAATAGTTATGTACTGTACGTCATTATTTTTCTTCATTCTAATATTGGTCACTATGATAAGTTGACTGAAGTCACTCAGTTTCAATTTCTATTGAACAATTACTATTAAACAAGTTTCAATTTCCCTTTGATGTTTGCCTGAAGGCTATTCTATAAGCTACAGAGTGGCAGCATTTTGTTAGTCACTTCTTTAAAAAAAATCTTTATTGTTGAAAATATTACATATGTTGCTTTTTTTCTCCCATTAACCCCTTATGGTTCACCTCCTCCCACTGCTCCAGGACTTCATCACCCTCTTGTCTGTGTCTTTGGGTTATGCATATACGTGTACAAGTTCCTTGCTTGATCTCTTTCCACCCAGCCACTCACTCCCACCTTCCTCTGAGATTCATTAAAATCCACATATGAGTGACATCATGTGATACTTATCTTTCTCTGACTGGCTTATTTCACTTAGCATAATACTCTCCAGGTCCCTCCATGCAGTTTCAAAGGGCAAGAGATCCTCCTTTTTTACTGTTGCATAGTATTCCATGATATAAACGTACCACAGCTTTTTAACCCACTCATCTACTGATGGGCACTTGGGCTGTTTCTAGATCTTAACTGTTGTCAGCTGTGCTGCTATGAACACAGGGATGCATACATTCTTTCTGATTGATGTTTTGAGTTTCTTAGAATACATTCCTAGAAGTGGGATCACTGGGTCAAATGGCAGTTTCATACTTAATTTTTTGAGGCAACTCCATACTGTTTTCCATAATGGCTGCACCAGTCTGCATTTCCACCAGCAGTGTACTAGAGTTTCCTTTTCTCCATATCATTGCAGCACTTGTCATTTGTTGAATTTTTGATGGTAGTCATTCAGACAGATGTGAGGTGATACCTCATAGTCATTTTAATTGGCATCTCTCTGTTGATCAGTGAGTGACTTTGAGCATTTGTCATATGTCTCTTGGCCATCTGTATGTCCCTTTGGAGAAGTGTCTATCTTGGCTCTTTGCCCATTCTTAAATTGGATTTTTTTGTCTTCATTTGTTAAATTGTATGAGTTCCTTATATATTTTGGAAATTACCCTTTATCAGATGTATCATTTCCAAATATGTTCTCCCATACAGTGAGCTCTTTTTTCATTTGGTTGATGGTTTCTTTTGCTGTGCAGACTTTTAATTTTGATGTAGTCCTATCTGTTTTTTTTCTCTCTCTCCATTTCTTCTTCTCATTACAGCAGTCCCTTTAGCATTTTTTGCAGTGCTGGTTCAGTGGTGACAAACTCCTTTAGGTTTTTTTGTTCTGGGAAGCTCTTTATTTCACCATCTATTTTGAATGAGAACCTTGATGGATATAATAATCTTGGTGTCAGATCCTTGCTTTTCATTACCTTGGATACTGCATGCTGTTCCCTTCTGGCTGGTAGAGTTTCTGATGAAAAATCAGTTGGCATCTCCAAGGGAGCTCCTTTGTAGGTAACAAATTGCTTTTCTCTTGCTGCCTTTAAGATTCCATCTTTGCCTTTAATTTCTGGCATTTTAATTATGATGTGTCTGGGCATGAGCCTGGTTGGGTTCTTCTTATTTGGGAATCTCTGTGCCTCCTGAACTTGTGTGACATTTTTCTCCACCAGGTTAGGAAAGTTTTCTGCCATTATTTCTTCAAACATGTTCTCTATCCCTTGCTCACTTTGTTCTCATTCTGGCATTCCTATTATGCAAATATTGTTATATTTCATCCTGTCCCACAGCTCCCTTAAGCTGTCTTCCTATTTTTTAATTTTTTTTTCTTTTTGATTCTCTGAGTGATTTTTTTCTTCCCTGTCTTTTAATTCACTGCTCTGATTCTCAGCTACCCCTAATCTGCTGAGTATTCCTTCCATCATGTTCTCTATTAGTGCCATGTTGATCTTCATAGCTACTATATCTTTTCTCATGTTGTTGAGAATCTTTGCCATCATAACTTTGAACTCTATATCTGATATATTTCTTACCTCCATTATATTTCGCTCTTCTTCAGGAAAATTCTCTGTTCTTTTACTTGAGGCTTGTTTTTTTGTCTTCCCATGTTGGCTGCCTGTCTGGGTTTGTTTTTATAGTAGGGATATCTATTATGACTCCCAATCTCTATACAGGACAGTGTTAGATGCTGTTTCTGACTAGCCCTGTATACCCTGTTTGGAGCTATCAGCAATTCACAGCTTGTGGCTCCTTCTGCTGGAACTGGGTGCCTTTGTAAAGGACCAAGATATACACTAAGGTCTTCTTTTCCTAGCCCTGGGCCCTGAATTAGATCAGGCAAAGACTCAAAGCCTCCAGAGACCTGCCTATGCTTGTAGTCTGATTGTTATTCAGTCTTGATTAGCCTCAGGCTATTGACCACAGGGTAGGATGACAGGTTTTCAAACATGGTGGGGCAAGTGCTTCTGCCTGCAGCCTGATTGTTATTCTTAGTCTCTTAATGGACCTCAGAAACTTCACAGGGTGGGGCAAAGTGTTGTTAAACAAGGTGGGGCAACTGCATTCCCAGGCCTCACAAAAACCATCTGGATAGCAAAAGTCCATCAAGAACGATGTTCTCCACAGCATGAGGGCATGACTCAGCACAGGAAGATTCTGCCTTCTGAGGTCCAACTCCAAAGCCCCCAACCCTGGGTTCCACTCACACAACTCTAGTCCACTTCTCCCTCCCTCTGCCAGAGCCCAAGGTGAGTGGCTGTATATAAATTTTTTTGCAATGGCCCTTCAAAAGGGCACCTGCATTTTAAGCTGTCTCTTCCTGGCAGACAGCAATCCCATTGCTTTTCACAGCCAGATGTTCTGTGGGCACCTTTCTCGGCTGTGATGCTCTGGGCGGGGGATCCCAGCTTGGGGTTTAAAACCCAGAGTTCTCAGTGGAAACTCCCTACAACTGAAACATCCTTCAGGAATCCCAACTGCTGTCTGTGGGAGCCTGGCCAGCCCTTTTGTGCCTCCACAATTCCTACAAATTTCCATGAGGTCTTCACTTTCCACCCTTGGCCACCAAGTTCTCTCCAGCTAATCTTCAGTTGAATTTTCAGGATGGTTTTTCTGTATTTTAGTTGTAATTCCAGTTTGCTCCTGGGAGCATGTCAGTGTAGCATCCACTTACTCTGCTGCCATTTTGGAATCTCTTTTTTTTCTTTCATTTTTATTATTGATTCCCAGAATCTTTTCACAGGTGGCATGATTTGTTTCTTTTATATCAGGTGTTTTGCTTTTGTTGAATATCAGTTCAAGTTTAAGCACAATATTTTCCATTTTATCATTACTTTCAATTTAAAAAATACTAAAAAGAAAATACTATATAAGGTGTGCACACACAGATATCCATATATGCATCTTTTCATTTCTATTGTAGTTTCATGCCTTTTCTTACAATAGTTTTTTAAACCACTGTCACTGCTTATATGCTTATAGGATATTATAGGGATAATAATGTTCTTCAATGATTACACATTAGCAGCATATTAGGCTAATACTCCTTAGGCTAATGAATAATGTAATATACTATTCTGAAATAAATGTATAAGACTGCTACTTAAGAGCAGGCAATCTTGGCATGCTTTTGCTTCTGTCATTCACATAAAAATTTTTAGAGATTGAGAGTTCATGAGTAGGAAGATTCTGTTACCAATGACAGCTATATTTTGTACCCCCATTTTTCTGGTTGAATGTAGTTATGGATTTTGGTCACTGCATGCTTATTACAGTCTGAAAATCAATAGGCACTTTATTTGTTTTAGAGAGAGGGGAAGGGAGGGAGAGGAACATAGAGAGAAAGAGAGAGGGAGAGAGACTTCAATATGAGAGAGAAACATTGATTGGCATGCCCCTACCAGTGATCGAGCCCACAACCCCGGGCATGTGCTCTGACCAGGAATCATATACCATTGACCTTCAGTGTATGGGACCATATTCAACCAACTGAGCCTCACCCACCAGGGCTAAGCATTTTATATTTGATTGAATAATTGAAAGACTAAACCAATGAATGAAATAGTGATTCATTCACACTAAAATATTAGAGACAATGTGTTAATAGAACTCTGAGTTGAGAGATCTGTATTTGAAGGGAGATTGGCCTGTATCACATAGACGACAAAGGGCAGTGGTAGGTATTTTGCAACATTTCTATGAAAGGATCACTTATGAATCCTCTAATTATAACAGCAGCCTAGCAAATGCCAAGCCTCCTGACACTCGCTATTCTTTCTGTATTTTGGAGGTCCAGAAACTTGTCAGGGTTCAGTAGGTATCTTCAAATATTCTTCCTCTATGAATATCCCCATGAGCTGGGGGAAAAATCACTGACCACTCCTAATCTTGATGAGAAGATCACCATTTGCAGGCAGAGAAACCTGGACCTTTGGTTCTGGCAATCAAAACCTGGTACAACTGCATGGAACATTATTATTTGAATATTTTGATTAAAATTATTTTCCTATTTGACTGAACTCACTAGCATGATGTTTAGATTCCAGGAAACTCTTGCCCAGGCAGAAAAGTTGCAAATAGCTTTTTTTTTGTTTGTTTGTTTCAGGAACATTCACCAAATCCATTGATCTGAACACTAGACTACTCAATTTACCTTCATCAGAATAAATATTCTTATTCAGGATGATACATAAGATCAACAACTTTATTCTTTATGATTCACTTTGAAACCCTTCCTTGCTGTGTCCACCAATCCTAAACTATTATGTGAAAGACTTGACTGAACCTAATTAAACTCCCCTTTCTCTGCCTGTATAGAAAAAACAAACAAACAAACAAACAAACAACTGCCTAAATTAAACCCTTAAGCCTTATAAATGGCTTCTCTGTGATTCTTTCTCTCTCTGAAATGCTACTAAGAATCTTCCCAGGGAATGATCCCCTCACTGCAGTCAGCAATATACTCAACATTGCTTTTTCAACAGCTATTTTTGCCATTTTTAGGGATTCAGTATTTGACAATTTAGAAGGAAGAAACTGTGAACTTTGATGGACTTATTCAAGCTATTTATATAATAAATAAGTTTAATTTCTGAGAAGCATCCGTAGGCTGTTTAATTATGTAATGCTGGAGCGCCAGATCTAGTCTGTATTGTTTTGTACCAGCTCACAAAGCTGATTTCCAAATAATCAAACATTTTGAAGGCTGTTTGTTAAAATATTGGTAGCTTTAAATTGGTCATGGTAGGAATAGTTACAGCACGGAAATTGGCAAATAATTCAAAACAGAGCTTTTTTATTCAGAGGGCACCCCACTGGTTTATTGCTGAATTAATTTCATGTGGGACGTTCAAGGGATCTTTTGCTCATATTGGTAAAAAGGAATGAAGAACATCTCCTCTTTTGAGATAATAAAAACTTTAAAACCCCATTATTATCAGAGATGCGTTTTATGTTTTTTCATTACAAAAAAATGTTAACGAGAATGGTACATGTACCAACAGGAGAATTTAATAAATATCACCTTTCTGGTAGATATTTTCCTAATTCCATTACTTTTACTCTACTATTGATAAAATTTTAAGAGGGTGAACTGAATGCATACAAATTTTGTATACTTAGGGGTTTTAAGTTACTGAATATATTGCAGAAATTGGACTTTGAAGGAGCAAATATATCCAGGGAACACCCAGGTGGGAAGGGAGCAGTGATCAGTCCCATTTTGGGGGTGGGAGGACTTCACTCACTGTTCTAGGTCTGTAGGCCTTCATCTCGGTTTCCTGAGCCATTCCCACTGCTCCTGACCTATGGTCTTCGTTTTTATGATTATTTATTATTGCACATATTTGAGGGCAGGATGATCTGTCAGTTGAAACAAATTGAAACGTAAAATCTAACAAACAAACTTCTGCCCAGTGAGTGCTGCTCAGTGTTTGAGTGTGGGCCCAAAACCAGGAGGCTGGCATAAGAATCCAGGTCAGGGAACATGCCTGGGTTGTGGGCTCGATCCCCAGTTGGGGGTTGGGCAGGAGGCAGCTCAATAATGATTCTCTCTTATCATTGATGTTCTCTCTCTCTCTCTCTCCTTTCCTCTCTGAAATCAATAAAAACATATTTTTTAAAAAAACTTATACTAATAATGTTAATTTAAAAAGCAAAAACGAAGGAAATAATAAAATACATAGCCATGGTTATACATGTATGTAATTGTTAATGGAAAAACAAACTTTGCTTCCCTCTTTGCCACATTTCCCTCACCTTTTTGTATTATCTTTGTTTCTCTGATTTGGGGAGAGGACTGGCAAGAGAATTGGTTAAAGTCTCCCTCCTTGGTGAATGCTGGGTGATAAATAAATGGATAGGTGAGACACACATATTTTATTACTTTTATTATCGCAAATATTTTATTTATTTTCTGGGCTATATCCCTCCTCTGGGAACACATTGAAGAAAGGGATTGGTGACAACAGCCAGGAGAGCCATGTAACTAACTCTGTTGGTTTGTCTTTCTTATTTTCTTTTTGTTGTGAGGTGCTGAATTATTGGAATGAGATCAACACTAAAACCTGGGGGCGTTTGATTAATAGAGGACTTAAAATTCAAACATGGGTATTGTGCCCATAACTCCCCTTGAGCTTGGCAGCAGAATAAAGCAACTTTCCTTCACTGTGTACCAGTAAGTTAAAAACAAAACACAAACAAAACCGCTGCGATTCCTAGGTAGGTGCTCATTAGTAGTGCTTTCCACCTTGACGTGGACGTTTAGTTTTCTAATTGAGAGCGAGGCAGAGTGATGTGAAAACAAGGAGCACTTGGAACTTATTTGTACAAGTTTATGAAACCGCAGAGCATGAAGGGGCCTTTGGGTAAACACCACTAGCTTCCAAACTTAAAGAAAAGAAACGGGCTGAAGTTACATCCTTAACGTCTGCCACATTGTTAGCGGCAGAATTAGAACCAGGCAGAGGAAGTGAGTTCCATGTTACCAGAAGTTATAGACTCCAAAGTTATTCTGTTTTGGGCAGTAATGTCTGACATGATATATATCAGACACTGCCTCTCCTTATCTCTTTCTCTGCCTCTCTTCCTTCTTTTTCTGTTCCTTCTATTCTCTTTCAAGTAAGTGACAGTCTCCGTCCAAAAAAAAGGAACAACCTTTAGAAATAAACAAAATAACTCCAGGTTCCCCCCTTATTATTTAAGGACCATTGGTGACAATCCATTTTAGAATCTGACACGCACCTTCCGTGTTTGGAAATCCATCTACGTCAGTCACAATTGAAGGTAATGGAACACTAGGATTTTTTTTACACCAGATTTTCAAAATTGGCTTCCACCATACCAAATTCTGATCTCAAAGAGTCTGGAAAGACACAGCCAGTTGAATTCATTTAGTGCTTCCCATCTTACTGCCTTAAGAAGCATTTAGCCATATTCTTCTTGTGGGTAAACTCTGTATGGAAATTACTTTTGGAATTAGCCACATTCCCTGTTTCTTGTCACTAGAATGTCATTCAGTAAACTGCTTCTTTAGTGTTCCTTAGTGGCTGGAAAGAATGAAGATATTAGAGTAATTTCTGAACCGTGAAGATCTGACTATAATTTTTTAAAAAGTAAATAACTTTTTTATCAGAAATGCAAGCATTTCTGAACAGTAATTCTGTTCTTAGGTTTGTTCATTCATTCAGCAAACATTTGTTGAGTACCTACTATATGATAGTTATTTTGTTAGGCACTAGGGAGAGAAAATCAACAAAAGCAGTTCCTGACACCACAACAATAAGTCTAGTCAGAGAGCGGCAAGTGACAGTTATGTAGAGTGTGATATTGCCTTTGGAGACATGCACGGGGTCACCGAGGTGGGTGGGGCTGCAGTGGTAGCAGTGGAGGCGGTGGCTGTGGTGGAGGCTGTAGCAGTGCAGGCTGGTGGTGTTGATGGATGCAGTGAGGGTCACAGAAAGCTTCTTGAGGAAGCAAATTACTGAGTTGAGCTCTAAAAGATAAACAGGAATCAGCCAAGTGAAGAAAGAGCACGTTCTCTCCGTCCTGCCTCACAGAACCTCAAACATACGTGCGATGTGTCTTTAGCTCACATGAGAACAGTTCTGAGGCTCATTAAGTTCTCATCCTAAAGCTGGGCTTGCTTTCCTGCTGTGTGGTGTGCATCTCATGCATCAGCCCAATCCTGTACATTTCTACATAGTCCATTGGAGAATGTATTACATCATGATTTTTGGCCCCTGTCAGTGTTTGATTCAAAGCAGTACCTTCTCCATTGCCTTTGCTCTGGTAAGAGGTATGCCATACATCACCAGACTGCCTGGTAACAGTGACACTTTTATGTATCCCTGAGAAATAATTTCTGAAGCTGAAAGGCCAAAAAGTTTGTAGAGCAGGTTTTTGGAGAAATAAGCAAAAGGAAGGCAACCTGTTAAATTCTGCAGCATTGAAGCACTTTACAAATAAAATAAAAGTGGCCTTCTGGGGACTAAGGTCACTGAGGTGAGGAAAATGATGCAGGAGGCTGTCACATAAATCGCATATGTGTCTTATAATTTTTAATCTGCTCCAGATCAATGCAGATTTAAAATGCCTGGCCAACAGGAATGGGGCAGTCAAGATATTCCTCAAGAGATCCTCAGAAGAAATGTTTATTATTTTATACCTTTCTTGCTATAGGGACCAAGAAATCATGAGGTCATTCTTGATACTTGGCTTAACACATCCAAACATTTCCACTTCCGATCTCCTTATTTTTATTCACAGTTTTTATTTTAGTTTTCACAACATTGTTTCCATTTCATTAACAAATATTATTCTCTTCTACAGCCTTCTTAGACATCAAAGACTAGAAAAAAAATCGATTGGTGATAGAAAACACGACCTATTTTTGGTACTGAGTTTAATTGAAATCCTATGTAATAAAAGGCCAATATGCAAATTGTACCCATGGGTGGGAGTTTGACCAACTGGGAGTTAGACGTGCACTGACCACCAGGGGGTGGTGCAGAACATGGTGGGTATTGGTGACTCAGCACTGGCAGCAGGCGGCAGTGGAGGCACTGCCGGTCCTGATGGGCACTGACGAGAGCGGGACCACAAGGATGGTGGAGCAGGTGAGTGGGTGGTGTCAGGCCAAAATGGCTGTGAGCAGGGGCCCCGATTGCCCCACTGGTCGCCCCAAAGACGGCAGTTGGTGGCAGCGGTGAAGGTTGGGGCCAGTGAGCAGGTGGCCCCAGTCTTCCCGCCAGTCGCCTCACAGATTGGCCCTGATCATTGGCCAAGCTTATTGACCCTCCCAGTGCACTAATTTTGTGCACAGGGCCTGCAGAGGTGAATAATCAGGCAAGTAGTGCTTTTTAATATTGCTGGCTATTGTTTAGTGAGTGCTTGCCAGGTGTTGTACTAGTTGATTGTCATATATTTTCACACTTATAGCACCCATACTGGGTGGGTATTATGATTTCACAAATAAACATACACATACATAAAGGTAAAGTGATTTTCAAAGATCACATACTAGAAGGTAGGAAAAGCAGGATTTGCACTCAGAGCCAATGTTCCTTCAGACACATGTCTATCTTTCATAGATGAATGTGACTGGAAATTTTCTAATCAGACTGCACTGCACTTTAACTATGAGATACTCTCCCAACTGTGAAACAGATAAATTGGATCTTACTAAAGACATTGAGATATAAATCCTTAAAATGAAAGTTTGAAAACAGTAATGCAGGACAGTTTAGTGGAAAATTTCACAGGTAAGTGGAACTTGAACTATAAAACCTTAAAGGTATGGGACATAGAGAAGAGAGAGGAGAGAATATTTAGGAAGAGGGACATTAGCTTGCAGAAATGCCATAGATGAGGATATGTATAAAGTTTGGTGATTATCTGACTTCTCAGATTCCAGCCTAAGACCTGAGCAAGACCAGAATGGAAGTGAGGGCTGGGAAGTGAGTACTTATTGGTAAATGAGGAAATGGCACTAGAGACAGATTGTAACTAATCTTCTGTTGGGGAGAACACTGAAAGAACTGGTTTTCCTTCACTTCCAAAAGAAAAACGAACCAGAGAATTTCCTTGTTATTGAGGCAGGATAGTAAGAAACTAGAGAAATTCCTTGAAAAATGGAATAAGGGAAACTGAGACAAAATAAACAAGGCCAAACAAATTGAGCAATTTACAGCCAACTAATGAATCACAAGGTTTTATCTACCCTAACCAAGGATACCTAGGAACAAATTGTTTCCACATTCCATACCTATCTGGGGGCAGACTTGCCTCCGTCCCCCTCTTTCTTCAATGACATTCTTTAAAAATAAAATTAACCAGAAAAATAACCCTGAGCCCTCTATACACACATTTTGATGATGAATCAACATATCGAAAGACACACCGGGAAAGCTACTGAATATTCTTTTAATACCTTCCTTAGGATTCCCACTGGCTAAAGAAAGATCAAAAGCTTCAAGACAAAGGACCCACAGCATGTGCCCTGACTGAGAATCAAACCTGTGACCTTTTGGTGCATGGGATGACACTCAACCAACTGAGCCACACTGGCCAGGGATACTTCTATTTTATTTAAGTGTTATTTGTACTTGAATTTTACAAAGCTTATTTTATAAAAGTTGATTCCACCATTTTTACTGTCTCAGATATTGTTATTAGAATAGCCTCTTTTCTCTGAGACAGAATGAAATTTTGCAGACTTGGGTTTGAATCCTGACTTTACCATTTATCAGGTAAGTGATTTTAGGCAGGTTACCTAGTGTCAACATAAGAAATATCCAAACCTGTAGAGATTTTTTATAAGTTTATTTGAACCAAACTAATGACAATTTTCAGAAAGCAAAATTGCCAGGATTGAGAAAGTGCTTCAGAAAATGTCAGTTTCACCACTTATTTATACATCAGAATCAAAGGAAACGACATAAGGGGTTACATGAAATCCACTGGTGATAGATTGGGGAGGTGGGAGAAAGCAAAGTGCAGAAATCTCTGAGATTGGATAAAAAGTAAAAGGGATAGACACATACTTCTTTTACATTGGTGGTTATAGGAGAGTTAACAATTTGCTTTTATAGCACATGGAGATGATACGTGGAAGAACAAGATACTAGATACCATGAGGGGTTGCAGTTCCGTAGTTTCCTGTTCCAGTGGGAGAATGTGCCCTGAGGAGTCTGGAAAAAAAAAAGAGGATTGCTCTGACATTCCAAAGGTATCTATATATATAAAAGGCTAATATGCAAAGTGTCCCTTTGGGAGATCGACTGGGAGATTGGGAGTTCGATGGCTCGCTATGATGTGCACTGACCACCAGGAGGCAGCGCAGAATGAAGGAAGGTTCTGGCCGGCAGCCAGAAGGCCCTGATCAGCCCTGATTGCCGGCCAGGCCTAGGGACCCTACCCATGCATAAATTTTGTGCATGGGGCCTCTAGTGTTATCATAATACAAAAAGACAATAGACAGGCTCAGTTAAGGGAAAGATTGACATTTGTCAAGGAAGATACCAGCCTAGGACGTGGCTACCCTAACCACCATGGCTCACATTTCGTTAGGAAGTTTTAACTTCAGACCATCCTGTGTGGTTACTTTAGGTCTCTGAGTTTGTAAGACCTACCATGCAGGCCTCCCCTGAGCTTGTCAGGCTTGGTATGTGGCCCCTTTTTCATCCACACTAGTAAAGCTAACACTTCATACATTTAAGTTCTTTCATTTCCCCCTTTGCTCAGAATTAAACAGGATAAAATGCACAATTTTCTCTTTTTAAAATGTTTTTATTGATTTTTTTACAGAGAGGAAGGGAGAGAGATAGAGAGTTAGAAACATCGATGAGAGAGAAACATTAATCAGCTGCCTCCTGCACACCCCCTACTGGAGATGTGCCCACAACCCAGGCATGTGCCCTTGACTGGAATTGAACCTGGGACCTTTCAGTCCGCAGGCCGACGCTCTATCCACTGAGCCAAACCGGTCAGGGCCACAATTTTCTTTGCATTGTGTCATGTACATTAAGCATTCAACACATTAAAATTAATGATAAAATACTACTAATATGTGCTCATTGTAGAAAATTTAAACATAAAAATATTGAAAAGAAAATAAAACATTCATGATCACATCCTCAAAGATAACTAGGTAGTCATTTGTTATGTTTCCTTCTAAAAGTGTGTACATTTTAAATAGTTGAGATAGCAAGGCATATATAATTTTGTGAACTGCTCTTTGTTTTTGTCTCAATGGGGGACTAATTTGATTAGGAAATAAAAGCTGAAAAAAGTCAGGAGTGACTTCCATGCGAGAGCATTTTGTTGCTATGTTCATAAACCCTAAATGTGCATTTCTTTGTGTTTTAAATTACTTTTCTGCTCAAGCGGTGATGGAGCTGAAGTGTTGCTCCCAGGATATCTGGAAGGCAGCCATTATTCTTCTCTCTAATTGAAGAATAAATGTCCAGTCTTACTCTGTGTTTTTTCCAGGCCTGTGCTAATCAGGATGCTGGATCTTCAGGCTTTCAGATAATTAGTGATGGACCTTTTGCTCTGTATGTTCAATAACCTTCCCTTTCCTTTTCAATGTCTTCTCATTATCGAAAGAGAAATCACATCAAAGAAGCTGAATATACATTTAAGTGGCTCAAATGCCATGACTGGTTTGTAAATTACTCAAGAACCCGGGAGTATTTACCTTGGAAACCAGGTGCGCTTACAAAGATGAGAGAGAAATAGCCTTTTAACAAAGGACATGCTCCGCTGCAAGGGACTGACTGAAAATGTCATGTGGCTGCTTCCCAACCCCCTGCCCCCGCTGCCCCCGCTGTTTGTGTTTCTCAGAGTGACCAAAATAGGCTTCAGCTAAGGTCAGGTATTGCGAGGGGCTGATAAACTGCTGCTTTTGGCTCTGCCTTATTAAGGGAAGGCACTGTCTTGTCAAAATTGCTCAGTATTCTCAGGAGAGAGTGGAATAGAGATTCAAGGCAAACACTAAATTCTGAGAGCAAAAGTGCTATAGACTATAACTAGCCTAGAAAGAAAAATCAGGAGCTGATATAAGGAGGAAACATTGGCAATGGGTTTTCTGTTTATGCTAAGAGCTATATTCCTGGAGGAGATTTTTTAAATGATGACGGTCATATTTATGTATGAGTGAGTGGGGGGGGGGGAGGGGTTCATGTAACAGGGAAGGCTCTGCTCTAAGACTCTGTCTTGGTCACGCCTGCTATGTTTTTGCATGTAGACATGCTAATCATTAGAACAATTCTGCTTGCTGCCTGAGTTTTAACAAAACAGCCCACCCTTTCCTTTCCAATGTCTTTGACATAAAAGAAGCTTGAACTCTGTACTTTATTAAGATGGATCTGAGACACTGATATGGCTTCCATCTTCTCCGCTGGCACCTTCTTGATCAATAAACCTTTCCTAACTCCCAACGCTGATGCTTTGAATTTCGGCCTACTGAAGTGTTGGGCACATGGACTTCAGACCAGTAATACTACTTGACTGGGTTTTTCTGTGGATGTAGCATGCTGTGGATTGATTTGTTTCTTCAAAAAGAGATGTCCAAGTCCACACTCCAGTATCAGTGAATGTGATCTTATTTGGAAATAGGTACATTGCCGATGTAATCAAGTTACGATGAAGTCATACTAGATTGGATGGGGGAAGGGATGGGAGAGTCCTAAATCCAGTGATTGGTGTCCTTACAAGAATGCCTTGTGAAGATTCAGAGACACACGAGGAAGAACACGGTGTGAAGACAGAAGCAGAGATTGGAGGGATAGAGCTGCAAGTCAAGGAATGCCAAGGTACCAGCAGCCACCAGAAGCCAGGAAGAGATAAGAAAGGATCTTTCATTGATCCTTCAAAGGAAGTATGGCCCTGCTGACATCGTAATTTTGGATATCTAGGCTTCAAAACTGTGAGAAAATAAATCTTATATAGTTGTAAGCCACCAAATTTGTGGTTATTTGTATGGCAGCATTTGGAAACTAATACCTATTGTGCATGGAATTGATCTTCATCTATACTAAGAGCCCTTTTTGCAGAAGACTTTCTATTCTCAGACTGAGTTTTATATTGCCTTTTATTCTATACTGCCTACGAAAGTAGAAAATAAAGGAATATGGTGTTCTTATAGCTCAGAGGGACTCATGGGTACACATATCATCTTAGGTTGGGCTTTCTCAGGAGCACTCGCTGGGATAAGGATTTGTGTGCAAGTACATTCTTTGGAGGTGACCCAAGGAAGTACTGATTAGCAAGTGGGGGTGTGAGAAAGGGAAGGGAAGGAAGTAAACAGAGCATGAGCTGTTGATCAGTTTCCACTGGGGCACAATCCCATTGGGGAGCTCTAGGAACAATGTCAAACATGCCTCAGATTTCCCCTCTGGAGGAGGGGTGCAGGGTAAATACCTATCTTTTCACCACAGTTGTTTCCTTACTTCCTCCCAGAAGTCTGTCCTTAGAGTGCTCAGCTTGCATTTTCAGAGCTTACTTTTTACCTTTATGAGATCCACGTCTTAATATTCATTTTTGAATTTCAAAATCATAATGGGAAGAAGTTCTTACAGATAAAAAAAAATCAAATTGTAGGGATTATCTTACTTCTTTCTGTGATCATGCTAGAAACTCTGGCCATCACTTTCTCTACATCATTCTGAAGGACACCTCCTCCTAGATTTGCCTCTTCACACACATCCCTGCATGGGAATTATTGTCTACACCATGGGCTGTGCACAGTACCTGGGAAGGTTAATAGAATACATCCTCAAAAGGTAGCTTTGAAATCTGAGTCTGTGCAAAGCAAGTCAGTGTAACTCCTTGGAGGATTTAAATTTGCAAACAACTTTCTGTGTGAGAAAGACTATTTCATTGATCTTTCAAAAATTTTTTCAGTCTTATTCTTAGTTGCTGAGTCAGAATGGCTGCTGTAGAAATGTAGTTTTAAGCCTTGAATTTGATTTGGCAAAGAGGATATCTTAAAAGGTTAGCAAAAATCATGTAGTTATCTCTCTACCAAAGAAGTGCTGAATGTCCAGGGATTGCTTCCCCGCCCCCCCCCCCCCCTTTGTATTCACACAGAAAGACTCACCCTGTGAAAATATGCTGTCTGCCACTCAGAGAACTTTAGGCTTATTGAAGATTTTGCAAAAAACAAATCAAGGCATGCATGAGAGAAAGGTTTTATATCAGCTTGCACAATAGCGAGAGGCAATGGAACACCTGTTAAATGAATCTGGCTTTCATTCTGGCAGCAGCAGCATCATTGAAACTTTCAAGGTGTGATGAATTACTATCCACCATCTGTTTTACAAAACGTTAATTCTTCTTGAGCCAAAATTACAGTCCAGCAAATGAGCTCTTAGCAAAGCAACAAGTCATCATTTACATGAGACTATAGAAAGAACTTGAGCCGGAAATTATTAGCACAAATGACTTGCCAGAAACAGAGTGGAATCTTATTAAAGGCCAGAAAAAATGGTCAATTAGATAATGAGACACAAAATAAGCAATCAGCGATGGGAAGAGGGGAAAATAGTACCTCTAGAGGTTAAACTAGAGGATGTTTCTTACTCTGTTCTTTCCTTTAAGAAACAATTACTAACCCTCTCTACAAAATTTTTCATGTGGCATTTGTTCAGAGTTGCTGTGTAAGTGGTGCCCCAAAGTGGTGGAATGCTGTTGTCCTGGGTTTTTCTTTGTCTTGATTGTATTAAGTTCATAGTGCAGCAGGCATGTATCTAAAATCCATTTATTTTTTTCCCCCAAGAGCACATAAAGGTGGCAAACAGATATAGAAAAAGATGTTCAACTTCACTAGCTATAAGGAAAATGCAAATTAAAACCACAATGAGATACCATCTCACAACTGGTAGACTGGCAACTATAAACAAGACAAGAAATAACAAGTGTTGGAGAAGATTTGGAGAAAAGTGAACACTTGTACACTGCTGGTAGGAATGTAAATTGATTCAGCCTCTCTAGAAAATAGTCTGGAGGTTCCTCAAAAATTTAAGAGTAGTACCACATGACCCAGCAATCTTTCTTTTGAGTACCTTCCTAAAGAATTTAAAAACTTTTATTTGTAAAGATGTATGTACTCCTATGTTTGTTGCAGCATTATTCACAATAGCCAAGACATAAAATACAAACTAAGTGTCCTTAGACTAATGATTGGATAAAGAAGATGCAATATATATATCCTATATAATAAAGAGGTAATATGAAAATTGACCATCAAGCCTTCACACAAGATGGATGTCCATGTGGTCACAAGATGGCCACCACAAGATGGCTGGCAGGGGAAGGCAGTTGTGGGCAATCAGGCCAGCAGGGGAGGGCAGTTGGGGGCAATCGGGCCCCCAGGGGAGCAGTTAGGCATTGATCAGACTGGCAGGGGAGTGGTTAGGAGGTGATCAGGCTGGCAGGCAGAAGCGGTTAGGGGCAATCAGGCAGGCAGGCAGGTGAGTGGTTGGGAGCCAGCAGTCCCGAATTGTGAGAGGAATGTCAGACTGGCAGTTGGAGAGGGTACAGGCTGGGCTGAGGGATACCCCCCCCAGTGCATGAATTTCATGCACCAGGCCTCATATATATATACACATATATATGGCCACTCAGTGTATATCCTATATACACTGGCTAATATGCAAATTGCCCCCTCAACCAGGAGTTCGACCAGCAGGCAGGCCAGCCAACAGCCCATGTCCTCTCCCTCTGGCCAGGCTGGCCAACCCCCACCCATGCATGAATTCATGCACCAGGACTCTAATACACACACACACACACACACACACACACACACACACACGTGCACAAATTTCATGCACTGGGCCTCTAGTGTGTGTGTGTGTGTGTGTGTGTGTGTGTGTCCCTCAGCCCAGCCTGCACCCTCTCCAATCTGGAACCCCTCTAAACGGGCAGTCAGACATCCCTCTCACAATCCAGGACTGCTGGCTTCCAACCACTCGCTTTCCTGCCTGCCTGATTGCCCCTAACCGCTTCTGCCTGCCAGCCTGATCACCCCCTAACCAGTCCCCTGCCAGCCTGATTGATGCCTAACTGCTCCCCTGGGGGCCTGATTGCCCCTACTGCCCTCCCCTGCTGGCCTGGTCACCCCCAACTGCCATCCCCTGAAGGCCTGGTCGCCCCTAACTGTCCTCCCCTGCAGGCCTGATCACCCCCAACTGCCCTCCCCTGCTGGCCCGGTCACCCCTAACTGCCCTCCCTTGCCAGCTGGGTCGCCCCTAACTGCACTCCCCTGCTGGACCAATCACCACCAACTTCCCTCCCCTGCAGGCCCAGTCTCCCCCAACTGCCCTCCTCTGCTGGCCTGGTTATCCCTATCTGCCCTTCCCTGCTGGCCTGGTCCTGCCTCAACTGCCCTCCTCTTCAGGCCTGGTTACCCTTAACTGCCCTCCCCTGCTGGCCCAGTCACCCCTAACTGCCCTCCTCTGCAGGCCTAGTTGCCCACAACTGCCCTCCCCTGCTGGCCATTTTGTGGCAGCCATCTTGTGTCCACATGGGGGGGTGGCCATCTTTGACCACATGGAGGTGGCCATCTTGTGTGTTGGAGTGATGGTTAATTTGCATATTACCTCTTTATTACATAGGTGATATATATATATATATATATATATATATATATATATATACACACACACACACACACACACACACATACACATACATATACATACACACACACTGAGTGGCCAGATTATTATGCATTCAGAGATCATAATAATCTGGCCACTCAGTGTGTATGCTAATTAGAACAGACAGCCAAATGACCTTCCGGATGTCCTTCTGGACAAAGCTGTGGCAGTGGGGGCCAAGGCAGAGGCGGTTAGGGGTGATCAGACAGGCAGGCAAGTAGTTAGGGGCGATCAGGCAGGCATGCAGAGTGGTTAGTAGCAATGAGACAATCAGGTGATTAATTAGAGGCAATCAGGCAAACAGACAAGTGGTTAGGGGCAATCAGGTAGGCAGGCAGGTGAGTGGTTAGGAGCCAGGGGTCCCAGATTGCAAGAGGGATGTCTGACTGCCAATTTAGGCCCGATTTGGCAGTTGGACATCCCCCCTGGGGTCCTGGATTGTAAGAGGTTGCAGTCCAGGCTGAGGAACTCACCTCCCCCATGCCCGAATTTCGTGTACCAGGCCTGTAGTATATATATGTATATACTACTACTCAGCCATTATAACAATTACATTTATTTATTTGTTTACTTATTTATTTTTTACAGAGAGGAAGGGAGAGGGATAGAGTTAGAAATATCGATGAGAGAGAAACATCGATCAGCTGCCTCCTGCACACCCCCTACTGTGTATGTGCCTGCAACCAAGGTACATGCTCTTGACCGGAATCAAACCTGGGACCTTTCAGTCCACAGGCCGAAGTTCTATCCACTGAGCCACACCAGTCAGGGTACTACTCAGCCATTATAAAGATGAAATATTGCCATTTGCAAAACCATGAATGGATTTTAGGAGTATCATGCTAAGATGGAAAAGAACAAGAACTATATAATTTCACTCATATGTGGGATATAAAATAAAAAGCAACAAATGAACAAATAAAACATAAAAAAAATTCATAGACACAGACAACAGTATGGTGGTTACCATAGGGGAAGGGGGGTGAGAGAAGGATGTAAATGGTAAAGAGGAGTCAAATATATAGTGATGGGAAGAGATTAGATTTGGGTGATTAGCACACAATGGAATGCATTATAAAATGTATTATCAATTCTACACCTGGAATTTATATACTGTTATTAACCAATTTACCCCAATAAATGTAATTAAAAATAAAATATATCTGGTGAAATATGAATAAGCTCCGTAGTTTAGTTAAGAGCCTTGTACTAATATTAATGGCTTTATTTTGAAAATTGTACTGTGGTCATGCAGTTGTAAAAATTGGGGGACTTGGTGAGGAAATATTTGGGAAATCTCTGTACCAGTTTTTCAACTTTTCAGTAAATTTAAAATTAGCTCAAAATAAAAAGTACATAAATATATGTTTATGTAAAAAATAAAATCATTTATTTGTAAGTAATGTGAAATTAAACTTGAGATGAATAACATATTTTGGGGTATGTACCATTTTCTTTAAATAAATATGTGTAATATAGCTCAGATATATATTATCTTTCATGAACTGCATACAAGTTTTGACTATTAATTTTGACAGACTACCTTTCCTTATGAGTTATGAAATTAATCTGTAGTTATCCTATATAATAAAAGGGTAATATGCAAATTGACCCTAATGGGAGAACAACTGGTCGCTATGATGCACACTGACCACCAGGGGGTAGATGCTCAACGCAGGAGCTGCCCCCTGGTGGTCAGTGCACTTCCACAGGGGGAGCGACGCTCAGCCAGAAGCCAGCTCATGGCTGGCCAGCACAGCTGAGGTGGCAGGAGCCTCTCCTGCCTCCGTGACAGCACTAAAGCCGTCAGTTGGACATCCCCCAAGAGGTCCTAAACTGTGAGAGGACTCAGGCTGGGCTGAGGGAACACTCCCCGCCCCCCCCCCCGCCCCCGCATGAATTTTCGTGCACTTGGCCTCTAGTACCTTATATAACTGATAAATGCAGAGAACAACAGTAATGTATTTTATATTAAGGTATAAGATAATATGTGATTTTTAATGTAATGTGTGCTCCTCAAAATTCATTTGCAAATATAATTTTATTATTAAATCTTATTTGCTTATATATTTTAAAAGTATAGATTTTTCAAAGTAGGAAAGTTAACTAATTAGGTTAAATTTATTACCTCAGTTGCTAAGTATAATATTCAGTGTATATAATAACTTTCCTTCAGCTATTTATCTAGCCATAAATCTTTGGTGTTTTAAATAAAGTTTACTTTTTCTTTTAAATCTTCTTGAATTCTGAATAACACTGTTCTAGTATGAATACATAACAAACACAAAAAAATGAAAAGTCATATAGGGACTGGACTGTAATCATTCCTCCCTGAAATTAGGAGTAGGATTCTGAAAACCTTTGGGATGAGATAAATTTGAGTTGAGGAACTAAAGAGTCTATGCTGGAAAATATAGGGATAGATCTCAGGTATGATTTTGAAAGCCTTGATAAATACCTACCTACAGCTAAGCCTGTGTCTATGTTTGTGTCTCATATATATATATCCACCCATATATATATAGCTATCTACATGTACATACTTACTATCATTCAAACAATAGACAGCACATCAAATGGACTATACATTACATTTTATATATCCAACATTTTTTTAAAACCATAAATTCAATAAAATTAATTTCTTTAATCTTTAGATGACTTTCTGAGATGGTATTTGCTGATGTTGATGATGATTTTGGTGACAAAGAAAAGTGAACTTTCCTGGGAAGATTATCTTCTGCCTTTCACTTCTCCAAGTTCTTAGGCCTTCCTCATTCTAATCTGAACTTAAACGTATAAGATTTTTCTTAAGAAGGTTTACCAGTTCTTGGGTGCATTTGAATGGCACTGCCTAAAGGCCTAATAATATATTTTAAAAATAATAATATTATGTGTTTGTTTGCTGATCACATTATAATATATAATTTAATTATAGGACATCCAGAGGAATTTTAAAAAGGTCAAAAAAGAAAGTCATTCACAATCCAATCATTGCAAAAACAGTATTATTAACATTTTGGCACATGTCCCCCCAAATATATAGTCTAAAAATTTCCAGCCCGCCCGGTGTGCTCAGTGGTTGAGCGTTGACCTATGAACCAGGAAGTCATGGTTTGATTCCTGGTCAGGGCACTTGCCTGAATTTCGAGCTGCATCTCCAGTGTGAGGCACGCAGGAGGCAGCCAATCAATGATTCTCTCTCATCATTGATGTTTCTATCTTTCTCTCCCTCTCTGATATCAATAAAAATATATTTTTAAAAGATTTCCAGACATCATTATTCCAAAAGCATAAGTGAAGCTAAAGCAACAGTAATTATGAACTTCACTGTCTTGTGTGTTGTGCAGCGCATGGGAGAGCCTGAGCACTCCTCAATACCACCATGGCCAGGAGGGTCTCTATAGCTTCTCAAACAAGCACATCTTCCACACTGCAAAGTCACCTGCAAAAGCAGTGAATGACGGCTCTTCAGCTGCCTTAATGTCTTTATCCTCCTTGATAAAATGCCAAGTAAATTGTCTGCAAATCCTCCCTACACTGAAAAACCTCGAGCTACCAGAATGGATCCAATGCCCTGAGTTCCTTACTGTGGCCAAGTCATACCGTGTTCCATGCCGCAGCTGCTGTGTTATTATCCGGAGCTCCTAAGCAGGGGTGGTTGGCCCCCAGGCCTGGAGAGTGTTTCACAAAATCATCTCCCTTTACCAGCAACTGCTCCATTCTTAGGGCTCAAACACATGGGGACGTGAGAACACCGCCATGCTTTTTTCTGTCCCTCCATGTCTAGCAGGACACTCTTCTTTGCATAATAGTGTGCAAACAGACCCTCTACTGACCCCAACACAACCAGATATGCTATTAAGCTGTGATCCCCAGGATACATTTGTTTTACTAGGATTTTTTATTTTTTTGCAGTGGGAGCAAATTTCACTCAAAGGACTTTAACAACAAATAAAAGAAATTGCTATTGTTTTCTCTTTCTAATTCTCAGCTTGGTGACTATGGGCATGATGAACATGAGTAGCCTGATTTCCACCCTAAAGAGCTTAACAATTATAGCAGGAGGAGAGAAGTCCTTGTAACATTGGCTCTGATAAAAGTCTCAATAATGATTCTGATTGCCCTGTCTTAGGTCATGTGCTTATTATGTAACCATCACTGTGGCCAGAGGATTCATTATTCTATTAGCTATAACTGTGTTGGATATTGGATTATAGCTATGTTGGATTACAGCTATATTGGATTACAGCTATGTTGCCTGCCCACCCCAGAGCCTGGGTGGAGACAGAATCAGGCACATCAGTAAATATCAAGAATTTAAAAAAAATTTATTAGAATCAGAGTGAGGAAGGATTGGTTTCCAGAAAGATATGAGACTAATGTTAAAAGTTTTAACTTTGACAGCTGAAAGTCTTTTTTAAAAAGAAAGGATTTATTAGGCCATGGCTAGGGGGAAAAAAAAAAGACGGGTCTTGAGGCAAGGAGTCTAAGCCATGAGCAGCATGGTTAGGTAGGAAAAACAACATGTTCATCATCCCAGAGTTTTGCAAGTGTTTATATGTAAAGTAGGGGAGACAAAGGTGTAAGTCATTACGAGAGAATTTACATTAGCTATAGGTGTAAAAAGGTGGGCTGGTTCTGGGCCAGGGGCAGCAGAGTCCAAAAGGAGTGTCCACTCCTGTGGTTTAGCCGTGAGCAGCAGATTGGAAAGTTCACATATACTAGTAAATAATAAGTGAAGCCTCCTGGAATTCTGTGTCTCCCAGCTATTCTCTCTTTGGATAACCTCAGAAATTATCACCTTGAAATTAATTCTAAATTCCAACAGATAAACAAGAATGTGAGCAATCATTCAGAGATGGTATGATGACTATATATAGGCTGTTTCATCTCTTTCTCGCACTTTCTGGCTGCTATAATTTTAATTTAAAACATCTCAGAATATTTTTCTCATCACAGGAAATACCCAAATAGTTAATGGAATATTCATATTTTGACATGATCATAGAAGTAAGTTTCCTGCAGGCAGGGTCTTTGTCAGCTTTATTCATTATTGTATTATCAGTGTCATGTCATGAGATATATATATATATATATATATATTTTTTTTACTTAATACCATCTCATGACCATTTCCCTGTGTGATTAAATATTTTTCTATGACATAATTTTAAAAATCTTTTTCTTATTTTTTAACTTTTTTCAATTACAATTGACATTCAGTATTATTTTATATTAATTTCAGGTATACATAAGAGTGGTTAGACATTTATATAATTTATGAAGTGATCCCCCTAATAATTCTACTTCCCACCTGACACCATACACAGTTTTTAATGGCTCTACAACGTTCCATTGCTTAGATATGCAATAATTTATCTAACCAAGAATGAACAATGGACATTTATTTTGTTTGAATCTGAAGTCAGAGCAAATCAGTCATCCTAAGAATTGTTATGTAACCCACTCCACTCCTTCTACTTTCCTTCCCCGCCTCTATGGAGTCAAGAAAGACAGGTGAGGCTATTTGGTTTATTGTCTAAAACAACTCCATGTTTCTCTTCTACACATACAATACTTCTGAAGCCAGATGTGTGTATGTGTTTCCCCCAACCCCCACCCCCACCCCCCCCACACACACATACCAACCAATTCTCTGACACCAGTTAGGTGTCCTATAATTCAGTTCGATTTTGACACTATGTGCAAGTTAAGGGCTCAATCCCACAAAACTGTCGGCATTTCAGATACCAGTCACAAGTAGGTCTCCAGGTTCCCCAGAACTTATGTTTGACTTGATTTTATCGTTTGCTAAAACAGTTAACAGAATTCAGGGAAATACTTATATTTATTGGTTTATTATACAATAAAGGGTATGGATGAATAGCCAGAGGAAGAGAGATATAACACAAGGTCCAGGAAGGTTCCAAGTGCAGGAGCCCCCATCCCATGGAGTTGGGGTGTGCCACCCTCCCAGCCTATAGATATGTTCATCAACCTGGGAACTCCCAGAATCCTGTGCTACTGGGAGTTTTACAGAAGAGAAGCTTCATCAAGGAGGCATGATCAATTATTAACACCATTTCCAGCCCCTTTCGCTTTTCCTTTCTCCAGACAACAGGAGAGTGGGGCTGAAAGTTCCAAGCTTGTAATCATGGTTTGGTGTTTCTAGTGACTAACCCTCCTGAAGGAGCCCTGGAAGAGTAACATTAGAGCAAAAGTCGGAGGAGAAACCAAGATGGCAGCATAGGTAAGCACAAACTGCTGCCTCGCACAACAATTTCAAAACTACAACTAAAAGACAGAACAGACATAGTCCAGAACCACAGGAAGGCTGGCTGAGTGGAAATTCTACAACTAGAAGGAAAGAGAAAAGCTCACGGAAAATCAGAGGAGCTGCAAAGGGCTGAGGTACAGAGACACGTGCACAGAGAGGAAGGGTGGCTGAGTGCCTGGCTGGCTTTCATTGGCGGGAGGGAGAAGGAAGCTCCTGACTGCATTGAACCCCAGTTCCGAATGCCCTGAACCCCAGTTCCGGGTGAGACCCTGTGGACCCAGGCTCATACGGGGGGAGTCTGGACTGCCAGGTAGAGAGAAAGGCACAGGGAGACTCGGGGGAGCCACGGAGGGCAGGGGTCTGGAGGCACGTGCACAAGTGCGGACAGAGAGGACTGACTGCTGAGGTTGCCACTGGCTTTCCCTAGTGGGAGGGAGTCGGAAATTCCCGACTGCACTGAACCCCAGTTTCAACTGCACTGAACCCCAGTTCCAGGCAAGCCCCTGGGGACCCAGTCTCTTATGGGGGAAATCTGGACTGTCAGGCAGAAACTCAGGGGAGCCGCGAAAGGCAGAGGTCTGGAGGCACGTGCGCAAGTGCGCGCAGAGAGGACTGACAGCTGAGTGAGCCACTGGCTTTCTCTAGCTGGAGGGAACCAGTTCTGAACTCCAGTTCTGGGCGAGAATCTGGGAATCCAGATTCATTGGTGGAGAAACTGGACTGTCTGGCAGTGGGCAAAACTCGAGGGCAGCTTTCTCTCAGAGGTGCTTGCAGAGATTACCAAGGGACAATGAGACCCAGGGGCCTTAGAGGGCAGGGCTGATGGGAAGCCAAGACTGTCTGCTCAGCCCTGAGACTCCACCCCATCCAAGCTGAGCACAGAGGCTTTTGCAATTTTGCAAGTCTTGTCTCATAAGGCTGTCTCCAGCACAGAAGTTCCCCCGGCATAGACACAGCTGATCCTCACAGCCAACTCGGCCTGGAGTTCAATTCCTCCCAGTGATACCAACAACAATCAAGACTTAACTACAACAAGGCTGTACACACAGTCCACAAAGGGGTGCACCAAGAGTGTCCACCTCAGGTAACTGGGAAGGCCGACCCACTGGGCCATATAGGACACCTAGCACTCAAAGCTACCCTACCAACTCAGGGAAGCAGAGAAAATGCAGAGACAAAGAAACAGATCAGAAACAAAAGAAATGGAGGACAACAAACGACTGGATATAGAATTCAAAACCACGGTTATAAGGTTTTTCAAGAATTTCCTAGAAAAGGCCGATAAATTTAGCAAGACCCTCTAGGATATGAAAAAGGACCAACTAGAAATTAAACATACACTGACTGAAATAAAAAACTATTATACAGAGACCCAACAGCAGACTAGAGGAACGTAAGAATCAAGTCAAAGATTTGAAATACAAAGAAGCAAAAAGCACTCAACAGGAAAAGAAAAAAGAAAAAAGAATCCAAAAATTTGAAGATAGTGTAAGAAGCCTCTGAGACAACTTCAAGTGTACCAACATCCGAATTATGGGGGTGCCAGAAGAAGAGAGAGAACAAGATACTGAAAACCTATTTGAAGAAATAATGACTGAAAACTTCCCCATGGTGAAAGAAATAGACTTACAAGTCCAGGAAGTGCAGAGAGCCTCAAACAAGAAGAATCCAAAGAGGACCACACCAAGACACATCATAATTAAAATTCCAAGAGCAAAAGACAAAGAGAGAATATTAAAAGCAGCAAGAGAAAAACAGTTAGTTACCTACAAGGGAGCACCCATACGATTGTCAGCTGATTTCTCAACAGAAACTATGCAGGCTACACAGGAGAGGCAAGAAATATTCAAAGTGATGAATAGCAAGAACCTACAACCAATATTACTCTACTCAGCAAAGTTATCATTCAGAATTGAAAGTCAGATAAAGAGTTTCACAGATAAGAAAAAGCTAAAGGAGTTCATCACCACCAAACCAGTATTATATGAAATGCTGAAAGGTATTCTTGAAGAAGAGGAAGAAGAAAAAAGTAAAGATAAAAATTATGAACAACAAGTACATATCTATCAACAAGTGAATCTAAAAATCAAGTGAATAAAAAAATCTGAGGAACAGAATAAACTGGTGAATATAATAGAATCAGGGGCATAGAAAGGGAGTGGACTGATAATTCTCAGGGGGAAATGGGTGTGGGGGGTGCAGGGAGAGACTGGACAAAAATCGTACACCTATGGATGAGGACAGTGTGGGGGAGGTAAGGGCAGAGGGTGGGGTAGGAACCAGGTGGAGGGGAGCTATGGGCGGAAAAAGGAGAAACAATTGTAATAATCTGAACAATAAAGATTTATTAAATTAAAAAAAAGTCATCCACACACACACACAGAGAGAAAAAGAGAGAGAGAGATTCAAGGGATTTAAGAACTTGGTGTCAGATACTCCTATCACTCAGGAAGTTACAAAGATTTTAGGAGTTCTGTGCGATTCAATTACTTGACATTTATTCACACTGATTTTGACCTATTCAGAAAAGAACAAGTCTGTACTGCCTATGAAATTCTGAACATGCCGGCCTTGCCTTGTCCTGTTTATTCGCACACCTATACTACCCCTGCTGTCCCAAGCCTTGTGTTTGGCATAGGCTTCTCCAAATCATGCCAGGTGTTTTGCCAAAGTGGCATTTGAGGATCTGCCTGATTCCTAATCACTTCATTTGCAGTTGTATCTTCTAATTTTAATATGTTAACATGAGAAGGGTGCCATTGTCTGGTTTTAGTTTTCTGAAGAATCCTCTCTCATTTGATCAACCTCCTTTCAGCCCAACAGCCCAAGGACACAAAAGCTTTGCAGTCTCCTCATTTTATTAGTTTCCCCCTTTTTATTACGGTCTGAAAGTCTTGCCAACTGTGCAAAGTTAGTATTTTTACTAACTAAGCCTGAAACCCATCCTTTACCATCATTGACTTCTCTTCTGATCAATGCTACCCAGCTAAAAGAAAACGAATGTTCATCGAGTGCTTCACTTTGCAAGTCTTTTTGCCCTTCTTAAAATTACACCAAAGCCCTGCTTCGGTTTATGCAGTTAATGCACTAGATCTCCCCATGTCTCCATTCCTAAGATGTAAAATGAGAATAATGAAAATACCTATTTCATAGGGCTGTTATCAGTTTAGATGAGTTTGCAGTATTGCCTGGCACACAGGACTAAGTGCTCAATAAATATCAGTTAAATAACCATTACTATCATAATTGCTACATTCTCTAAGAGTGGGTTTTTTATTTCAGTGTGAAGTCACTGGAAGGGGGCTCACAAGCTGAAAATTGAATGTATAGGATATCGAAGATGAATTACTACCTTTTGTAATGGTGATGAACTAATGTGAAAAATTCGATTTGCTTCAGTATGCTTTGCACAATGATAGTTATGGTTTTCATGATGTTGAGCTCTTCTGTATTCTGTTCTGTATTTGTATACCTTTTTGGGGGCCAGCTCTCCCTCAGTCACAGTTGATGTTCAACTTTTCTAATGGTGGGAGGGGCATTCTGATACCCTTTCCAAGAGTCCTTGCTGGGACTGGATTCCCCATTGTGTAGCATCATGGGGATTCCTGTTATTAAAAGATTAACTGAAACATATTACAATTTTAAAAGTCTGAACAAAAATTGATTTAAATCGGCAGCATTGAATCTAGCATAATAGAAGATAGCTCTAAGAAGCTGTACAAAATGAAAGACTTTTGTAGGAGAAGGGAACAGGAACAGGGAAGTTATTCTAGGCAACATGCATGTTGGTTATTGCAAAATCACATTCCTTTAGACAGGGGTCTATCAGGTAGATCTCATAACTGGTGCTGATCAGATAACTCCTGATTGGATCAAGATTCCATTTTGGGGAGAGATAAAACTATAATTAAGATAGGTTTTGATTTGGTGACCTGGGACTTAGCATAAGGCACTTCATTTTCATTTTGGGCCCCTTCCTTCCTTCCTTCCTTCCTTCCTTCCTTCCTTCCTTCCTTCCTTCCTTCCTTCCTTCCTTCCTTCCTTCCTTTCCTTCTTTCTTTCTTTCACTTTGTGTAACACCATTAAATCTGAGAGCCAAAGCCTATAGGCCCTACTGTCTTTCTGTTCACTTTATGTTCAGTATCTTTCGGCCTTCTAAAGCACTGCATAGTAATAATATGCTTTCACCAGATTAGGAGCCTGTCTCCGAGTTGGTCAGAAGCAGAAGAACAAGCCTGGAAGTCAATGCACTTCTTGCTTGACCAAATTAATTTTTTGTCTTTCTAGTTCACCACTCTGTGCTCAATCTAGAGACACATGGTATTGATAATTTTTCTTAGCGTTTACAACTGTTTTGTGGATGTGGTTGGAAATTAAGAGAATGTGGAGGCAATGGGAGAGGTTGCTATGCTTTGCATTCTTTCTTTGTTTATAAAAAACTATTTTTAGAAGTGCGTAGATGTTTGTACTTTACAAGGCATGAAAGGTAATCTTTATAGCCTGAAAAATTATGTTGGGGAAAAAAATCATAACCAGTTGTTGCTTTTCAAAATACATTTTGGAAATTTTCTTGTGGATCTAAATTTCTCCACTATAAAGTTACTGCTCTCACCCTTGCCCCTTTCCATATACTGTGGACAGGAGGGAAGAAAAGAAATCGCTATGCTTAGTCCTTGTTTAGTGGAGGGATGTTAGGACCCACCTCTTCACTATGGAATATCTGCACAAATTATTTGGAATTCTTCTGCTGGGGAAATTTGTTGGTTCTCCCCAACTTATTTACTTATTCAATCACTTAGTTACATCAGTATGGATTGATGAGTACTTCTCCACATTTATTTTATACTTTGAGTTATAACCCAATATTACTTTATTAATTTTGTTGCTCAAATTATTCTAGCTTTGTTGCTCAGAGTTCCATTGAAATATCTCCTCACTTTCTGATACTATACAGTAAGATGCTCTAGGGCAGTGGTCGGCAAACTCATTAGTCAACAGAGCCAAATATCAACAGTACAACGACTGAAATTTCTTTTGAGAGCCAAATTTTTTAAACTTAAACTTCTTCTAACGCCACTTCTTCAAAATAGACTCGCCCAGGCCGTGATATTTTGTGGAAGAGCCAAACTTAAGGGGCCAAAGAGCCACATGTGGCCCGGAAGCCGCAGTTTGCCAACCACTGCTCTAGGGCCAAGCATGTTAAACTCACAGCCTGAGGGCCACATGCCTCATTTATTTGGCCCATGTTAGCCTTTGAGTTTGACATGCTTGCTCTAGGCTCATATTGTGTATTTCCTGCCCCAGTCCTACCATCAGCAACTTCTCCCAGGGTGATATTTAAAACTAAGATTTTGGCACTGAGTGTGCTCCTTGGTACAGGGCTTTTCAGATGAAAGAACAAGAGATATATGCATATATTCTAACTGATGTATACACACTTATCTAAAAACTAGAGGTCCAGTGCATGAAATTCGTGCACAGGGTGGGGTGTTCCTCAGCCCAGCCTGCACCCTCTCCAATCTGAGACCCCTCAAGGGATGTCCGACTGCCCGTTTAGGCCCAATCCTACTGGGAGTCGGACATCCCTCTCACAATCCAGGACTGCTGGCTCCCAACTGCTCGCCTGCCTGCCTTCCTGATTGTCCCTAACCGCTTCTGCCTGCCAGCCTGATCACCCCCTAACCACTCCCCTGCCAGCCCGATTACCCCTAACTGCCCTCCCCTGCAGGCCTGGGTCCCCCCCGCAACTACCCTTCCCTGCAGGCCCAGTCGCCCCCAACTTCCCTCCTCTGCCAGCCTGGTCACCCCTAACTGCCCTCCCCTGCAGGCTTGTTCGCCCCCAACTGCCCTCACTTGCAGGCCTGGTCCCTCCCAACTGCCCTCCTCTGCTGGCCTGATTGCCCACAACTGCCCTCCCCTGCTGGCCATCTTGTGGTGGCCATCTTGTGTCCACATGGGGGCAACCATCTTGTGTGTTGGAGTGACAGTCAATTTGCAAATTACTCTTATTAGATAGGATACTTGGATACAATTTAACCAACTGTATCTATATGGTACAGTTGATCTAATGAGTTCATACTAATGTTTACAACTATGATCCATTACTCCATGGATCATTCTAGTTTTCTCTCCGTGCTTATCTGTAATGCCCTACTCCCATCATCTGCCATGCATTCATATAATTGTTCAGTTCTGGTATGCTTTCAAAATTCTAAACTCACTGCAATGGAGAAAAAAACTTTTATCAACTAGAGCGTAGCACTTATGTACAGGTCTTATTGCCTCTGTTCTTATAGACTCCATTCATTTCCATAGTTACCTAGGTCAGCACCTTACTCCTCTTGTTGGGAAGGAACAAACTTTCCTCTTCCCCTTCTAGGTTCTTCAGGTGGTCTAATAATTACATCAACATGAGACAGATTAACAAGAGAAAGCAACCAAACTTATATATGTGTGCATGGGAACCCCACATACTTGAGAGGTTCAGAGACAGAAAGTTAAAGTGAGGTATACATGACATTCTGGGCTAAGGATGAGGTGAGGCACCTTGGGCTCCAGAGGGGAGAAAGGTCATTCTCAGGCTGAGAAGAAGAGCAGATGTTCAGTAATCAGATGTGTGCCCTGCTGTATAGATAGGTCATAAAAAGTTATTTCTGGTGATAACTTTTAGTATGAGCAGAGCCCCAAATTTAAATTGTTTAGGGAGAGGTAGAAGTTTCTTCTGAGCCTGAAGGGTCTCTATTGCTTTCAACTCAAAATAATTCACATCCCAAAGTGGCCCCATAGGGGAGGCCTGTACTGAACCCCTTCACCCTATCCACTTTATTGAGGTTGTTTCATACATTTGTAATATATTTTGATTCTTTTGTCACCTTCTGCATTCTCTGTTGGGATCCTATGACTTTCTAAATGGATTTTTTAAAAGAATTTACACACATAAAACTGCTCTTTGTGCTCTAAAGTTCTATGGGTTTTGTCAAATGCTTAATGTCTTGCATTCACCATTACAGCATCATACAGAATGGTTCTACCACCCTAAAGAATAAGCCTCTGTGCTTCCCCTTTTATTCACCCCCTCACTCGCAGTCCCTGGCAGCTTACCATTTCCATGATTTATTTTATCTAGTCTGTCTTATAATTGAAATTATACAGTAGATAGCTTTCAGACTGGCTTTTTTTTTTTTTACTTATTAATATGTGTTTTGATTCACCTATGTCTTTTTGTGGGTTGGTAGCTTCCTTTATTGCTGAATAACATTCCATTATATGCACATACCAAAGTTTGTTTATTCAAATGAGCGGTATCTTGGTTGCTTCCAATTTTTGTTAATTATGAATAAAGCTGCTCTTATTAGTCACATACAGTTTTTTTGCATGGACATAACCTTTCAAATCAGCTGGGAAAATACCTAGAAGTGCAATTGCTGAATTCTATGGCAAGACATTTGGTTTGGTAAGAAACTGCCAAACTGCCTTCCAAAGTGGCTGTACCATTTTGCATTCCCATCAACAATGAATGTGAGATCCTGTTCTCCACATCCTCACTAGTCCTTGGTATTGTCAGATATGGTTTTAGTTTTTCCACATGCTTATTTATCCTCTGTATATTTTCTTTGGGGAGATGTCTTTTCAAATCTTTTCTCCATTCTTTTACTGAAATGTTTGCTTGTTTTTATTGACATTTAAGAGTTCTTTGTATATTTTGTAAACAAGTCCTAAATCAAATACATGTTTTGAAATATTTCCTTCCTGTCTGTGGCTCATCTTTTCATCCCTTTAAGGTGTCTTTCCCAGTACTTCCCCCCCTCCCTGCCACAGATGAAAGGGCCTCTTTCCAATCTTCAAAATTATCATTTCTCTGTTCCTACAAGTTAATAGTTCCGGTGGCTTTTGCTACAGATATGCAGATTTGGGCTGTGACTCTGGATTTTCCTATTTCTTCAGACTGGGAAATAGTGGTTTGCCCTCAAAACTCAGTTCTCTCATGGGTCCAAGAAGTCATTGCTAGTCATTTGTTCAGCTTTTCCTTGTAAGGTTGAGGTGAAGAATCCCAAACTCTTTACATGTCATAGATGAAACTATAAGTCCATTTTTAATGACCAAATTATTTTATTCTATTAACTGCTAATCCATTGCTTCTTATTAGGGCATGGCATACCTCTACCATATTTTACCCATTCTTTCTCCCCTCACTTCCAACTCCTCAACACCATGTATACACTATACTTTATTTGTTACATGTGAACCTCTGTGAGAACTTTCTTTCTCTGTTTTTACTATCTAATAGTTTTTTAAAATTGTCTTAATTAAATCTTTGATTCATCTTGAATTTATTTTGGTGAAGGAGTGGGATAGCCATGCATTTAATTTTAGCCCAAATGTCAGGCCATTTTTTTAGATGAATCTATGTTTTCCCCACTGATATAAACTACTTTTATGTTTTGTATACTAAATTTAAAAATATATATTTGTTCTATTTCTGAACTCCCAATTTTGTTACAAATATTTCTGTCAGTTTATTTCTGTGCCAGTACCATTTTTTTTAAATATAAATTTTATAGCTTGGTGAGTTACTAACTTGGCAAGAAACATGGTATTATAAAAATAGTAATGCACTAACTGTATAGATTATTTTAATAATTGGTGTCTTTATAATATTTACATTGCCTCTTGAAAAACAGGTATGTTTTTATTTATTCATCTTGCATTGTTATCTCTTGGTAGAATTTAGAATTTTTTTCACATTGATCCAACACATTTCTTATATTTATTTAAACTATTTTATCTTTTCATTATATTTTCTTAGCAATTTGTATATAGGAAAGCAATTTATTTTGGGCAGTTAATTTTGTAACCAGAGATTTCACTGAATTATCTTATTGTGTCTAATATAATTTTAGTTGTCTCTCTTGGGTTTATGGTTATATAACCTTATCATATTGAGATAATAATAATTTTCCCTTTCCTTTCTACTTTTTGGCTCATTTATTTTCTTGCTTAATGACAATGGCTAATTGTTTTTAGAACAATACTAACTAATAGAATACATTTTATTATAATATACTCCTTTTACCACAATTATCTCATTGTCTAGTTAAACTCTAATGTCCTTGGAGTACAGACTTTTATTCCTAATGCCTAAAATAATATAGTAATAAAATAGGTAATTGATAGGGATAAGGTAAACTAAAATGAGCTGAGGTCAGTAGACAGATAGCCAACACAGATACATTAGCTTATGTAAAGTGATTATCCTAGAATGTTACCGGGATAGCACACTGCCTCTTCATTAGACCCATGGAAGTCTGGTGTAAGTCCCATAGCTGGAACCTATGATTCTTGACCACATTTGGGCCCTCAAATAACTGTATCCTGTGGGCCTATCCCAGGTAGGTTAGAGTGAGGAAACAGTCAAGCTCAAGGCCCACCTTTTAGGCACAACTTTCTTGGAAGATGGTTAAAAATTTTGAAGACTATGTATACATAGTAGAAGTTGAAGAGCTTTGTTGATTCTACATAGCCATCCTACAGCACAAGTCTCATGGCATCCTCACAGAAGCAACAGGAACCCTCTCTGGTTCTTGCATGAGTGGTCTTGTGTTGGGGCTAGGGAGACGAGGGGAGCAGTGTGGCTCTCTTGTGCATAATCAGCATCAAGACACTTTGAAGAATGTGGAGATGCAGACATATCTCTAAGGCAGTTCTGAGAGCTCTCAATGGGGCCTGCCTGGAACATGGTCAGGGTAACAGAGCATCAGCAATGGGAGCATGAAAATAACAGCTCTTGGTTGGAATGGGACCAGAATGAGAATACCAACTGCAGTGACTAAACCAAAGATACCTGTGTTCTTGGTTTATGAGCAGGAGCCAAAATAGTCACAATTTAATGGGCTCTCAACTTAGTGGGCAAACTTGAAAGCCAAAGGCTTTGGCTGTGGCCTGATGGCTAGTGTCTCTGGCTAGTTACTGGTTCCTGTAACTCTAATATGATGGCCCAAGAATAGTGCGCTCCTTTTCAACTCTATTCCAGTAAGTCCTTTATCATGCATCTCTATTTCAGAGAAGACTGCTTCAAACTTTTCCATTAGGAAAATGGATATTAAGATGGATTTCATTTTTCCATTGAAATTAATTGGCTGTGGGCAATAATACTAAGCACCATATCTAGTAGAAAGAAGAGTAGAAGGATGTTGTTCACAAATTGCTGTGGGGAAGCAGAGAGCACGGCTCATTGAGGAACTGAGGCTTCTGATTAGCTGTGCTAATTGAGGCAGGCAGGTTGCTTCTCAGTGCCCAGCCACTTATTCCCAAATGAGGCTGGAATGTTTGTTCTTTCATTTGTTAATGCACTCATTTATTCATGAAACCCATTTTTGAGTGTATATTACATGGCAGGTGTATCATGCACAGAACTGCAGAATCCAAGAATAGACCATCTTCCAGGTCGGTGTTTATAATGTGTCACTTTCCTTTCTGTATAATAGTATAATATGCAAAAATGATTTTGGTCATGAACCTCTGTGAAAAATGTAATGATTTCTCTCCACAGGAAAAGGGACATAAGCCCCCAATTTTCCACCCAGTTTCAGGGGATGTGCAGCCACCTGATGCATGCCCGTGGAGCTCTGCAGGTTGAGCTCTCCCACCAGGATGCAGTAGGCCTCAGGATCAATAGCAGAGGACTGTGAGCTTTACGCATTAGAGTAGTGAATGCCATGTGCTTCTTTGACCTTTCATTCGCTTTTATAACCCATCGGTCTTTCTTCTTTAATTTGAACTCTTAACTATTTCCTCTCTGAGGTAGTATAATATGACTGAGCACAGGTGAGGGCTTGGTTGAGGATGGAGACGGAACATTTTGTAATATGCCAGCTGATGACATGTGTTCACACAGCAGTACTCTGTCTCCAGAGCAGTGGATGAGCATTTGGTTGGGTTGCTCCATGGCCTTGCCTCAATCCATGGCTTGTTAATGGTAGTCAGGACACAGAATTCCCGATTCTCAGGTGTTCCTTTAGCACTGGTTTAGCACTCATTTCAGACCCTGACTTCATCTCTAGTTCTGTCTTCTGGCCTGAAAACTCCATGCAACATCTAACAAATGGGGTTAGTGAGGTATTTTCTGATTTAAAATGATACAGTAATACTAGAGGCCCTATGCATGAAATTCATTGAAGAGGCTTGGCAGCTTGCCTCAGCCCTTGTAGCCCTGGTTTCATCCAGAAGGTCATCTGGAAGGTTGTTTGGCTGTCTGGTCTAATTAGCATATTATGCTTTTATTATTATAGATAACACCCATCACACAAAATTTTAAAGGCAAAAATAAAAAAGCATTTCAAAAGAAGCCTTTTATCTTACTGGAGAGATAAAAAACAAACACAATGAAACAAAAAAGCACACACCTTGTTTTGTGATTCCCCAGATAAATATGATCATTTTTGTGGGAAAAGACAGTTTTCCAGACAGAGTGTTCCTTTCTATGATGTAGGATACTAGAGTTACCCAAATAGAACAACAACAACAAAAATGCAGGATTTGGGAAATGAATTGCTGACAGATTCACAACCTCAGGGGCCAAATGGCACCAGAATGATTTTCACATTTTCAACTTTCAAAAGACCCTAGAGACTTTTTTTATTGCATATTTTATGGTGCCATCTGTCTTTTTATTAGAGCTAGTATATGTTCAAAACTGTAAATAAAATTTTTCCCCGTATCAAAGGACCAAAACTTCACCACTACACTGACTAGTAGGAAATTCACAGGGTTCCCATTGGGAGGAGCCTTGACACAGCCCTGAAGCCCAGAGCACCTGCCAGGTAGGCATCTCTCATTATATGTGCTTTTCTACTTCAGCTGAGAATAACCAAGCCAAACATAATTCATCTTAGATAACATATCCTTTTGAGGGGACCTTCCTTTGGATTTGTTGATATGGTGTCATTTAAAATTCATATATTTCAATTGAGACTCCATAAAGAGAAAGCCTTCCTTTAAATCCATAATCTGCTGCCTGGAAGTAAGAATCAGGGGCAAGATATGGAGAAACAATGCTTTGCCCGGGATAATGCACTATGGTTACTCTTTGACGTAAGTATTTTAAGCCTACAGGAAATTTAAATGTAACCACCAATCCAGACATATACAATGAGAGCCCAAGGATATTTGAATATAAAGTACATAGGGAAATAATTCAATATAGTCAATCATTAATTACTAATACTCCTACTGCTACTACTGCTTTTCAAGCCAGATTTATATAAAATGCCTGTCATAATTTATATCCATCATAATGGAAGTGCTCCTGAAGATATTTTCACATGTATTGTGAAAGATGACTTGATTTCCAAAAGAATATGGGTCATCCTATTAAAAATGTAAACATAGAACGCTGAATTTTAAATAAACCTGCCAGCAACAGTGTCCAAGATTTTTGGAGCATGTTGACAGCATACCTTGGGGGGATTATTAATAGTCAGTGGTATGAGTTAAGTATACTTGTTTGTCAGAAGTTGATCTAGAGAATTTGGTTTGGAATAGAGAATAATCTAGGAGCTGTTGGTGATTTTAGATGAGTAGGAAGGAGGTTGGGATTAGGAAGGTGGTTGGGAGAGTGCCTGAGAACTATCAGTGGTTCTCAAATTTATGTGCATAAGAATCAGTTGGTGGGCTTAATAAAAGTGTAGATTTCTAGAGGCTGATCCCAATGACTTTGATTGAGGAGGTAGAGGGTAGGGCTTGAGAAGCTGTATTTTCCACAAGTTCCCCATCTGGTTCTGATCAGCTGATCCGTGTTGTGCGCTGTGAAATGCTAGGGACCCGTTTTGACTTTGACTTGTATGCTAATATTTCTAGACTCCCTTCTGAATAATAAGAACTTAAAAAATATACTCCTTCTGTATCTCTGAGAAGTGGTAATATCCTTTTCAAGTTATAATACATCAACACATTTGGTTTAAAAGTAAGAAAAATAAAAACATGAATTATATTTAAAAATTCTAATGGTAAAACAACAGCATGACAATTCACTTTATAATAAGTATTTTAGTGTAATGTGCAAATAAAATATTTTTTACTAAAATTTAGTAGTATACAAACTATTTCCTTGCCTGCCCCCCACCACATAAACTATACATTTTCAAAATATAGCTCATTAGTACCCAAATGCTCATGATTCTTAGGTTACTTATGGCCTACAACCAATAATCTCTTATCAACTCTTCAACTACATTAGTCTGTATTACAAAACAGCTGTCTAAATAAGACAAAGGAAAATCGTTTGGGCAAAAATAAAAAGAATTCCAAATCAATTATATAGAAAGGATTCCTTTATTAACTTTTGGTCGAGAATATGTTTATATATTTTCAGAAAACAACTCCAAGACCATGTGGATTCCTGCAACAGAGAGGAATTGACAGGTCTGCTCCAACCATGAAGACAAGAGGAAAAACAGTCCAGAGATGGAAGACGCTGACAACGCCTTGCCACACGAGCAGTCAGCAGCTGTGTGTCGCTGCAGGTTGCCTAGGACCAAACCAGAGAGGGTCGGACCTGCGTGGCCACCATATGCCCACCATCCAGATATCATTGCTGACATGTACACATAAGGAACTGTTAGATATTGAAACAGGGACTCAGAACTGTTGGACATTGAAATTGGGACTCAAACATTTTTTTGTGTTATTATATGTTTATTTCTAGTCTGCAGAGGCAAAATTTTTTAAAGGAAAGAAATGGGGGGAAAATAGATACAGAGGCAAAGAAGCATTGAACAGACTGTCAAACTACATTGGGAAGGCAGGGGAGGTTGGGCGAGGGGGGCTGTAAGAGATCAACCGAAGGACTTGTAAGCATGCATATAAGCATAACCAATGGATACAAGACACTTTGCGGGGGGCGGGGGTGGGCAGGTGAAGGCATGCACTGGAAGGTAGGGGAAGCCGCGGGGAGGTCAATGGGGGGAAAAAAAAGGAGACATATGTACTACTATTTGTAATACTTCAAACAATAAAAAAAGAAAAAACAACAACAACTGGGTAGAAAAGCTGCCTTTCGCTGGCATCATCCTTTTACTGAGGGTCAATTTCAATTTCTACTTCTGTGCTGCATAATATTTTATAGCAGAAATATCTGCCCTTATAGTAACAATTCTCCTGGCCATGTCAATGATAAAATGCTGACTCCATGATGAAAATATAATTCTATATCTACTCTTTCCTGAGGGGAGAAAGTTGTAATCACTTCATATGAAGGTATTAATGGTGTGAATAGATGACAAGCTTAAAACAATCTGCGTATGCTTTCAATACCGTGAAGTGAAATTTTCTGTGAACCGTAATTTTCTTATTTACCTACTCACATTTCTTATTCCTTGTTGAGGAAATAAGCCTCTATGTGTTTATATCCCAAGTGCTAATCTGCAGAATCATAAAGAGGGTGGAGCAGGGGACCTGGCAGGTGATTAGCATCCTGTTAAAAGAACAGAATTGTCCTGTGCAATATTAACCACCCATAACACCATCTGGTCTGATAACAGCCAGCTCTGTGAATATTTAACTTTCACAATGTTTGCTTTACTGATAGTGAGTCACTTTCACATATGAAATATAAGCCTGTTGCTTATTATTAATTAGGCCTTAGTTGACCTTCAGAATTTAATATTCTTTCAACCGTGATATGTATAATTTACTATACGTCAGTATGCATTTAAAATATGAGAACATTAAGATTTAAAATAGCATAGGTTTGGAAGAAATCTTGAATAAGCCGTCTAACTTCATTCAATTGTCTATTGCAAATCATCTACAGGCTAGGTACCCAAGGGTGTTTAGATGCCTTCTTTTAGATGCTTTCTATCTCCTTACATTCTGAGGCTCTACTTTCAGGGAAAATGAAATGACCTGGCAAGAATACAAGGCAGAACCATTTGACAGACATTGAATCATTATGAGTTCAGAGCAGAGGAAGAGTGACAGTGACATGGGCAGCAGACAAAGACTTAGCAGAGAAAGAAACAGCAGGAATACCAAGGAAAGAAAGGTAGAGCTTCTGTAGGAAGGTGAAGGAAACAGCAGGAAGCCAGACAACACCTGCTGGTGACTGTAAGGAATGGATCAACGGGTTTGTAAGTCAGCTAACCTCCCAGCTGGCTCAGGCCACTTCTGACTGTGAGGTTGAAAGTCCTGACTGCTGTTTTAGAAATGCAGATGGCTAGGGCAGGTAACTGCCTCTTGGAGGGATATAGAACTTCTTTGATCTGTGATTTATAGAAGGCCTCTTTGATATGAACACAGGCTTATCTTCTACAACTCTCCTCAAAGCACCCCGTGTTTTAGTCCAATAGACTACTTCCCATTCCTGTGGCTTAAATTGATGAACTAATATTATATGAGTGCAAGTGGAGAAGGATAAACTAGGGAGGGAACTTGAGGCCAGTGTACGATGTGGGGTCAAGTCACGCTTAAAAGTTAAGACTTTAATTATTAAAGTGTTAGGAAACCATTGTTGTGGTTGGGCTTTTACTTACGAAAATGACATACTGGGTTTGCTTTTTAAAACGATGACTGAGTACAAGGGTGATATTGCATGGCTGTCAGCACCAGTGTTCTGCAGTCAGACTGCCTGGGTTTGGATTTCTTCTGTGATCATATTACTCTGACTTTATTAACTTCTCTAAGCCTCGTGATCTTATCTATAGAATGGGGATAAAAACCACTACCAGTCTTAAGTTTATTGTGAGGCTTAAGTGAGACAATGCATGTCACATACTTAGTCCAGTGTCTGGCATAGAAGGAGAATATTTAGTACCTGTTGGCTGTTACTGTTCTTATCACCCCTCCATGGGTGGTATAAAATATGCATGATTCTGCTAGCAGCTCCAAGGAGGGACCTGGGGGACAGAAGACCAGTTAGGAATCCATTCATGGCTATATTTCAGGAGAGGCATTGGGACACTGAATTAAGGCAGCAGCATAAGGACTGAGAAGGGTAAAGATAATGCCAGGATAGAAGTAAAATGAACAGATCTTGGTGACTGAGTAAATGTGTGTTGCGGGGAGGGGGGACGGGCGACGAAGGAGAGAGAGACATGATGTATGATTACAAGTTCATCGCTGAGGTCACTGATGATGTGGAGCATTGACCAGAAGTCTGCCAATCTTGCTGGTGCCTCACAACCACAGAGCAAAGTCTTACAGCAGAAGTGCATTTCCAATGCCTGAGGTGTTCTCTGGTGACAAGTCTGAAGGATATGAGAAGTGCTGGGGAATTCTTGTCCTGATACAGCCCCCAACCATTGTTTGACAGGAGTTTTGGGTAATTACCTCAGCACCTTTGCACTGCAGTTGGGATTACTCTGAGGTGTGTATTCTATTCCCAGAGCTCCCTGGTGCCATTCAAGTCTAGGTTTCTATAGTGGTAACTTGTTTGATAGCTAAGCCTTTTTGGCTGCCTTTCCTTTCTTGTCTATGTCTAACCCTCAAACAATCGCTCCTGGATCACCTTCCAAATAAACTGTTTGGACTGGAATTCTTGTCTCAGGGTTTACCTGTAGAATAATTGAAACAAAGGGAGTAGGGAAGAGAAAAGGAACATGATGAGCAGGAAAATAAATGCTGCTTTATACATTTCAAGAGTTAGATGCTTTTGGGACATTCAGGCAGAGACAGTCCAGAATGCAAAGGAAATGAAATTTAAGAATTATGTTGGTCTCTGGTATTCTAGATTGGTGAGTAAAGGACAAAAGAGGTGGTAATTGAAAACTTAGAAGAAGGCATTCCCTTAAGGATAGCTTGTAAAGTAAGAAGTTAGAAAAATCAAATGAAAAGCACAAAAATGATGCCCTTAGGAAGATGAGAGCAGAACAAGAGGGTGATAGGAAAGACAGAAGACGAAAATCTCCCGGAAGGAGAGTGCAAGTTCTTTCAGAGGAGCCCATGTCTCATCTTTGTAACGACCAGGTGCCTCACACATGACAGTAATAGTAAAAATAATAATGATAAGTATTTGTTGGATGAACATTATTTCTCTCCATCTCACTGTAAAAATATAGTATAAGCTAAGGTGGCAAAATTAAGGAGTGAAGAGTAACTTAAAAATTATTCCACTTTACACAATCTTTTCTGTTCCGTGGTTGGTTAGTTCTCTGATTTTGTTTTCTATAAAATGGATTCATATTGGGAAGCAAAAAGCCCTACCATGTTTCCACAACTAGCAGTCTGTATTCTATATGATTCTATTCCCAATCTCTCTATATAAAAGCCCAGTGACCAAACAGCAGAACGAACAGAAGGACCAGAGCAACCGCTCACTATGACGTGCCCTGTGGCAGCCAACTGACCCTATCAAGGTCTGATCAGCCCACCCAAACTCCCGTGGCCCCTACCCCTGGCCAGCCCTGCCCCCAATGCCCCTCCACCTCTCTCTCCCATTCTGAGGTGCCCAAGAGCTGCCCTGAGGCCTGGAGCTCCTCCAGACCTCGAGGGCACCAAATTACAAATGTGGCTGGGAAGTGGGAAGAATGCACAACAAAGAGGGTGAAAACTGAGGAAAGCCTGCCTGGAAGAATCTGCACTAGGGGCAGCCACGCCCACCACCCCCAACTCCAGCCCAGCCCTGCAGACTGCCTGACAGACATTACTGTGAGGCGGGTGTGGAGAGGGCTCCCTGGGCATGCAAGGGGGGTGCACTGCAACCCCTGCATGCCACTGCTGCCCCTCACTAACCTGTGAGGGCCAACCACCCCTCCTGCGCCACAGCCACTGCCTCCTTGCGCTCATGCTGTTGCCACAGCCACTGAAGCCTCCTCTTGCACTGAACCCCTGGTTGGCCTTGGGCGCCCCTTCTCACCCTGTCCTGGCTGCACCTGCTTACAATGATTGGGATGAACAGGACAGGATGGTCCAGCGTGCAAGTGCATTCCCTCCTCCCGCTGCGCAGTAGGATGGAATGTACACCAACTGCCTACAGCCCCTCCCTCTGGCCAGCCCCACCCCTGATCACCCTCCCCACCCCCCCCATCAGGGGCAGGGTCCGCCAACCTCCTGCATCTCCTCCCCCCTGCTGGCCCGGCCCGATGGCTCTTATCAGGGCAGGCCAGTCGACCCCACCCGTGCATGAATTTGTGCTCCAGGTCTCTAGTACAATAATAACAGAAGTTTATTTTGGCCTGGGGTAAAAGAGCAAGGTGTAGAAGTCTTGAAGGAGGAGAAAGGAGAAAGGACAGGGACCCCCATGCTATGTTATTCTAATACTTGCTCTCCCTCTCCTGCCACTACTGTTTCTTCAGAATTCTCATTTATTACTTTGTTACTGCTTCTTAGGTTGGAACAGGAAGTTGTAACATGATGTAATTCTGACATCATTGCTTTCTGTCTCAGAGTTTTTATGTCATTTCATTTCTTTTCCTTCTCTATAGCTTGAGAGAGTACAGAGCAGCCAAAGCTTTCAGTTCCTCATATTACAACAAGCTCTTCCACATTATGAAATATTTTCAATCTGTAGTCAATGACCTATTTATTGTAGGTAGACTTAGATGTAATAAAATTCATGAACTTCTTAAAACATTACACAATTAGAGGCCTGGTGCATGGGGTAGGGTCCCTAGGCCTGCCCAGCAATCAGGGCCGATCAGGTTCCCCACCTCCCCACCTCCCCACCTCATCCTTCCCTCACTCCCTCAGCACCCCACCACTGCAGCTGGTTTCCCACCATGTTCCATGCCGCCCCCTGGTGATCAGTGCACGTCATAGCGAGTGATCGAACTCCTGTTCTCCTGGTTGAACTCCCAAGGAAACACTTTGCATGTTAGCCTTTTATATATATAAGATCTTTTGGAGTTGTAGTGAGATTTAATTTGTAAGACAAAGTGGCATTTATGTTTATGATGAGACTGCAAACATTTGTCTTAAACTTACCAGTAATGCATTTCCTGATGTCCTGCTCTCCTTTAACACATTGTATCTGGTTCTGTCCAGAGGATATTTCTCCAATTTTTTCTAGAAGAAAGAATTGGCTTATGGTTGGAACTATAAGAGATAAACTTATTTGTTTGCTATCAAGTCAGCCAATTTTATAAATTGTTATTGTTTTAAAATACATCTATTATTTAAAGAATAATTTGTTTGACTCTGTACATTACTTGGTGTTCAGCATCCCTAAGTGTTCAACACTCCGGAGACTGTTCTCAATGACCGTTGCCTCCAGAAGTGTATTTTCTACATTGTTTTCTGTTGTACTAAGTCAATTACCAAGTTGTCTTTTCCCATTTATATAAAGCCATTAAACCAATGTTCTGTTCTGTACAGATACAATAAGCAATCACTGAGTTTTCTACTTAATTACATGCTTCACTGGGTGCTTTTTGATTGAAAATATTCTCTCATAATTCCTTTTATTTTATGGTCATGATCTTCACCCTTATAACATAGGGATGATAAAGAAATACCTGACTCAACAAGATGACTTTCCTGAGGAGTAGCTGTACCCATCATTCCAGTGAAACAAGCAATGTCCTTGCCCTTTACCTGAGATGTTGGATCTGGGACTTCCTTGGGGGTCACTGAGCCTTTCATTTTCCAGGAGGTATTACTCAATCCTTGGGTTATGACTTCTCCAGAAGCTGTACTTCAGAGTCCAAATACCTGCTTCCACTGGCCTTTTCTGATATTAGGCAAAAGTGAGTGTCTATGATATTCCTATTTAGGATTTTTTTTTCAACTTCCTAACCCTAACCCTAACCCTAACCCTAACCCTAACCCTAATCCTTAATCATAACCATAACCCTGCTGATTATTGGAACAGTAATTAGTGAGCTCCTATAACCCCCATGACATGGCAAACATCTCTGAAACATTTTTTAAAAAAGAATCACAGAAATGTCTTTGCTCGACCAATAATGTTATTTATTGAACTCAGAAACAACTATGAACTCTTGTTGGACCAATGGATGCTTTGAAATGAAAGTTTTGTTCTTGTTTTTATATGACTAAACTATTAACCCTTGTTTTTGTTTTTACCTGATAGTCATGTTACTGCCATGGACTAATTGGGCAGCCAGGTTGACCTCATGAGGAAGAAGCCACCCATTGGGTTCAGTATTCACTTTTTTTTCTTTGCCAAATTCTTTTTTTAGAAGACCCAGAGAAAATATAAATTCATTTATTTTGCTTATAGTATTAGGATCACTAAAATAAAATAACTCCAAGGAGAAATAACAACTCAGGACTTATTTATCAGTCACTGGTTAATTATAATCATGTATCCATGTATATACCAGTAGAGTCATGTACTACTGAGAGGAACCTTAGAGAAAAATCTTGTTTGATTTCCTTATTTCACAGACCAAGGAAATGAGGCACAGAAGTGAAGAGACTTCTCTTGACATTGACTCTTTCTATTAACTGGCACCAGAATGCAGATCTTAACGTTGGAGGTGGTGAAAACAGCACCAGGTGGAGTCAGAATGGACCTGGGTTTAGCAACCTCAGTACTTGAGTTCTAGTTAGGAAAGAATTCAGAACCAAGACTCAAACTATAAGAGAACATTTATTTGGAAAGTCACAGAAGTAGAAGTAATTTGTAGAAGAAATGGGCTTAGGACAAGTTATAGAGGTAAAGGAAAAGCCCTTGGAGCTTGGGAGTGACCTCACTCAGGAGAGGGGGAGAAGGAGGGAGAAGGGAAAGGTGCGGGTGTGCTCCCAGGAGGAAGAGCATGCTGGGTCCTCCGCCCTAGGGTTTTAAGGGTGGAGATTTTAAGGGAGGTCCCATGGAGAGATCTCAATAGAATATTCAGCAGCTTTCTAGATGTGTCCTTTCAGGGTCTGGGTCTCCACTGATTGATTTGTCCACTCCAGAGCAGGGGATCATTATCCAAAGCAGTTGGTCCTGAGGTTGGCTATGGGGTCACTTGTCTGTTTTTGCTGCTTTTCTGGGTCAGGAGCTGAAATACAACTGAGGCTTAGATGTTATCTCTGGGAAGGAAAAGGTCAGGGAGTCCAAACTGCATGACCAGCTATATGGGAGGGGAGGAAAGGTCACCCTGGAGGCGAGGTCCCACCCTGCAATTATCCTTTGGTAGGCACTTGGGGCTTTCCACCCTCATGGCCTTCTGTACCTGGCCCATCATCCTTACTCTGCTTTGTCTATCTAACTGCCTACCACATTATGACTCTTAGTTCAGCATTCTTGCTATTATACCTGGCTCATGAGATCCTTTCTGGAGAGCAAGTTTTGGTAGGAAAGGCAAAATATTAAAGTGTTAGGCAGAAAAGTCAGCCGGAGGGGGCAAAGGAAGCAGGGCAAGGGAAGGCTGAGGTTATTTTTCTAAGGGCTGGCTTGGTTGGGCAGTGCATTTTGATTCCATCTGTAACCTGGGAGGTACTTGATATTGTCTCAAAACACCTCAATTTTAAAAGTATTTATCTATATAAGACTGAGCCATTTCTTTTTCTTCTTTTTTACTCAGTTTGGAAACTCAAAATTTACTAAAATAATTTGTAAAACAAAAAAGATAAAAGGCCATTGATCAACTTTACATCTCTACAACAGAGAAGACAGAACCAATATTAACCAGACTCCTTGGGCCTTGAATGGCCTGGGGCAGTGGTCGGCAAACTCATTAGTCAACCAATTGAAATTTCTTTTGAGAGCCAAATTTTTTAAACTTAAACTTCTTCTAACGCCACTTCTTCAAAATAGACTCGCCCAGGCCGTGGTATTTTGTGGAAGAGCCACACTCAAGAGGCCAAAGAGCCGCATGTGGCTCTCAAGCCACAGTTTGCCAACCATGGGCCTGGGGAATCTGGAGTAACTCTGGATGAAGTCAGAGGAGGAACAATTAAGTTTAGTTATTTAGGAAAATAAGTGAAACCTGAGCTTGTCCTTAAAGGCCAAGCAGAATTTGAATAGATTCACAAGAGCTGTCAGGCTAACAGCTCATCAAAGGCACACATTTGTCATTGAGCCTCGGCTCTCAACCCTGAGTAGAGTTTTGAAGATTAGTGGGAGAACCCTGAGTAGAGTTTTGAAGATTAGTGGGAGAATAGCTGGGGGTGCTGGAGTGGGCCTTGAATGGGGACTCCTTGAAGGCTCCCCATCATGGATAGGATCAAATCTACACCAGGTTCTTGAGACAGGGAATAGTTTGTGAATGTAACACTGTAGGAAATTCAGTCTGATGTCCTAGATGGATTGGAAAATGTGGAAAAATTTTAAAAAGAGCATGTAGTGTACCCATGACAGGAAGCGATGCCCTGGCAGCTCTTTGAAGAGGAGGAATGAACCAGTGAGACAAAACCAAACTAAGAAAGATTGTACTTGGGATTGATTGAATACAGAATGTGGGAAACACAATTTGAATATTTCATATTGGAAAGAAGACTGGTGTCAGTAATGAATCTTATAAACACTGGATTGCCCGGCAGGCATAGATCAGTGGTTGAGTGGTTGAGTGTCAACCTATGAACCAGGAGGTCATGGTTCAATTCCTGGTGGGGGCACATGCCCAGGTTGTGGGCTGGATTCCCAGTACAGGGTATGTGGGTGGCAGTCAATAAGATTTGTTCTCAACATTGAAGTTTCTATATTTCTCTCTCTCTCTCTCCCTTCCTCTCTGAAATCAATAAAAATACATTAAAAAAAAAACAACCCCACATTGGATTAAAAGACAGCAGCACTTGGTGAAAAGTTGAATATCAGGGATGAAGAGAATGGAAGAGTAAATGGTGATCACAATATGACCCTTTCCAGATCTTGGCAGCCACCACCCTCTGATTTATTTGTCACTCTTCCTGGCTGGACTGGGAACATGTTGGGGGTGAGGATTATACCCCATTTCTGTGCTCCTGGCACATATTAGGTGTTTAGGAGGATAACTTGAACCTGTGTATCTGGGAGAACGGTAATATTATAAACAAAGAGTATGAGTTATAGATGGGGAAGAAATAAAATTCAAAAATGCTATGCTTTTGGAAATGGCAGGACCCCATGAGAAATGTCTTCACTATGGTTGGAAATAATAGATCTTGGGTGAAATGTCAGGCCCAATGATAAAGAGTTGTGAATTGGCAGGATGGAATTTAGAGTTGCAGTTCTGAGACTGGATGAAGTCTTTGAGAATAGGGAGTTAGGGAGAAAAGAGTAGAATTGTAAAAATAAACTCAGTTCCCACAAGAGTGCTATCTGAAAAAACAAAAACAACTATGTTTATTATTGAGTTTAGAGGCTTCCATTTGCCCAACGATTTTAAGCAATCCTCTGACTTATTTGATATATGCTTCTCTTTATTTCTATTCTCAAAAAGCAAAGTATAGCTTCACAAACAGATCAAGAGGACAAGAAACCCTAAAAAGCCCCATCCCCTTGATGTTCTCAGTGAGACACATTAACCTCCAGGCATCAGCACTACCAGGGGACTTGGAGACTAGTGGGAAAATGATGAAAGGGGGAAAAAATACACAACCTAAAGAAATAAGACAAAGTTTCAAAAGAAACCTGAGCCAAAGGAATGTGAAGTTGAGTGTGAGGAATGTAACTATTATTATCATTATTTATTACCAATACATGAAGAGAGAGTAAGGACAATAGAAAGCAAGAGAGAAAGGATTATGGCAAACTGTGATTAGAAATGTCTGGAACCGAATTATCTTTTAATTATTGCACTTAAAAAATGTGCATTTTGGAGACTGAAATATATTCTATTTTTCTGGGGAATTATATTGTTAAGAGCCCATTACAGCTTCTTTCTTGATATTAATGTGCTTGTGAGGCCTAGTGGATCATGGCTGAAGATTTTGCAGCAGAAATAAAAAAGCATTTAATGAAGATTACATATAGCTAAGTAGTACAGCAGGGCAGAAGAGCAAGGGCCTTGGGCTACATGAACATCTCTCTAAAGTGCCTGATTCACCTGTAGCTCAGACTAACCTCCAGATCTGTGGTATGATGGCCGTAATGAAAAGTCAGTGGATGGGGTGGTAAGAGATGTGGCAAGGAAGATCACTAGTGACCAGATTATGTAGTCCTAGTCTGTAAACCTGTTTAAGGAGTTTGGATTTTCTTGAGGAAGTAATGTGATCCATTCTCTGCGTTAAAACACTCTGGCTGGCTGAAGTACAGTGAATGGATTGCTACCAACATGAGTGAAAGGGAGAAAAATAATGTAAGAGAACTAGGATTGAAGCAGTGGGGTCTGAAAGAAGTGGGTAGATTTAGGAGCTATCTAGAATCACGGGCCCTGGCCAGTGTTACTCTGTTGGTTGAGCATTGTCCAAAGCACCGAAAGGAGGTTGCTGGTTCGATTCCCAGTCAGGGCACATGCCCAGGTTGTAGTTTTAATCCAGGTTATAAGAGAGGCAACTGATAGATGTTTCTCTCTCTCTAAAAATCAATAGAAACATATTTTTAAAAAAGAATCACATGATAGGATGATAGATTGGGTGTGAAGTGGGAGAGTCAAGAATGACTCCTGGACCCCTCCTTGGCTTGAGCCCCTGGGTAGATCTATTTGCTCACCTTGGAGGACATACCAAGTCTGGGATAATAAAAAACAAACAAACAACAATTTAAAAATATTTTTTAAATTGTAAAAGACATAAAACATGCAGTTTACCATCCTCCTCTACATGTAGAGTTCAGTAGTGTTAATGCATTCTGGTACAACCAATCAGCAGAACTGTTTTCAGCTTGCAAACTGAAACTCTATACCTTTTAAACAACTCCCCATTCCTCCCTTATCCAGCCCTTGGCAACAGCCATTGTACTTTCTGTCTCTATGATTTGACTGCTCTAGATAGGAACCTCATAAAAGTGAAATCAAGCTTATTTTGTCTTTTTGTGACTGGTTTATTTCACTTAGTATAATGTCCTCAAGTTTCACCCATGTTGTAACATGTCAGAACTTCCTTTTTAAGGCTGACTACTATATTTCACTGTATGTATAGACTACATTTTGTTTATCCACTCAGCCATCAATGGACACTTGACTTGCTTCCATCTGTAGGCAAATGGTGGATAATACTGCTATGAACATGTATTTACAAATACCTCTTTGAGATTATTTCAATTCCTGGAAGTGAAATTTCAGAATCATATGGTAATTCTCTTTTCAATTTTTTTCAGGAATTGCCATACAGTTTTCCATAATTGCTGTGACTTTACATCCCCACTAACAGTACATAAATGTTCTAATTTCTCTACATGTTTGCCAACACTTGCTATTTTCCTTGGATTTTTTGTTTTGTTTGTTTGTAATAAAAGAAGCCTTGAAATGACACTATGTTTTTTGAGAAAATTGCCCCAGAATAGCTAACACTGAGACATATTCTCATAAAACTATTAGGTTAGTAAGAAAAAGACATTTGGTCACTTATAATGGAGAAAAAGTCATAGTTAAAAATTTTTTTGCAGCAATACTTTATGCCAAAATAGAACATTTACTATACTCAAGGAAAGAAATGTAAGTCAAGAGTTTTATATTTTTCCAAACTAACCATCATTAAGCATAATGGCCTTAGATACTCTTATGAGAACTCAGGGTGCCAGAAGCCAGTTCCAGCATGTCATAATTGCAAGTTTCATCAAAAAGTTGATGGAACTTGGGGACTCAACAAGGGCTGAATCATATATGTTATTGCCTGTTCAGAATAGCTGAAGGCATTTCCCCAAACCTGAAAAGGATGATTGTTTACTGCCAGACAGCTCAGGGCATCTTAATCTACAAGTTATTGCCTCCTACTGGCCAAACACCTGAACAGCTGTAGGCAATTAACCAATCTGACAATGCTTCTGTTTGAAACCCTACCCTTTAAAGTGTGTATCTCCGCCTTGCCTTAGGACAATTTGTGTTAATAAAAAGCCAGTGGTCCTGAGACAAGGAGAACTTGGTTTCTTTAGCCAGGTTCCTCTGCCTCCCCCAATATGCCTTTCAAAATGATGTTTTGTCTCTGGATTCCTATTTAATCTACACACAGCCCTTTCTCCAGATTCCTGAACCCTTCTAGATGCCTGATTAAGAACACCAGCATTAAATCGTGCCCAACATCTGGCATCAGGGGATATAGTTTTCAATTTTTTTTTCCTGAGGACTCTTCAGACTATTATTGTGACTAGAGAATACTGACAACATATTGATCTGTGAGTATTGAAAATACAATTACTTATCACACTGAGACTAAATGATAGAGTTAAGGGAAACACTGTAGATATAGCAATGATCTGACAGTGTAGGTACAGCACAACGCTAAAAATGGTAGGAGAGGGATGGATACATATATAAAACATAGTATAAACTTATTAGTGGATTTATTGGTCTACCTTGAAGTAAAGAGGTATTTAAAATTTGATGCAGGTGGGGAGGAGGAACAAAAGGTAGCTAGCTAATATCAGTATTGTTCATAGCAGTGAACCAACAGAGAGCATGTTAAATGTCTAATGAAATTAGATATGTTTTTATGTATTGTGTTGAAGGAAAATCATGTATTTTTCTTATTTCACTTGACTCTGAAAGTGTTGGAGAGGAGAGATATCTTCATTGCAAGATCAGTTGTATCTTCCCTCCCTATTTTATAAGACACTTAGACATTCCCCATCTTTAATTTGTTCTGGTTAATGTGGTACATGGAATGGTGTCCCCCCTTCCCCCACCCAATATCTACATCCTAATCCCTGGTACCTATGAATATGTTAGGCGAGGTGGCAAAATAAAGTAAGGTTGAGGATGAATTATTAAGGTTGCTCATCAGTTGACTTAAAATGGAAAGATGGCCCTAGATTAGCTAAGTGGATCCAGTGTAATCACAGTGATCCTTAAAAAGGGATGATGGAAGTGTAAGACAATCGGAGAGACAGCAGTCTAAGAAAGAGCTGGTCTGTGTTGCTGGCTTTGAAGACAGAAGAAGAGCGCCATGAGCTAGGGAATGTGGGCAGCCTCTAGAAACTGGAAAGAAGGAGGAACTGGATTCTCCCCATAGGACCTGCAGAAAAGAATGCAGCCCTAACATTTTGATTTTAGCCCAATAAGACCCATTTTTGACTTGGTAACTATAGAGCTGTAACATAAAAAATTTGTGTTGTTTTAAGTCACTACATTTGTGGTACTTTGTTACAGCAGACATATAAAACTAACACAGTTTACAAATTCATCTTTATAGAGTTTACGTTGTATATTTTGATTAATGTTCAAAGTCCAGTTTGCCTTCCTGGTAATGCAGTGGGTATCGAGCTTCTTTGACCCTAGACCATATGGACCATAGGATCACTTGAAGACATAACCCAGTATACACACACAACCCTTTGAAATGAAAGGTGTAAGAAAATCCTCTTTTATTACATAGGAATATATTCTATCCAATTCCATTTCATTAAAAATAGATTTATTTCATGGCCCATTAGATAAATTGGCTTTATGATTCCCAAGTAATTTACAATGTATAATTTGAAAAATGTTCTTTTAATATGTTTTCCTGCAGGGTGAAACTATACTAGAATGTTAAAATTTTTATGTCCTGGACTCCTAAAATAAGGGCCCAGAAGTGATTAGATTTGGTGAATCGAATTCATTTACATAAAATTAGAGGCCACATTTCAACCTTTCTTTTTCTTCATTTCTCTCTTCTAGAAAACAGAGTTGTGAATACACTAGTTTTTTCCACAGTGGAATTCTCGTGTTCAGTCACTAGCTTTGTAGGCATTGAGAGGTAGGACTTGGAGCAGAGCTAAGAGGTTGATTGCCATATTCACTGATTGTAGCAAAGGAAGCAGTTCCCATGGTAGGTCAGTTCAGAAGGGGTTTCATGGGAGCCGTTCCTCAGACTCCAACCTGGAGCCTGCTCCTCTAGCTCTGCCAATGATTTTGTAAGCACCTGAATCTTTTTTTAAACTCTTTACTTTTGAAAGTAATTCCTCTTTTCTGTAACTCAACCCTGACCAGGACAGTCTTATAACCCTATGGGTATGATTAGTGAGAAGATCCCTTTTAAAAGACATGGGCAAATCACAAATGGATGGGACTAGACCTGAGGGTCATCACGAGGTGCTGACATATCAGAGATGTAGAATCTTCCTCTTTTGAGCAATTCTGGGTGACAGCTAAATTCTTAATGGCCTTCAGTCCTTTGTTGAGTCCCTAAAATCATGATTATTACTATGGGCCATACAAAATGGGTATTTTGTAAGATATGTAGTTGGAATATGTATTTTTACTTTTGGGGGGGAAATTAATTTCCTTGCATTCTTGGTATTTGAGAACCCTAAAGAACAAAGGTTTTTAAAAGCATGGGCCAACCCTGTGCAAACACACACACATATGAAAAATGTTTAAGTACTGGTATGACTCAGTCACTGAAAATCAAAAACAGAGAAAGTGAACGCTAGCCATAAACACCTGACCTGGCTCAGCAGGTGCCCTGCAGGTTAACCATCAGCATGTTTGTTAGTGATGCATTGGTTGTCCAGAAAGAATGAAGTTTGTTTACAAAATTATAAAAATATAAAATAAATGTGAATGTATAAAGGTAAAAATATTTTGGCCAAAGGAACAAAGTAGGAGAGACAAGAGGAAGCCAGTGAAGAAATGGCTATATATCATGCATATCCTAGAATCTCACTTTTTAAGAGACAGAAGGGAAAGGAAGTGCCTTTCATGATCTCCACCAGGGGACACGGAACCTGTGACAGTCTTCTGCTCTTTTTACAGCATTTGAGGTCATCTCCATGATGACCGTCTATATGTTAACATGGTTGTTAAGTAAATACCTTCAATCTTTAGGAAAAGTTAGAGCATTTTCATTTCCTGGTGAAAAAAATTTCCTGGGCCCTCTCCTCTTTGCCCAGGGCAGAGGGAAGAATAATAAGCAATGGCTCCTCTGAACACAAAGAGCAGGCTTGAGTTCAGCTATATTATGGCAGATTGGATCTGAGTCACAGTGACCACTTAAGCATCAAGCGATTTAGTGATAAAGCAGGGTTTGTTTTTCAGCTTCATTCTCTTAACTCACTACAAATGACCTCTAGTGACCAGGCTGGCCACTTCATGCTCTCTTGCTCTTATCAGCCTAGTATACAGGTTTGCTTTGTGGAATTTTATTTAGCCTCTATTTTCTTTGAAATACTTGACTTGAAATACTTGCTGCAGGGGGAAATTCTAGCAAAGAGTGAGCTTGGGACAATATTTAAAGAGTTAATGTATAAAGAACATTATACTTTAGGGCTGACATCTAGCAAGTGCTATAAAAGTAATTGCTATTATGCTGTTCTAAAGTAACTATTAGAAACACTTCTCATTCCTGTTATTAATTTACACATTCAAGGGCCAAATGGTTAAAGAGATAGGATCGCCTGCAATCCCAGCAAAGTCATTAAAGCTGTTTTGCTCTTCAAACAAATGTCAAAAACCAGCAAGTCTGTTAACTGCTAATCTTCCAAGTAGTTGAAATAAGAGCATCTGCAGAGCCTTAGGGTTTAAGCCTGAAACCAGTGATTAACACCAAATGCTCTTCTTTTCTTTTAACCAGGATTTTCCTCAGGCTACATTATCAGCCCTAGGGCTACTGGAAAGTCCTTGCAATGGAAATATGGAAAGGTATATTTAGGAGTTTCCCAAATAGAAGACTTCATGGTAAATTTTGACCAATAATCATACCCCACCCCCATCCCCCAGAACATCTGAGTAAAATTCACATCCATAACCCTATTTTGCTAAAGATAATAAGTTACAGCAAACACAGCCAACATTTATGGGGCATTTCATTATGTGTTAGACATTGTGCTAAGTATGCCAAGTATGCTGCATTATGTAAACCTCAGAACGACCTTATGAAGTAAGTACAGGTTTTACAGGTGACAAAACTGAATACGGAGAAGTCAACTAACTTGCTGGAGATCTCACATACAGTGTGTGGTAGAGCAGATGTCTAACCTCGGCCACCTGACTCCAGAACTCCTTCTAATTTAGGTAGGTCCTGCCTTCCTACACCCATAGTGTCCCAATTTCTCCTTCAGGGACTTAAGCACAGGTGACCAAGGGTGCCTCAGCCGATCCCAAGTCAGGGCTCGACACGTACGACCCAAGGTACTTACTTTAATTCTGACTGAGCATAAATTACACAGGAGACAAACATAGAATGCACGAATCACACAGGGTTTATTACCGGAGTCCTGGTGGTTTCCAGACCTCTGCAGGCCACCCGGGGATCCGTGCTGACAGACACACACACATGCTGGACGTCACGGGTTGCAGCTGCGGCTCGGCGTCTTGATTGAGGCCTCAGGCTTTCGGCTCACGTTGGAAGCTTGGATTCACGGTCCACGGCAGAGCATCGGTGCTCAGGCAGGAGAAAGGGAAGTGGAGAGCGTCCGTCTGTGGAGGGCAGAGACAGCGACTCTGAGATTCCTCTGGAAAGTCCCTCCTTTTATCCTTCCAGATGGGCGTCTTCAGTGTGTCATATCAGCGGGTCCAGGGGCTGCAGTCTGGCTTATCTATCTGCTTAAGGTTACACATCTGTTGGGGCGTTCACACATCTGGGTTAGGGCGTTCACAGGTTAAAACTTACTATCTAAATCACACACATTGGTTTGGCAAGGTCACACATCAGTCCTTATTATCTTAACATTTAACTAATACCACATAGGATGTGGTTTGTCCTATACTTAACATAAATCTTCTTCTATTTTCACAGCAGTCACAATTAACAATCTCAATTGACAATCTTATTCCTCAATATTAGCCTCATCTTCCACTATTATAGTAAGAAAGTGAAAATAAAACTAAAGAGCAAGACTGCCAGATGCCAGATGTTATTAGGGCATCCTGTCTTAACTATAACACATAGAGCTGAACAAACATGAATCATGCAACCTCCCACTGTGGCTTCTGGGCCGACTTAATGGTTCATGATCAATGGGTCATGTATGAAACTGTTACAGTTGTAATAAGCTAGTTAATATTAATGATAGAAAGAGAACAAAGGGAAGGCCAGACATTATAAGCATGTTCATCTGGGCAGCTTCACCAGGAAGCTACACTTCAGGGTCCCCAGGGAATCACTGGAGGAAGGGGTCCAATAAAGGGGGGGATAGGCGCATGCACAGTGAAGTTGGGGTGACTAGGGAAGGTGCTTGTCTGTCAGTCTAAGCTGGGAAAAAATAACTGACTAGGGGGATAGAGCCACTGCAAGTGTGCAAAATCCTGAAGGGTTAATTGGTTATGCTCCTAGTTATAATCCCCAGAAAAAGAATTCACTTGTTTTCTTGCTCCGCTCCTGCTCCCTTATACTATTTTGCTCCATGACCTCGCTTGCCATGCTCCTCTGTAATCCATGCAATGGACTGCAGCTGGGAACACAAGCTAAGCTAGCCAGATGCTGGGCTGGACTGGACTTTAATATGGAGCAGAAACTCTAGGCATTGGTTTTAATCCTAACCCTGCTGAAGACAAGAGTGGGCTTTTTTTGGTGAGATGGAGGGAGATGGGACCTTGGAAGGGAACCTCCTTAATTTCACATCTATAATAATAAAAGCATAATATGCTAATTAGACCAGACATCCTTCCAGATGACATTCTGGATGAAGCTGGGGCTGCAAGGGCTGAGCCCCTTGCACGAATTTCATGCATTGGGCCTCTGGTCATCAATAAGAGCTTTTCACAATACCTCACCATCCTGTGGGGGACTCAAGAAATTCTTTTCTCATTGGCACCTCAAGACCTCCAATTCTACCAGTAACAGGAGGGGACACAGAGGGCACCCCACCAATAACCAAAAACCTACTTACTATAATCAGAATTAGTAGTAGGTTAATCTAGAAAGTCCATGGATGAGGAATCATGACAAATTATAAATCTACTAGAGGCCTGGTGCACAAAATTCATGCACTGGGGGAGGAGGTGTCCCTCAGCCCAACCTGCATCCTCTCTAATCTGGGACCCCTTGGGGGATGTCCAACTGCTGGTTTAGTGGGATTGGGCCTAAACCAGCAGTCAGACATCCCTCTTACAATCTGGGACTGCTGGCTCCCAACCACTCACCTGCATGCCTGCCTGATTGCCCCTAACTGCTTTTGCCTGCCAGCCTGATCACCCCTAACCACTCCCCTGCCAGCCTGATTGATGCCTAACTACTCCCCTGCTGATTGCCCCCAACTGCCCTCCCCTGCCATCCTGGTCGCCCCTAACTGCCCTCCCCTGCTGGTCTGGTCGCCACTAACTGCCCTCCCTTGCTGGCATGATCAACCACAACTGCCCTCCCCTGCCAGCCATCTTGTAATGGCCATCTTATGACCACATGGGGGCGGCCATCTTGTGCGAGGGCATGATGGTCAATTTGCATATTACCTCTTTATTATATAGGATTCAATCAGATTCTTTTGGTATTCTTGAGGATAACTTTTATGCACAATAAAGATTATTTAAAGGATTACATTGAATTTTAAAGTAAATCTTTGAATTATACTACCTAATAAATTGACCTTACCTCTGCTACACCCACAAGCCACATCCACCAGCCAATCAGAAGTGAGTATGCAAATTAACCCAACAAATATGGTGGCAGCCATGGAACTGGAGCAAGCAGGAGGCTTGGATTGCCCCCAGTGATGGAGGAAGCCAAGTTCCTGCCCACCCTGGCTGGCCCTGGTCTCCACTCAAGGCTACAAAGTTTCAATTATAGAAGATAAATAAATCCCAGATACCAGGGCCTCTGCTTGGGTCGCTGGGGGGCGTGGCTGGCCTGCAAACCACCACAGGCCCCTCACCCAGGCCACCCCACACCCTAAGGGAACCCCCACCCATGCACCAGGCCTCTATCCTATCTAATAAAAGAGTAATATGCAAATTGACCATCACTCCAACACACAAGATGGCTGCCCCCATGTGGACACAAGATGGCTGCCACAAGATAGCCAGCAAGGGAGGGGAGATGGGAGGGACCAGGCCTGCAAGGGAGGGCAGTTGGGGGAGATCAAGCCTGCAGGGGAGGGTAGTTAGTGGTAACCAGGCCTGCAGGGGAGGGCAGTTAGGGGCAATCAGGCTGGCAGGGGAGCAGTTAGGCATCAATCAGGCTGGCAGGGGAGTGGTTAGGGGTGATCAGGCTGGCAGGCAGAAGTGGTTAGGGGCAATCAGGAAGGCAGGCAGGTGAGCAGTTGGGAGCCAGCAGTCCTGGATTGTGTCCTGATAGGATCGGGCCTAAACAGGCAGTCAGACATCCCTTAAGGGGTCCCAGATTGGAGAGGGTGCAGGCTGGGTGAGGGACACACTCCCCATGCATGAATTTTGTGCACCAGGCCTCTAGTTAAAGTAATAATATCAAATATCTATTTTTCTTAAATGTTTTAATTTAACTTAAATATTATAATTATATACAAATTAGAGGCCTGGTGCATGAATTTGTGTATGGGTGGGGTCCCTGGGCCTATAAAATCTTTAGACCAATATCCCTTATAACAGATAGCTGGGGCTGATCGGGGCCATCTCACCCAGTCCTGATTGGGGCCAATCGAGGCAGCCTGGCCAGGGGGAGGGACGGTGGGAGGTTGGCCAGCCAGGGGAAGGGACCGTGGGAGGTTGGCTGGCCACAGGAAGTTGGCTGTGGAAACATACTGACCACCAGGGTGCAGCTCCTGTGTTGAGTGTCTTCCCCCTGGTGGTCAGTGCACATCATAGCTGTCGTTCAGTTACTGATTATAACAGTCACTTAGGCTTTTATATATATAGATATAGGAATTTCAACAATTACTTTTTTAAAGGAGGTTTTACAACTCATAAATTAAAATTATTCTAAAGCATTTAAATATATGACTAATAAATTCCTTTTAAAGAAATTTGACAAAACATTGTTTCAAGTACTCAAATAAGTCTCATAGTCTAATAAAATAAAATAAAATACAAATACAAATATGGTAAATTATGAGTTCTCTTAACATTCCAAACATAAAAATTTTTATATAAAATCAGATAAATCAAATAATTATCCATTTTTTTGGTGGTAAAATACAAATAACATAATGTTTACTACCTTAACATTTTTTAAGGTAGTAAACATTATGGTATTAAATATATTCACATTGTTGTGCAGCCATAACCAGCTTCCAGTCCTATAATAATTTTAGTCTTGTAATACTGAAACTTTATATGCATTAAACAATAACTTTCAATTCTTCTCTTCCCCTAGCCACTGGAAACCACCATTGTACATCTGTCTTTATGATTTTTACTACTCTAAGTAGTTCATATAAATGTATCATATAGCATTAGTCTTTTTG